>WAAB01024919.1:46725-66990 GCA_013389865.1 Piaya cayana
AATTTATTTTTCTAATGAAAAGATTTTGGTTTATCTTCTTATTTTCTGATATTGAGGTCTCCAGTGTTTCCATCTTGCACAAATGTAGAAGTTAAGAAGACATAGACTAAGAACTCTGATTTGCGCTACTGAAGGTAATCTACCCCTTCCCTGTTTATGCTGTTTGCCTACAGGTAAGAGACAGTAATCCCAGAAAATATTTCAAAATAGGTACTTTTGAATTTTGAATTATTTAATAAATTCTTCTGCCAAATCAGTGCAAGACCAAATGACTCTATTTGCTGACTTCAGAACGACTTTGATCTGAACTGATAATGAAATATATTCTTGTTATAACAAGCCCTGAACTGCTATCAGCTCTCAACATAATTAGAGCAGCCTCCCTCGCTACCTTGGTGCATTCCAGTTGTCTCCAAAAGACCCTTTGGCAGATACAAAATTAAAGCTACTTTCCCCACAATATAAAAATAATAATTTTATTCTCTCCTTTTTTTTTTTCTTCTATTTGACACTTTACAGCAACAGTTCAAAGCCCCTTCATATTTCTGTATCAAAATAGGAGAAATTGACAAGACTCATCTATTCACAAAAATGGAAATGATAACACGTTTCACAAGCTGCTCAAGTGTTAGCGAACACACGGACTGTTATTATATGCTTTCAATGATTCATTTGGAGGAAACTTTCATAAATCTTCTCTGTTGAATCATCCATTGAGAGCAAAACAAAGTGCATGTGCAAACACACCAGCTCTGGCAAAACCTTTGACCTATGACTCCCTAAAGCTAATGAGACACTGAAAAACTGTCACTACTGCTTTCCTTGTTCTTTCACACTTCTCCAGTCATCTGCTATTAGTCAATGTCAGAGGGAGGAAACTAAGCAAGACAAATTTTTGGACTGACTTAATCTAGCTATTCTTACAACTTTCACTTACCTGCAAGTTGAATAAAAGATGATTTCCTTATTCTCTCATCAACTGCTTTATCTTTTTCAAGATAATTAACATGAGGAATTAATTTTTGGAGAAAAGTCTTCTTATGTTTTCCCACAAACCAAAACAAAAGCACATGCAAATGCAAGACCACAGAAAACTTTCCATTTCTTTTCTTAGTTTACCACTTTCCTTCATGTTTTCAAAAGCCTTATATTAATTCTGAGCTCCTACTGTCACAGGATTTGACTTAGATTGATTTCAGTTGAATAAGCACTTGAACAGTTAGGAACAAACTGTAATCAAACCGTTCTTTTGCAGTATTAGCAGCCTCAGAAGGTAGGAAGTGGAGAAAGACCTAGAAATCTCCCACTTTTATTACATTAACGTAAGACTGGCTGTGATCCAGTGGTCAAAACAAATATCCATGTAACACCACATCCTTTCTCCAAAAGCTGGCCACAGAAAAATGTTAGGAAAAATATGACAACGGGACAAGTATTTTAATTATATGGCCACAGACTATTCTCTCATCCTTTACCACTTCAATGGTCAGGACCTTACTGAGCTAGTAGTCCTTAGAATTTAGTATCATTATTGATGATTTTTCTTCTACTAAGTTGTCCAGTTCATCCACTGCGGTTTGCAAGTATTAAATGCAAATGAATATACTTAGAATCACAGAATCATAGAATAACCACTGTTAAGAATACTTAACAGTTCCTCAGTGATAAAAACATAATCCAACATCATTATCAGGAACTTGGTATTTTCCCTTAACAAGATATACACATGTCACTCTAAATCTAAATTATATTTGAGACAGTTAACACAGACCAATATTTCACTTTAAGGTAGGTAGGACATACTGATTTCCTTATTAAAGTAGAAGGTCTAAACTTACTAAAGGCAATACTAATAACATCCAAAAGTCACATACCTCTGAAAGCGTAATTTGTATTTTCCAATTATTTGCCATACTCTAACCTCTGTAACTGTATTAATAACAACACAACAGCCTTTACGGCGTAGCTAGTCACAGCATTCAGATTTATTATCTTTTTAACATCAGCTAACTGATTTAAAAACAAAAAAAAAGGTTTGCCCTAAAAACTGCAAAAGAGCATTTTCCTGTGACCATCTTGTCAGTGCACATGACATGGCAACACTGTGAAACAACTCACCTGCACTCAAAATATCGTGTTCCTTCATAGGTACCATCATGCTTTCCTCTCTGAGGATCATCCCATTCCACACCAAGCCAAATTCCTGAAAAATATGGTAGATACATTTTCAAATTTATGGCATCGTAGCCACAGAAGCTATGGTTGGAAGGAACCTCTGAAGCTCATCTAGCCTAANATTTATTATCTTTTTAACATCAGCTAACTGATTTAAAAACAAAAAAAAAGGTTTGCCCTAAAAACTGCAAAAGAGCATTTTCCTGTGACCATCTTGTCAGTGCACATGACATGGCAACACTGTGAAACAACTCACCTGCACTCAAAATATCGTGTTCCTTCATAGGTACCATCATGCTTTCCTCTCTGAGGATCATCCCATTCCACACCAAGCCAAATTCCTGAAAAATATGGTAGATACATTTTCAAATTTATGGCATCGTAGCCACAGAAGCTATGGTTGGAAGGAACCTCTGAAGCTCATCTAGCCTAACCTTCTTTCTCAAAGCAGGAGATTATCACCAACACTAAAACAAATCAGCTAGGTAAGTCTTTACCTAACCAATCCAAGGACAGAAATCTCCAAGGACAGAAAGGTTCTGGTTGGTCTAGGCAGCCTCTTCCATTACTTCTGTAGAGAAAAACATTTTCATGCTGTGCAGTTTGAACCTTTCCAGCAACAATTTGCGGCCATTGTCCCTTATTATATAATCTAATACCCGTAAGAAGAATATGGGTCTGTCAGCTTTGCAACGATCTGTCAAATGGCTGCAGGTAGCTACTAGATGTCACTTAATCTGCTCTTCACCACACTTGCCTAGCCAGTATCCCTAAACCTCTCTTCACAACACGTGTATGTGTTCTATGCCCCTGACAACTTTGGTAGCCCACCACTGGATCCTCTCAGGTTTATTCATACACCTCTCGAACTGGAATGGTCCCAAACCAGGAACGTTATTCCACATAGAACCTTATCAAGAACCACTGCTCCCAGAGGAGGATAACAGCTTCCATTGATCTGTTGGCCACATTCATTGTTCTAAGGTAACCCAACCACAACACATAAACTTGCTTGTGACAAGAGTTCGCTGCTGGCTCATATTCATGACAACATTCACCTTACCTCCCAAGTCCTTTACAACAGACTCTGTGGGTTGCTAGTGCTTCCCAGTTTGTACGGATTCACAAGTTTATTTCACACTACAGGTGGTAGATCCTCCTTGACACTCTTAAACCCAAACTTTAGACTTCATGAAGCTTGCTCTGTATTGCAATTCTACCTTTTGTCGCATCAGGGTGAACGCTGTTCATTATGTGAGACACTGACAAACACATTCAACAATACAGACCCCAGCACTGATTTCCACAGCACTTGGTTATGACCCAATACGAAGCTACTGATTACCACTTTTCCACTTGACAGACCATCAGACTTTCAATCGACTTAACAGTCCATTCATCTGGCTTGTATTTCCCCTGATTCCAAGGAAGATTCTTTGCAGAGACACTGTTAACAGATTTCTTAAAGTCAAGAAACATTGCATCCCTTGTTCTCCCTTTGTCCATGTTCCCAGTCGTACCATCACAGAGGATAATTAGGTTTGCCCAGCACAATTTGTTCTCCACTACATGTATCAAGTATTCTCAACTACCATCTTGTTCTTCATAGGCTTGGAAAAGGACTCTAAGGGAACGTGCTGCATGATGTTTCAAGGAAATGAAGTGAGGCTGGTGAGTCTACAGTTCTCTAGTCATCCATCCTTCCTCTTCTAAAACCATATGCAAGGCTAGTCTCCTTCCAGGAATCAGGAATCTCTCCATCCCGTGACCACAGTTTTTCAAAGATGACACATAGTGCTTTTACAGTCAGACTAGTCAGATCTTTCAGCATGCTGTGCTGAGCCTTATTTGCCACTTTGCCCCCATTTAAATACGTTATGAAAGGAGGACCTAGACTGTTGATCTGCTACTGCTGCCAGTGTCTCTCCTTCCCAGTCTGCCAGTACAGAGACCAGAGAACAGACTGTTCATGAAAACCAATGGGAAAAGGAAGGCAGTAAGATCTTTCTGCTGTAAGAAAAAAACAACCTATTTCCACCAAAAGTAATTCTCGCACTCCTTTTGACAACTCTGACTTCTCAAAAAAAGCCAACAGCTTATCTAGACTAGAAACTACCATACTTACACAACAGCAATAAGCAAAAGACAATTCTTTCCTTTAATTAAGAACATAATTAGAATTGTGGAAACACCCATACAACATAAAGGCTATTTGCTATCATGATGTTTACCTGCTGTAGAGGCAACACTGCCTACATAGCGTACGGTCGCATAATGTGTGCCACACAGGACCCTCCGACCCACTGCATCAGGTGGCACCATGGCAGTTATCATGGAGAAGCTTGAGCCTGAGCTGCTCACACACCTGTGGAGACAGAAGAGATGCCCTTAACACACAGAGATACAAATACACAAGGGCACAGACACAAGAAACAGTCCTGTGCACTCATAGACAGACAGACAGAGGCACAGAGAAACATAAAAACTCACACATAGAGACACACAAAACCCACAGACACACACACAGAGATAAGCACGAACTGAGACACACAGACACAGAGATATGGACACAAACACACACAGACACACACTTAGACATGGACATAAACACACAGAGACACAGATACACAGAGATAAACATAACAGAGACAGAGACACACACACAGACTCTCATAGAGACAGAGACACACACATACGCAGAAATAAAACATACAAAACCACAGACACGGACACAGACATAAGCACACAAGACACAGATAAACAAACAGAGACACAGAGGCAGAGACACAGAGGCAGAAAATAGCAGACACGCCCACACCTCGACCCTCTCCAGCCAGGCCCCGCCGCAACCCACACTCGCGGCTACCGCTCCGCGCGGACCCCCGCCCCACTTCCGCCCCGTGCGGCCTCACTGCCGCCGCCCCGCCCCGTCCGGCCCACCGGCCCCTCCGATTGGCCCGGAGCCCCCAGCACTGCCCTAGCCTGGCTGCTATTGGCCCACCCCGTCTTCCACCCGGCTTCAGTCACCGCCGCCGCCAAGCGTTCTGGGTAGCGTAGTTCGCCAAGCCAGCCCCGCCGCTCTCATTCCACGGCTGGTGGACTACAGCTCCCAGCATGCCTTGGGGCGAGCAGCGCTGCTGTCCCGGGGTTTCGCGGACGAGACGCCGCCGGGGCTCCGCGGGAGGGCGCTGGGGCCGAGGCGCCGCAGAGAGGCCGCAGGGAAGCTCAGTCAGGAAGGAAACTGCTGCCGCATTGATGTTTTGAGCAGTGTGTGGCTGACCCTCCATCACCGCCTGGTGCCGAGCGAGATGTTGTTGTAGCAGATTCGGCACGTGGCTAATTAGTAATTAAAAGAAAGCGGTGGATTCAGCGTCGGGGAGGATGGGTTCACAGTACCTCGTACTGCCAGGCTATGCTGGCCGGGCCTCCTCGGGATGAGACCACTGGTTTATGATACAGAATAATAGAACAGTTTGGGTTAAGAGGGACCTTAAAGCTCATCCAGTTCCAGCCCATCCAGTTCCAGCCCTGCTGCCATGGGCAGGACACCTCCCACCAGCCCAGGCTGGTCAAAGCTTCATCCATCCTGGACTTGAACACCTGCAGGGATGGGGCAGCCACAGCTTCCCTGGAAAACATGCCAGTGCCTCATTACCCCTACTGTGAAGAATTTCCTCCTTGTGTCTAGTCTAAATCTGTCCCTCTCCAGTTTATAGCCAGTGCCCCCAGTCTTGTCACTACAATTTTTTGGTAAAGTCCCTCTCCACCTTTCTTATAGCTCCTTTCAGGTACTAGAAGGTCACTATAAGGTCTCCTTGGAGCCTTCTCCAGGCTGAACAAGCCCAACTCCCTCAACCTGTCCTCGTATGGGGAGGTGCTCCAGCCCTCCTCTGGACCCATTGCAACAGCTCCCTATCCTTACATTGAGGATTCCAGAACTGGACACAGTACTCCAGACGAGTTCTCAAAAGAGAGGAATAGAGGAGCAGAATCATCCCCCTCCTCCTGCTGGCCATGCTTCTTTTGATGCAGCCCAGGACACAGCTGGCTTTCTGGGCTGCAAGTGCACGTTGCTGGCTCATGTCGAGCTTCTCATAAATGAGGACCTCTAGTCCTTCACAGGACAGCTCTCAATCACATCACCCCCCATTCTGCATTGAAAATGGGGATTGTGCCAACCCAGGTGCAGGACCTTGCATTTGGCTCTGTTGAGCCACATAAGGTTCGCATAGGCCCACTTCTCCAGCCTGTCCAGGTCACTGTGGATGACACCTTGTCCTTCTGGTATGACAACTGCACCACTCAGCTTAGTGTCATCCAACATTTTAGATGCAAGCAAGCAATGTGCATTTTTCTGCCTGAATACAAGTTATGTGTTGAACAAAGGCAGCGAGGCCACATTTAAAGGCTGGAACACTCTCCCAGGAGACAGCAACTGAGAACATGGGCACCTCAGTGAGCGGCAGCAAGTTCCTGAGCATCAGCTGGCCAGAGGAACTTGTGTGCTGCTTGGTTTCATGTAACAAACACACAGAGCCCAGAAAGTGCCTCACCTCTGTCGGACACTGCTACATTTGCTGATGCATATAGAACCATAGAATCATTTGGTTGGAAAAGAACTTCGAGATTGAGTCTAGCCGTAGTTGTCCACTACTAAATGATATACCTGAGTACCCCATCTACCCATCTTCCCATCCAGCGATGGTGACTCAACCATCTCCTTGGGCAGCTTCTGCCAGTGCCTGATAACCCTTTTGGTGAAGAAATTTTTCCTGATGTCTAATCTGAACCTTCCCTGGTGCAACTCGAGCCATTTATTTCACTACATAAGAAAAACATCAGTTAACTGGAAGACCTAGAGAAGAGCCATAACAATTACAGAACACAGCTTATAAAAAAAATAAATAAAAATCAAGATGACCAATGCATGTAGATTAACAGCAAAACCTGAAAGACTTCACTGTATTCTTTAAGCAGCCATTGCTGGGGACAGAAATTTAGTGAGTGCTCTTCAGTTTCACAGGCAAGTATGACAAGGTGTAATAGCTTTCACACAGCTCTACAGTTAGAAAATCAAAGTATCTTAGTTCACAATTTCCACATTTGCTCATCGCTGATGTGCTTCATATTTCAAAGTCTCATAACAACTTAATTAAAACAATATCATAGAAACAATAGTGATGGTAAGCAATCACGAAGCTATTTCAGTGCTGTTGCTCTCCTTCTAAATTAAATAACTCTGTGCACTTTCTTAGCAGGCAGCATATTAGTGTTCTTTGGTCTGATGCTGTGATATTGATTACAGGAATAAAATACACGTTTGGCAACAGTAGTATGTTCCAATCAAAGTAATAAGGAAAAATACATAAATTCTTTGGCACACTGATGGTTTGCATTTTCAAGCAATAGGCTTTGAGGGCATGCTTTACTGCTTGGCATAAAGCAGCTACTGTCAACAGGGCATTTCAGTGAAGACCTTTGTTCTTTTACCTCAGACTCTTTCTTTCCCAAAGGCAACGTGTTTTCTCAAGCCAATTAATGTCTTTTGAAAAAAAATAGATACCCTAGTCCTTCATCTCTGGTGGCACCGCCCTCTCATCTGGGTTCCTGAGCCCATTCGTCTCCTGCAGAGGGCACCCTTTGAACGATCCGCTCCAGTTTTGAACCGCGTTGAAGCTACAGTTGCGGTACAACTACTAGAGCAGAAAGGATAGCAGCAAGCCCTCTTACTCACAGTCCTCAAGTACAACTGCGAGAGAATGCTCCACTATCACTGCACATCAGGAAAGGTGTTGAAAACAACAAAATACTTTTGCTATTTTTCTTACCTCAGCAGCACGTTTTACAGGCAATTCAGCCATTCTAAGAATCTATATGCATGTTACTGAATTTATGCGTTTAGGATTTCTCTACTGAGAACAGCATAGCTTACTGATTAGTCTATTACTTTGCATTTCTTGTTTCTTCTGTCTTAGCACTGCAGTCAAATAGCTATGGCTCATCCAATGTACTTGACAAAATAACCAGGACAGTCCCAGCACTAATAAAACAAGACCAATTCAACATTTTAACCTTGTTACATAGAATTGCAACTTGTGTATAGTATAAGCTTAAGCAGAAAAGGATTTGATATCAGTTTATTGAGCACTGAGGTTAGGTTCATAGTGCAGTATTACATTTCTGGGAACAGGGATAATGATTCCTCTGTATGTTTTTTACTTTGACCCATACACCAAATCCTAGCCCCCAGAAGAAGAGAGCATAAGTAGCCAGTAGGTTTTTCTGTCAAAGCCACAAAGAAAACCTGTAGGAGTTAGTTCCATGTTTGATATATTAACTGCAATTATATAAAAGTCTATTTTTAATGAACTTGCTGGTTTTTTTCCTTTTAATTTGTCCACATGGCCTTTGTGTCAGCCCAATTTTAATAAGAAAGTTGTTATTCTGCAGTGAATTTATTAGCCGAGGGGAGCGTAACAGATATTGGATTACAGCCAAAGAATAGGCTAGTTTTAATTCATATTTCTGAACAGCATAACCAAACCCCTATGCATTCACCGTTTTTCCTCTTTACAGACTTTATAATTGCTTCGCTGAGTGATTAAGTAACTTATACCATTATCCTCCAGAAATAACAATTGAAACAATGAATGAAAATAATTTACTGCGCTCAAGAAAAGACATAACTGCTTACCAACAGCATATAATTCATATACTGACAGAGCAGGGGAGTATTTTCATGGGTTGTTGTAGAGTTCAAAAGCAGAAAATTATACATGATCTCCCTTCACATCAGAGTTAGTTTTCCACACAAATTCACATCAGATTTTGCAGTGCTCTCCCTGGAAGTGTCCTGTTAGGACTTTTTTGGGGTAACTTCCATGGTTCTCTATGCTGTAGTGAACAGAGATGGTTAGTAAATGCCTTTTCAACGAGTTAGGTGAGAACTTATTTGTTCCACAGGGTACACAGGTGAAGAATGCTGTAGGATTCATGTGGTTTAACCTACACCTTTAATATAAATCTTGTAGACAATATGCTTGAATGAAAGTGAATTAATGCATCTTGAATTACTTATAGACACACCTGACAAAGGTGCATTCTAAAGTAATTAAAAAAAAAATGCCAAGGAAAGAGTGAGCATCACTGCTA
Source organism: Piaya cayana (assembly GCA_013389865.1). Lineage (NCBI taxonomy): Eukaryota > Metazoa > Chordata > Aves > Cuculiformes > Coccyzidae > Piaya > Piaya cayana. The sequence goes on from WAAB01024919.1 coordinate 56,053, forward strand.
TCATAAAAGTTATTCAGGAAAAATGTTAACGTGAGGTAACAATCAAGTCAAGCAGGCACATAGCAGATTATTTTTCCCTGGCTTCAAGAATAGAAAAACTGATAAAAGTAAGATATAATAATGAAAATGTAATCTTTGTTTGATCAAAACCTTATGTAAGCAACTTATAAATAACTATCAGAATAAATATTTTTTAACTTTAATCTCTCTTACATTCTATTTGGAAAGCAAGAAGGGAAGCTCAGGGAAACTAATCATGCTCTTCAGCTTATCCAAAGTGAATTAATGAGATGCTGCAAAACGAGGTGAAATTACATGAGACAGTCTCGGAGCCTAAAATGGGCTTTTTCTCTCAAAGCCTTTCCCCAGCTCTGCTCTTGTCTCTGTCCACTCTGACATTTATCAGGCTCTTTCTGAGTGATATAATTCATTCACCCAGACAAAAAAAAAACTCCTCTCCCCTAGGGCTAGTGAGTTGTGGTGTTTCACAGAAAAGCATAATAAGCATTACGACCAAATCAAAATAGGTGTTGAAAGCAAATGGGTAGCAGAAGGAAAGGAGCTCAAGCTACATGGGATAAAAATAACATATGGCAATACAAAATACATTGCAGGCTTCTTGGAAAAAAGGCTTATGGCATTTCAAGACTGCAGAAAATCTTGGATTAGTGGGGTTTTTTTAAGGCATATGATGACACAAGATTTAATGTTTCAAAAGCAGAGCCAGAATATTTTGTTTGTCTTGGTTCAACAAAGAGTTTGATGGCATTGAGCATGCTACAGTGTTAGCAGCAGAAAAAAAATAGCTGAGAAAAAAGAACTGCAATGATAGTTACTGAGCAAATAATACAAAGAATGTAATAAATAGAAATGTAAAATGATAAGATTAAGCCATAAGGAAGAAGAGCAATAGACACCTACATAGCTGTTGCACATTAATAAAAGCCTGGCCCAGTTCAGTGCTGGAGACACATTGCAGTTCAAATGAGTTTTAGATAAGAAGGTGAAAAAAATAACAAAAAACGTGTTTTTGTGCTATTTTAGCATTTGAACAGTAACAGAGGAAAGAAGCCATAATACAGGAAATTTCCACAACATGTGGTATGGTATTTCATAATTAGCAAAATCAACCGTAAAGTTCATGGAATCATTAAGGTCGGAAAAGACCTCCAAGATCATCAAGTCCAACCCTCAAAATTGAAGGCACAGCTACTTTCCCAATACCATCAATATTTTTAGGCTGGCTGCATCAACAACTGGCAGATACATACAAAGTTGCTCCTAGTGCGTACCTGAATAGCCTGAGCTCAAAGGCAGAGGTGGAAGACAAGCAATCTCCTCAGAGAGATCCTGAAATCATGCAATTTTCACTGTAATTGATAGCGACAACATCAGCCTTTGAAAACGTTGAGGCAGAAGTCTCACCCAATGACTGGTCACTCAAAGACAGGTGACAGCATTTATTTACATGCAAGCATACAGACAGAAAAGAGCTTGCAATAGGGGGAAATGCTGGAGACTGACGAGGATTCACATTTCTCCTTATACACACTGCCAAAGCTAAAACCCCAAGAAACATGCTGGTAACCTGATCAAATCAGAACTTGTTGGCAATGGTACGAAGATAAGGGGAAGAGTTCTGGCTCAGAGGGACTGACATTGAAACTAGTGTCTCCTTTCCTTCATTATGGGCATCTCTCTTTGCAACTCAGATTCCCATTCCACAACAACACATCTCTTATCAAAATCACTGAAAAAAACCCTGCTCCCTATGTGGGAGGCATGGCAACAAAAGCAGCACTTGCACACTAAACTAACTCTGCAGTCACAAGAACTCTCATGCTGCTTTAAATAAGTGATCTTCCCAACATGGCTTAAGACCAGGAGCTTGTACCTAAGTCAATATTGCAGAATATTGATAAGGATGCAGAGTCTCATCTTATGGCACCAAGTACAAAACCTAAATTGACTATGAGGCATCATCACTGCTGACATTTAATCCTTAAAATGCTTTACTGCTTGACAGATGAAGAGGAAAGATGTTTTTTTTTCCACTCCTGAACACATCAAGAAACACTCAGAGCCCTCATCCTCACCAAAGAGAAGATCAATGATATGCTGCTTCTGGGCCTTTTAAGATACACCTTCAGGGTACGCTTTAAACACTACTATCAGAAGCCTGTCAGAAGACAGAATAGTAAGAAACAATTGTATAGTTTCTGGTTGGTCCAGCTTTCTTTTCCTGGGATACTTTTCCCTTCTTACTCTTGTGGTTTAAAGGGTCTGCATCTGGAAAACTTCTGTTCTACTTTTTCCTGAGTTAATGGAAGCACATTCTATGAGATATGGTTTCCGAATAAATACTGGGGTGAATTGACAGAATTAACCAAAGAAGTGACAACATAGCAGAGGTCTCAAATGGTAAATAAGTTTTATACAAAAATAAGAAAAGCCATCTCCTTAGGAAAGCCTAATTACACAAAAACATTTACATCCAGCAACTAAGCAGACATGAAATGGCACAAAGTGCCCTTTGCATTGAATATATTAGTTACGATAGCCTAACAGGCACAAGGAGAGCTTTTACAGTAAGACTGTCAGGGGAATCGTGCCAATAATATAGTTTTTCCAGTGCTCTCCTTCATTCAACATCAACTGCAACAGTGCTTAAAAACTCCCAAAACACAGCACAAAATAAACATTGTGTTTTGCTGCAGATAGTGTTTTCTCATAGAACTTCAAAAATTTGCAGGGTTACTACTAAGCACTGCAAGTTAGAAAAAAGGAATTACAATTCACCATCATTAACATGAAAATAAAAGACATCTTTCAATAACTTTAAGCTACTCAGTCCTGGCAACCAGGGTCATTCAGTGAAAAGGCTATTATTCTGTGCCTAATCACAGAGCGGACAAAGATTCCTCCTCAGCATGCAGATAAAAGGGAAAGGCTATCATCCATAACTACATGTCTCTGACTGAAAGCAGTCATCCTGGACTTTTTCATGCTTGAACACTTTCAAAAGAATCTTAAGGCTGCCCAGTGAAGACTTTACAATGACGGCTTCAGTTCATTTTCTCAGTGGTTGAGACCACGACTCTTCCTGCTTTTCAGGTACGGTAAATGAACACCTGCATAAAACTATCCTTCCGCTGACAGAAGTCAAGTACCTCTGGACATTTCTTTTGAGAGTATGGTTGAGTAACACCACTGCTGATACCACCAGTCCTAACTTTGATCCAAACTATTACCTCCCTACACCACAGCAAAGCTTTATCGGTCTGTAAAGGCTAAGGGAACTGAACTTGATTAAAGCTAGCCCAGCAGAGAAGAAATAAACATCTCTGCTTATATTTTGTTCTCCTTTATATATATTTTAATATATATATATTTAAATGACTAAATAGTTTTGTCACTTATCACACCTCCCCCCCAACCGGCCTCATATTCAACCTAGCCCTCAGTTCCTGTTCTATTTTGGTACGTCTGTGTAAATAATTTTAAAGCACTATTTAAGCAATTAACAAAACTGAAGGGGTATTACAGTTTGTAGAACAAGATGCTGTACTTCACTTGAACAAAAAATTAAAGAACTTGTGTCTTTGGAGAGACCTATAAAATGCCTCCAGATAGCAATTCAGAACAGGAAAGATGTATGAATTATGAATCAACTCCTAGAGAAACCCCTCTCAATTATAAGCAGAGATTAAAGGGAACTGCACCAGTTAGGGTGTCCTAAAGTTACCTGGATTGAATCCCATTCCATTTCTAGTATCAGCTTACTGTGTTGCTATTTACAGTTACAGTTATGAACTCTAATGCACAAATTTAAGTCCTGGGCCACAAAATACTAGACAGTTTAACAATCTAGAACCAACTGATCAAAATTATTCACTGCAAAACTGGAATCATCAGCAAATTTATACTGTGCTGATGCAACAGAATCTTTCCTTTAAGGTACTTAGAAGTCTTTATAAACCCACAATTTCAGACTAAACATTAGTCTTTTTTGCATATACAATACTATCTTTCATAATTTGCCTTCCCTTGAAAACAACCCCAGAAGCTGGATAGGATATTCTCTTTAGACCTTACTAAGCTGATCCATCTGATCTTCGTAGGTCTAGCATTGAAAGATCACACAATGGTCTTACATGTACTGTGATTGTAAGTACCTCTTGTTATTTAACACTGTACATTTTGATTTACCAGAGCATTGTTTGAAAATGCGCAATACGCTCATGCCAATCTGATTTTGTTTAACATAACTGCAGCCAGAAACCTTCAGTAGCCTGGTTAAAGATGGGAATTTTAGACCAGACCTGATGTCTGTGTAAAGATGATCACACTTGGACTCAGAACTTGTTTCAGCTCCTGTACATCTGCTTTAAACAAAGCTATCTGTAAGCAGTTACAGTTAAGACTGTATAGATATAGGGTATATATATTTCAATGTTTGGTGACAAATTGGTTTTAACAGTAATTTCTGTAATGTGGCTAATGGAGAAAGTTTTAAACAAGACTGATTATCACACCACTCAGTCTGATTACTATCCTACTTAAAGTTTTACTCCATCCCCAGGAGTTAAAATTCTTAATTTTCAGTTTCTTTGAACATTTTGCTCAGCTGTTCAACTAGTGCTACAAGCTCAGGGTTTCCCCCAAGTGACTCAATTTGTTTGTAGGCTTCAGATTCAAGCTCTTTCAATGTATTCCGAGTATACTCAAAGGAACCCACATTTTCAAGGTAATGTACACAGTATTTTTTTATATCTATGTTCTCTGTCCTTTGACGTAAAATATTTTGCACCTGAGTACTTTCAGGTTTTGACCAAATTGCATGAATGGTTGGGAATGAGAACTTGCCCTCGGTTAAGTCTTCACAAAAACTCTTGTTTTCACTATATTCTTTGGAGTGCAAGTTGGCATAGTCATCTCTTATTTGGAAGAAGAGGCCAAGTGTGTTAAGAAGTGGCTTTAAGTCTTTTTTATAATCTGAGAACAGCTGCATGAGGCCTACAGCTAATCCAAAGAGACCACCTGTCTTTTGCAGTACCATAGCTTTATATTCAGCTTCTGTAGGACAGGTGTAAGTATCTCTCCAATAAATATCCAAGCCTTGACCTTTATGAAGCTCCAGAAGTTGACGGGTGAAAACTTTAACAGCATCTGGATGATCAAGGGTTAAAACCTTCTCTAGGCCAAGGAAATACACGTAATTAGCACAGTTGATTACAGATGGAATTCCATAGATGCTGTGTGCCACTGGAAAGCCCCGTCGTAGCTTTGAGTTATCTTCGATGTCATCCACAAGTAGGCTTGCATTGTGCAACATCTCTGTCACTTCAATGATAACCTATTACAAGAAGAGAAAATTAAGTTTCCCACTGTAATTTAATCTCCATTTTTGCAAGACCTTATTTTAAATGCATAAGGTTTTAAAGAACAACATTATCACTGAGGTTCTCCCTCTATGCCACTTGCTTTTACTGTTAATAGAGATTTATGATTCTCTTCATTAGCCAGCTTGCTCTAATTCCTGGATAACGTGGTCTGTCTTGTGTATATTTTCAGATTCAAAGTAAACTTGATTCCTGAAGTGTTTCCACTTGCATGTTCCTCTTCATTCTACAATTCTAAAATACACTATTGCCTAGGAGTAATGCAGTAACTGTTATTAGAAACATGAAGGGAAGAGAAGCAACACAATGTTGTGACGAGTTTAGAATCACTAACCTGAGATCACTCAAAGTCAGTTCTTGAGCACCAGACGTCAAGATATCATGCAATGATAAGTTTGCCTCATAAGCCTTGTTTTGATAAGTGGAGAGAGTTCATCTTTCTTTCCTCACACTCTGTGTGGTTATCTTCAGTATTGAGCTCTTAAAGGATAGCCTATTCCCTCTGAAATACCATTTGGAAAGTCTGGGGTAGAACGGCAACAGCTACAACTTCCTTTGGGAAGCTTCCTACACAATTACTACTTGCTACTAACTAGATCAATATCATATACCACTCCAGGTACACAATAAAGCGTTCAACACAAAGCTTGCAGCTGACTACATTTGTCTAAAAGTGAACTTTTAACAATTCCAAAGCAAGACAATTAATTAAGAAATTAAGAGTTTTAACAGTATACACACTTAAAACAGCTTGAGGCAAGGAACAGGTATATTCAGCATCTGCTTAAATGGAAATACATTTAAGCATGTAAAACTGCATACTGTAAAAACTCACTGCAGAACACATCTGATTAAGATATGATTTTAAAGCTAATGATCCAATTACACTTGCTAGCTACAAACACTGCTCTCAGTCAATTATCGAAACAACTCCTTCCAAAATATACTAAAGCCACTATTAAATAGTAGCAAGCACCTTGTATTGGTGAGTGCTGGAGAAGAAACTAAGAGGGACTTCACTGCAAGCATTTTCATTAGCAGCAAGTCACCTAGTGGTCAGCGAGTACTGTCCCCCAACATTCTAATGACTGCAGGAACAAACTATTTAAGAAGCACTAAGGACTCAACTTCTAGTTAGAACTGAGCCTCTCTTTGACCTGTAAATATACATTGTTGCACACGGACTTTAAATCAGAGGATGGAGGAGCTACTGAAAGCAACTTTGCATTATTATTTGTCTGATTATTCTTTCAGTCTACAATGTCACTCTTGGTAGCACCAGGGAAGTTTCCCTGTATTCTGCAAATTCCTTGGATAAGCCTATTCTAGCACTTCTCTTGCTAAACTATTTCACATCCATATCAGTTTCATGAACTTTTGCAGTTTCTAGACATTTAACGATTAAGTGAAATAAGGCTTGATGAATGTGCTTGGATTTTGTGAAATTAAGACAGCGTAAAAAATGCTTCAGAGTTGAAAGTAAGGAGTGAACAAGTTCAGGCAGCAGCAAAGGCTTATTTTAGAATGCATCAGTAAGTAGCCTGAGGAAATTGAGACTGCTCTTCAAAATGAAAGTTGAAGAACCACTACAGAGTGTTATGATTTCTTACAACCTAAGCATAGGTAATCAGGGGTTGCTGCCCTATCACTCCAACACATGGATTTCTACCTCCTTACCTGCAATAGCTTTGAAGTTTGCTTGACCTTGTTCTAGGCCATTTCAGTGCCTCCCCAGAGGAAAGTTCTTAGAGGAAAGTTCTGACAAAATCAGTGTTCTCCAATTCAACAGCAGAAGCCTATCAGTGCAGTGTCAGATGAGTACTTGAGATGCAGTAAGTGGGAGGGAAAAAAAGAGACCACTTGGCTGGGAAAAGTGTGACATGGTGGCAGCCAACAGTAAAAAAATCAAGGAACAGCTTCCTCAACTGTATTCATCTAAACAAACTACATGAAGACAAATAATCTAAGATAAAGTGAGTGAGAAGAAGTAAAGGAGTGCCAGAACTCAAATTTTCAATAGGAAGAATACAAATAACTGGAAGGGAATCATGCTGCTACACAACTGGGGCGTCTTAAGATTGAAACATGTCAAAAAGATGACTAAAGGTGGTCCTGTAGAACTCAACAACTTTAAGTTATTAGATTAGTACAAGTGTGCACAAAAGCAGTAATAATTGTGACATGATGCAGATTAAAAGATGTCAGGGTATTGCTTTTGTTCTCAAATGACCTCAAAAATAAAAATATTGAAGTTTTATCTCAAACAGTTCAAGTGGCAAGAGAAACATTAAAGCATAAAGATAACTACAACAAAGTCTCCTTTTCAGTAACAGTTTCACAATTATCAGTTTAAAAGTAGCAGGTAGAACTGGTAACTACTGTTACAGAGAGGCACTGCAGCTTTAGTTTGCTGTGGTACATGAGAGAAGATGGACCTGTACTGTTACAGGTGCTCATCAAAAGGGCAAAGGCAACAGTCACACTGTAGTATAAGAAAACTCAACTGGACAAAATCATAGAATAGTTTGGGTGGGAAAGGATCTTAAAGATCATCTAGTTCCAACTCCCCTGCCATGGGCAGGGACATCCCACTAGATCAGGTTACCCAAAGGCCCATACAATCTGGCCTTCTCCCACCTACTGCATCTCAAGTGCTCGCCTGACACCACACTGAAAATGGAAGAGTTTGTTCTCATGGAAGGGGTTCAGCACAGAAGACAGGCCCAGAGAGGCTGTAGAATCCGCATTTTCAGATTTTAAAACTCAGCAAGTGCCCCAGAAGCCTAAAGTATCTATGTTAACTGAGTTATGTGAAGTAGGTAACTATGTTAGCTGCTTGTCTACAATTTAAAAGGTTAAGCATACTTGGAAAGAAGTAACTACAAGACAAGTAACAAAAGTAATTTCTTTAGTGTTACATCACAGTCAAAGCTCTGCATTTAAGTTGATTTCCTGAAAGTTTACTTCAATATATCCAGAAATTATGTATTTAAGACTTCCTATCATTTATGCTATGCAAGAGAATAATCTGTTATCAGCAGTATTGGAAGAAAAGTAATATCCCTTTAAAAATAATTAGTCAGTACCTGTATTTTATCTTCTGGAACATTCAGCCAGTGATTAAAGGCCTGTGACAGTTTAGTTCTTACTTGCTTACCTACAATAAAAATATTACAGGCATTTATAAAAAAAAACCAAAAAAACCCACCACACCACACACAAGCTTCATTATCAGGTACAACAGTGTGTCTTAACAATTACAGGCGATTTGAGAGCAGTAAGCTGATCAGTGTGATCACTTGAAAGCAGAAAATACCACAGTAGAATCACAGAATCACTTCGGTTGGAAGGGACCTTAAAGATCACCTAGTTCAAACCCCGCTGCCAAAGTGGAAGGTAGTAACTATAGCTTGTTTCATCATTGTATAAACACCACAATTATCCACAACTTCAGTTTTAAACATTTCACAGTAATGTGCAAAACACATTTACAGGTTACTGTATTTAGATTTGGCTGTTTAACTAGTAAGAAATCCTGACTATGCTGGTAACCTGTACATGCTAGGTTAACTACTTCTGAAAATAAGCCCTAGTTTGCCAGGCATGTTGATTTTGTGTGTAACAGATTAAGAAGTTTTAATCATGATTCATTATTAGTTGAAGATATGACTATTGAATACATATTTCTCTCCATTCTTAGGTCTTTCTCCTGTAGTACTCTTCACTTGCTATTGACAATTTGTAAACCAGAAATTGACATTTCACATGCATACTAAACAGCTCTTCAAAATCTGCAGAACATTATGAATGGAACAGAACTTCCCACGAATTTAGACATTTATCTTATTCCGGAGAAGTCTACCTATGAATAACAGGATTTGTTCTGCTTTAGCTAAATCTAGTCTGGTGGAGCCAAGCAGCTGCCCCATTTCATAGTGATGAAAGATAAAAAGTCCAAGGCGAGCATTAAAACAAGCATTACTGTTCAATGCAGGTTTTTTTTTTTTACACGATGGAGTTAATTTTCATAGAATTTAATCTATGTACCTATAAATTTTGAGGCCAGCTTTCTTTAATAAATTGCTTGGAGTCATGTATAAATATATGTTCAGTGTCTACTAATGATCACTATGAAAAAGTCATCCCCTACCCACACTGAGACAATACTGCTCTGAACTTTGAGCAGCTCAGCTACATAGAAGATCGTTAAAGAGCTGCAAGACAGGTTTAGACAAACAGCTCTGCATATGTAAGTCCCATCAACAAGGTCTTTGGAAAGTTTTAAATAAACTCCAAAGCAGTGCAAGGCAGACAGTGGGTTCCATATTACTCATCTCAAGCTCTACTAAGAGACATAACTTAATGACTCTGCAATGTTAGTCCTCACGTTGATCTTGCCCACAGCCCTGAAGAAATGTCAACATTTGAATCTCTCCCTAAGGCTTCTCTATTGCTGTGTGACCACGTACAGTGCAGAATAATAAAAATGGGTAGATTCACTTGCAGTGATATACCCTGGAGAAAAGGAAAAAACTTCAGCCCAATTTTTAATTAAGTCCCTACCAAGTCAGCAATAGCTTCGTGGTTTGTGCTCTGTAGCAAGGGTGATAACTTTTCTCCTTGGCTTACAGGGTTTCAATTTTCTATCTCAGTTCTTAAAGATTTTCACTTCTTCCCATCACCACTATCTTTTGGGTTGCACTAGAAGAGACTAATGAAAAGGTGCTTCTTTTCCCCTCCAACAGCTTTGTCCTCCAGCTCTGTTCTGTATGAAAGGGCACTCCTGACTGGACATACATTGTAACTGGCTTGTGCTCATTGTTTTTGCTTTCTGTGCTTAGTTTTAAAATATGATAGCTCTCTGCAGGAAGGAGGAATTGTTCTGTCTCTCAAGCAGTAGAACAGATACTTTAAGTTTTGCACACCAGGCTTGTGCGTTATCAGGAAAGTACATATCTAGTTCTAATTTTTAAAAAATCCTGTTTACTTAAATCAATAAATTGCTTGCTTTAACATAAGTAACCAAAGTTCAAAATTAAATAGAAAATTAGAGTACTGCTGATGAGTTTTAAATCTTCACATGTTAACGAAGCACCTTTTTCCCATGTGGTTAGATCAGATTTTAGCTGGACTGGTTCCCTGATTCACTATACACTTGTGACCACCGACAGTGAATGAGGGAGGACCGCAAGGTCCTACATCAGAGGTTTAATACTTAATTTTGAAATAATTGCATGAGTTGACTGAGGAGAAAAGACTGCTAAAATGTATTGAGAATAACTGTCACAAATATCTGCCAAACTGTATGGTTTGCCAGTGAAGTATTAATATTACACCCATAAAGAAAACGACTCAAGAATAATATCAAACTAAGGATGTTTACCTGATCTACAGCTGTTTATTCAGTAAGTTACATTGATACAGACAAAACCTACTTTTTTACCTTAGGTGGCCAATTCTAGTTTTTTGAAAATTTTGTTTCCTAGAAAATATGCTTATGGAATGCTAGACATTCAGCAACAAGTGTTATTATATC
>WAAB01024919.1:67657-82625 GCA_013389865.1 Piaya cayana
AGGTTTTTTTTTTTTACACGATGGAGTTAATTTTCATAGAATTTAATCTATGTACCTATAAATTTTGAGGCCAGCTTTCTTTAATAAATTGCTTGGAGTCATGTATAAATATATGTTCAGTGTCTACTAATGATCACTATGAAAAAGTCATCCCCTACCCACACTGAGACAATACTGCTCTGAACTTTGAGCAGCTCAGCTACATAGAAGATCGTTAAAGAGCTGCAAGACAGGTTTAGACAAACAGCTCTGCATATGTAAGTCCCATCAACAAGGTCTTTGGAAAGTTTTAAATAAACTCCAAAGCAGTGCAAGGCAGACAGTGGGTTCCATATTACTCATCTCAAGCTCTACTAAGAGACATAACTTAATGACTCTGCAATGTTAGTCCTCACGTTGATCTTGCCCACAGCCCTGAAGAAATGTCAACATTTGAATCTCTCCCTAAGGCTTCTCTATTGCTGTGTGACCACGTACAGTGCAGAATAATAAAAATGGGTAGATTCACTTGGAGTGATATACCCTGGAGAAAAGGAAAAAACTTCAGCCCAATTTTTAATTAAGTCCCTACCAAGTCAGCAATAGCTTTGTGGTTTGTGCTCTGTAGCAAGGGTGATAACTTTTCTCCTTGGCTCACAGGGTTTCAATTTTCTATCTCAGTTCTTAAAGATTTTCACTTCTTCCCATCACCACTATCTTTTGGGTTGCACTAGAAGAGACTAATGAAAAGGTGCTTCTTTTCCCCTCCAACAGCTTTGTCCTCCAGCTCTGTTCTGTATGAAAGGGCACTCCTGACTGGACATACATTGTAACTGGCTTGTGCTCATTGTTTTTGCTTTCTGTGCTTAGTTTTAAAATATGATAGCTCTCTGCAGGAAGGAGGAATTGTTCTGTCTCTCAAGCAGTAGAACAGATACTTTAAGTTTTGCACACCAGGCTTGTGCGTTATGAGTAAAGTACATATCTAGTTCTAATTTTTAAAAAATCCTGTTTACTTAAATCAATAAATTGCTTGCTTTAACATAAGTAACCAAAGTTCAAAATTAAATAGAAAATTAGAGTACTGCTGATGAGTTTTAAATCTTCACATGTTAACGAAGCACCTTTTTCCCATGTGGTTAGATCAGATTTTAGCTGGACTGGTTCCCTGATTCACTATACACTTGTGACCACCGACAGTGAATGAGGGAGGACCGCAAGGTCCTACATCAGAGGTTTAATACTTAATTTTGAAATAATTGCATGAGTTGACTGAGGAGAAAAGACTGCTAAAATGTATTGAGAATAACTGTCACAAATATCTGCCAAACTGTATGGTTTGCCAGTGAAGTATTAATATTACACCCATAAAGAAAACGACTCAAGAATAATATCAAACTAAGGATGTTTACCTGATCTACAGCTGTTTATTCAGTAAGTTACATTGATACAGACAAAACCTACTTTTTTACCTTAGGTGGCCAATTCTAGTTTTTTGAAAAATTTGTTTCCTAGAAAATATGCTTATGGAATGCTAGACATTCAGCAACAAGTGTTATTATATCGTGAGGAACACAACTACTAGCATGTGCTCTTAATGGATTATTAACACGCACAGTGGATTTAGCCACTTCAGCTCCTTAGTACAGACAGCATTTGAGTTGCTAGTCGAAGCATACAAGTCTAACAAGGCTGTCCAGATACTGACTAACCAACAAAAAACATTTTCTGTATAGCAAAACATCCATCTTTCCTTTTAAAGGTGCAGATTTGCTTGTGTGAGTCCCTTTAATGAAACATCTTCACTATAAAAATGCTATTTTGTCTTGTTCTGAAGTCAATCCTACCCAGTCTGCATGATATCACAGAAATTTTCTGTGTGCATGTTTCACACCTACAGCCATGCTATGATGGCAAAAGATCAAACCCCTCTAACACTCATTTCAAAACATCAGATACAGAAGCCTCCATTCTTTGCCATATCTCACCTCTCCCCAAACCAGAACAGAAAACAGGCCAGGGACACAATGACAAAATTAAAAGGAGTAAACCTTAACACTGGCAGAACTATCCAGTTTCTTCACAGTCACATGTCACTGCTCTGCTACTTATTCTAAGCAAGCTACTGTAAAACTGAAGAAGACAGAGGTCTAAATTCCAAAAGTAGAAACTACCTACTGTATACAGCTGTAATAACAGACATTACTATACCAAGCTTGTATCAAAGTTATGCTAAATACATTTGACTTAATATGCCCAAGATCCAAATATTACCCAAATCAAACAGCAATTATGGAAATCTTTTCTCCTTAGTAATGCTGAGTGGAAAAGGTGAGAAAAAAAATACTCAGAACATAACAGATTCACTCTGATTAAACTCCTTCTACAGATAAGAATGTAACCCCCTTATCCTTGAAAAAAAAGATCAACCTAGACTAAAGATGTACTGAGAACAATCTCTCCCCCCTTTTTAGACAGACAAGATACTTCTCTAAAACAACAAAAAAAATTTATCAGCCTAACTTACAATTGTGTCTACATACACAATTGTTCTTGTGACAGGGTAAAGACCCAAACACCACAGACTGTCAGCTCTGGACAGGCTTCTGATCAGTATTTCTTCAGTCTTGCTGCATTAAAGTGACCACAAACCATGCCCTTAGAGCAGTACCCCACTTACAGTAATGGTACATAAAAAGGGCTAGAGTAGCATGGGAAAGAGCTGAGGCACTATCAAGCTAGCCCTCATTAGAGCCTCGTTAAGCTAATTCAACTAATCAGCCCAGCAGAAAACTGGCTGCTTTTTGCTAAGTTAGCTTTCTGCTGGCTTTATGTACCAAGTCAGCCTATGAAGTGGGTCTGCCAGAGTTAGTACATAGTGAGCAGCAGATGCCAAGAGCCAGGGGAGGGAAATATTGCCCTTCTGGAAGAAGCAAGTTACTCTGTTACTTCAGATATATTGTATACTTTCATGTTTAATGTGTCATCTGATGGAGATGAATAAATCTTAAACTGACGGATCAGGGCTAAACTGATAAAATTCCCCAAGTAGACCTCCCCACTCAGATACTAGAACACTACAGCCAGCATAAGTGGAATGGCAAAAGTAGAAGTGCAGCGGGCCCATACACTTTCAAACCTCAGCACTTGTGACAGATTAAGATCACTGTACGCTTGTCTAGTTTACCTCCACCATTCAAATTAGGGTTAACAAGTCCAGGGTTACAATCCTGATTTTTGCCTTGTTCCCTCATCTCTGGATACTGAATGCCAACCATGGTCACTGCAGCCAAAGTTGCTTCCAGCCCTCATGTCCTAACCAATTCTTCATTGTTTTTAAGTGTGAGGTCCAGCATAACACCTTCCTTCATCAGTTCCTCAATCACCTGTGTTAGCAAGTAGTCACTAATGCATTCCAGAAACTTTCTGTGCCCCACTGAATTGCTGCTTCTACCAGATGCCGAGGTAGCTAAAGTCTCTTATGAGGATCCATGAGGGATCTTCCAGTTGTCTGAAGGCCTTCATCTACTTCTTACTGCTCAGGTGCCCTGCACATGAGACCCACTATAGTGTCACTTCTATTGATCTCCCCTCTAATGTTGACCCATAAGCTCTCAATAGGATTTTGTGACTGAAGGCACAGCTCTATGCAGTTCAGCTGCTCTTTCACTTAAAAGGCAACTCCCACTCCTTGCTATCCCAGACTGCTTTCCTAGGCAGTCCATATCCACCATTGCAGCACTCCAGCTGTGAGAGCCGTCCCACACCAGATACCTCAAGAAAACTGCTCTGCTGATTTCAAGGTCTCACCCACATTAGCCTACATCCTTTGTTTGCAAGTTCACCATTTCCTTACTTGATGGTGGATAGTCATCCTTCTATCATAATTTCTAGTTGAAGTCCCCTCTCACCAGGTTGCTCAGGATATTGGCAGAGACTTTTGCCCAGACTTGGATAGACAGGTGCTATTGCCTCCTGGTAGTCCTTAAATCTATAAAGGGAGTTCTGCAATCATAAAACCCAAGTTGCTGCTATCAATATCAGCTGTGCAGCTAACCTCTTGATGGTGAGGTGAAAGGGGTTGAGGATCATGGAGAAAAGCCACCTGGCTTACTATGCCCCTGGCCCTCATTCCAAAAGCTACACAGTCATGCTTGATAAGTTCCAGGCACCCCTTGCTATATCCATTAGTACTCAAATGGATGAGCTGCAGGGTTAAATAGCCCAAGGGTGAAACATACCTTGGCAGTCCCTGTGTAACACCCTTCATCAGTTACCCAGAAGCAGCAAAGTTCCCTAAGCAGCAGCTTGGATGGAGGCCTCTGTTCCCCACAGGAGGCAGTCGTCCCAATACTATCACTTGCCGCTGCCACCAGGTGCCAGTTTGATGCTTTGCTGTATTACAAATCATCCAGCCATGTGGCTTCTTCCAGTGCACTGAACCTATCTGGCAATTGCACACATGCTTAAGGAACAGCAATCTTTCTCCTAGTGCCAGAAGCCACCAGCTCCCAGCCTTCACCACTGTTGGAGTATCCATTTCCAAACTTGATATGTCCAGATTGCTTGGGACCCTCCTTCAACATACTTAGAAGTTTCAGGCTCTTGAACCTGCGGGCTCTTGTCCTTTTTTGTTATTTCTGATGCTGTCCAGGTTGCTGACCCCCTTCCACTGCTCCTTGGCTTGGTGACACATTTTCCACCACTGCATACCTTTTAGGGGCAGGGACATCACTTACTTCTAGTCTACTGGGTGCCCCCAGGCAATCCTGCAGCTCAGAATCCAGAGAACTGCAGCCTCCTTGTGGAACTTAGCCCAGGCTGAGGCCTCTAACGTGCCAAGTATAGTTGTATCAGTGGAAAGGACCATGCCCTCTGGCACTTAACTCCTTCACTAAGCTGGTCAAGTTCATTAACTCAGGAGAAAAGGCTGAAAAGCCAGTCTTGATTGTTTAACTTGCTAAGCAAGCCCATAAAATACTGCAGCCAAGACCAGAGCAATGCACGTGAAAGATGCACAGCCATGTATGGGATCAGAATCTAACCCTTTTGATCCCCTGCATCCCCACTGATAGCAAGCTGTTGGCTATATTGGTTTTACTGCAAACAGAACTCGATACTCCTTAAGCAGCTACTGCTGTTAACACAGCCACTCAGAGATAAAAGACTCATTGTCTGTGTGAAATAGACTATTTAAGATAAACTATTGTAATTTGTGAAAGTTAAGCCTGTTTATTGCACTTCATTTATGAGACTAAAGGGCAGAATACCAGATGAAGCAGAACACTGCTACAAACTAGTAATGTTCTACTACAATGAGATTTCACAAAAGTTTCTGCTCCAGAATGTATGTTTGCTAGTACCGCTCCCAAATTCTGCTAGTGAAGGAACATTAATTACTATACCAGCAGTTAAAATAGCAACATAGTAAAAAAACCCCCATAACTTAAGTGTAGTAGTTTCTCTATCCTAGTCCTGTTGAAGTCAAAGAAATAGATAAGCTTATTTTAAGTATCACTACTACCTGTACTTTTATTTTATTAATGGGAAGCAGAGTAATCAACTCTCTCTTGTATAGAGGGATTGATGCTTAGTGTTCTTACACTACAAACAACATTAGCAGGTACCTTCCTCCACCCCTCCCCACCTTAATATTGTTACACAATCCCTTTTTTATATAAACAAAGTTTGATATGTATCTAAATTCATTTAAGCTCTCATAGGTTACTAAGCGGTTTGAAAACTTTGGTTTTTAACGCATCTTAAAAGATAAGCAACTGAACTATTGTAGGACCACAAGTGTACACAGCTACCTGCAAAAGCCCCTCAGAGCTCAAACTGATCCAACACAGAAACAGCTCCTTGCCTCCACCTCTGTGCTAGGTCACCAATAAGACAAGAAGATTAACCAGGCAAGTTTTTAACAGGTCAGGTGATTGATACTACATCATCACTTGCTCAACAAGCTAAGAACTGGCACAAATTAAACAGGAGGAGAAAACTGCCAGAAGCATAGGGGACGGAAAGGAACTACCTCTTTTGGCAAGAGCTTGTCAGATTAGCTCAGGCATTTCATTTGGTCTCCACCCTAATTATGAACAGCTAGCATATGCCCAATTTTCACCCCCTCACCAGGCACTGGTGCTCATACAGGTTCCAAGGTCCTACTGATCTTTACTTGGCATAGCTGGTGTTTCAAAAGCAGCCAATATCCAACCATACAACTGGGAATCCTAATGCCTTCACCTGTTACTCAGTACAGACTTTACATAGTTATACCACTTCTACTCGCCTAGTTTAAGTCATCCCTTTTGAATTACATACACTTCTCAGTATATAGAAACAGTGATCTTGTCTCTTGCCTTGTCCAAAACAAACTAAATTAACAAGAAAGCAACATGTTAAAGTAGACAATTAGATTTGTGATACTTTAGCAGGATAAGATATAAAAATGCTTGCACTGTCAATAAATATATAAAATGTGTATAGAGTGATCAGGGTTGAACTCACAATAAAGTACAAGCATTTAGCTGCAAGTCAAGGTAGGAAGGTTAAGTGTATATCCTAGATGTATAACTTAAAACGAAAGCTAACTGAAGAGCTACTGGTCAAGCACTTCTGCTCTTTGGGGAACTTGACCTGTTGTTTACTTCCTACTAGGAAACTGAGCTTTTTTTTGCTGGTATCTATGCTACCTTAAAAAAAAAATCAGCAGCTAAAGATGCTGAGGTGTTACAGTATACCTTGGTTATATGGGATAACCTATCCAAACAAAAAGTACACTTCAAGACGATATCGGAGGAAATTTCTTCAGGACCAGCTCTTAGAAAGCTCTCTGGAATACCACAGACTTATTTCTCAAGGTAGTTCTCCATCAAAACCAGCACCCAGTTCAACTCCCTATACTAGAATATACTGTGAAGAAATAGGAAATTAACTTTCTGGCATTAAAAAGGCACATTACTGCCAAATTCTTTCATTTTCTTATTTTTTTAAACTCGCGTAGTGCTAACTGCCAAGTCAAATGAAATCAGTAATATAGATACGACAATCCTGGATATTTGTACAGATTAATAATGAAATTCATTATACACAGGTACAATGAATTAGAACCCACAGGACCTACCATGCTGATATACAGGTCTTGGTGCAGATGTACAAAAGCCACTTAGTACTGTGCCTGTGATTCACTACTCCACTTGTCTAGACAGAAGGTCTTCTATCCCACTCAGATGCAGTTTTGGTCAGTATTATTTTTCTTGACATTTACCACATTTTTTTATCTTCCTTGACCCCACCAGAATACAACATAAGCTAGACAGAAGGCAATCATGCAATAGTTGCAATGACAAAGTAGTTCTGCCACTATTTTCATAAAGTCAGTCACTTTGATAGCTTTTATGGTCTTTTTTACATTTCAGGTGTATAACTGAAAGCCACAGCAAACAATGTGACTGTTTAGTCAGCAGAGGCTTCCAAGAGGTGTATCCATGTAGTTCTCTAACAAACTGCCTCCTGCATTCTTTTAAAATACAAACTGTTCAAGGCTGAAAATTTGAATGTGTTCCTAGTGACCTGATGCCACACACAAGGACAGACTGATGCTCTTGCAAGTAAAGCAATCCAGGGACAGCAGAAACTGGTCGTAAGAACATCTGGTTCTACCCATACTAGAGAGAAGAAATTACATAAAAGAAACCGTCTATTTAAAAACCAAAACAAACACAACCCGTAGAGTCCGGCAAACAGATAAACTTGGCACTGATCATGTCTTGTTCTCTAAGTATAGAATCAAGTCTTCACTGCTTGCCCTCATCAGTGCTAAAAAGCAGCAAGTCAGCTACCCTGAATGGAGAGCAGAGTAACTGAAATACTACTTACAGGGCAAAAGACATTAAAGAGCTATTGTACCAATCTCACCAACAAGAGTGGTCCTATAAGAGGGAAAAAAAATATCAAAAAGCATTACTTTTAATTACTTATAAACCCACAAATCAAGAATGGATAAATTTCTTGGCTTATACATCCCAAGACAAAAGTTGCTATAAAAACAATTATGATATTTAAAAAAAACACAGTACAATAAAACTTGCCTGGTAGTTGAAGTAAATACTGGTATGGCTCTAGAATTCTTTTAGATGTTTCATCCATCCCATCCATTTTTTTATTTCATAAGAGGTAGTTCACTGTTAAAAAAGTGTTATTAACACTATTTAGACCAAAAATTAGGGAAGTGAGAGAAAAAAAAAACCAACCCCAAACCCATGCAATTAATAAAACAAAAAAATCAACTGATTTCAAGGCTAGGTGCAAATACTCTAATTTTAAAAATAACATCTTCTCTACATAAAAACATTTTCCAGGTGTCATTTTGAAAATAAGCAAGCATATGTTTTTATTAGTTTTCTTTAATAATTAAATGAATAGACCCAACTCCTAGACTTTGTTTGCTCTTGTATTTGTATTAGAGGACTTAAGTGATAGAGAAGTATTTAAAACATTAGCATTGAATGAAGCTTCAGTGTAAGTACTTAAAAACTTAAAAAAAATTCTATGATTCTATGAAAAACACTCAGCACATACAAAACATCAAGTGACTAACCTGATGAGACCTCCCTAAATGCTTTCCCTACACAAAAGTAGAGATGCCCAAGAGCAGAAAATACACCTTACACCAAGACAATCTGAACAAGCTGAACATTAACTTCAGCCTTCTGATAGAATTCTTCATCCGTTTTAGAATGCAGAACAGAAATATATCATCTTCTTACCTCCTTTTAAGCTTTATTCCCTACATAGCTCAACAACTTCCTATTTATTGTTTCAGTTCGCACACTTCTGTTCATCTGTATCTGCATTTTTTTTCAGACTGTTTTCTAGAATATATTTTCTGTCCTTTTAACTCTAGCCTTCTTTGCTGCACTGCAGATACAGCAGATGAAAACAATTCTTCTAATGTCATTTTAAGACAGGAACTGCAGCAGTAGCATAAACTCTCATGCTATTTCAGCATCATTTCTCAGCTACTTAGCTAGCATCCTGGAAAGTATGTACTTTAGCTCCTAGAGCAACTGAATAGTTATAAAAGTTATCCATAAAAAAGGCTGTTTTAAAGGGATATCTAGAAGTATGGACTGATGCATTTTTAATGGAAGTACATTAAGGGTAGTGATTAACACCAGTGAAAATAACTGTGTTCTGCACTTGCTGTAAATAAGCCAGCAATACGTTCCCATCAAAAGCTCAGAAGAACACTACTACTTCTCTTCTTAAGCTACCTGGACAAATTGGCATTCATCAACATTTATGATCTTTTCTCTTCAGCACAGCTCAATTAATACTCATCTACTCCCTTTCCCACCCTCCACACCCATATCTGTAGCACTCCAAACTTGGGAACTGATCTGCGCTAATAACTATTTTCTAAGCTTAAGTGTGGATCAATTCCTTTATTTGCTTCACTGCATATGCTAATCAAACGTTTCCACACTTCAGAGGCAAGAAAGCTATTTAATCAATCAGTTACCAATAAAATGCTTGTAAGACTGCACCTTTTGGGAAAGCTTTGCAAAGTTTCTTATCAGAACAGCCTTTCCATTGTATCCCATGGTGTGTTAGCACAATTAGCGGCCAGGCCACACATTAATCTAAATCAGACCAACACCCTCACCTTCCTGTTTTGCTTTCAGCTTGTTGGTATAACTTAAGGCGTCAGAACTGCTTTTAAGACAGCGCTGCCATCAAAAGTCAAACTATATTTTTACATATCAAGGACTTCAGTGAGGAAGTGAAATCAAAAAGTTTACCACAATCCATCCCCAGATGTTCTAAGCAAAAACTGGTGGAGATGGATACAAGGAGACACTATCAACAACTCTCCTGTAACTTTGTCAAAAAGCCATAGAGATGGCTTAGAATTGAAAGTACCTAGCTATCCAACAGAGCTGGGAAGAGATGTTAGGGTTGGAACTACTTATCTGTAAAAGTTTCTGCTTAGAAGTAAACATTAAGTCCTTCCTTTCCTGTCACAGAATTGGGAGGTTTCTTGCTTGTATATAGGATACTAAGACAATATTCAAAATCCCAAACTAACTTAAAATCTGCTAGTGCCACACAGCATTGAACTACGTATTTACATCTTTAGGCACCAAACTAATCGGAGTCTACCTGAAATGCTTTCTGTTGGCAGAAAATCAGTCAGGCACTTTTCCCCACAAATGCCAAGATTATTGGTTTTTTTAATAATAAGGAGGAAAAGAACCTCTACCAGACAAAGAGTGGATGGTAACTTAGCTTAGATCACTAAACTTTTCCAGACTACTATGCGATCTTTAAATGAAGCGATAGGTAACCTCCACTAAGGAAAACAGAAAACAGTCTGATTACTCATCAGACAGCCACATGTCTGACACACACTGAAGCCAGAAGAGTGAGCAGAACCTCCCTCAAACTTTTTAAAAAAAGAAAAAGGAACAGTTGATAAAGAAATACGTAAATGAAGTTGCTTAGAAAGGCCTGTACGCAAGAAGGTATACCAATAGGATTGTGACATTACTGTATTTTGCACAAAGTTATCACATTTGACACACTTGGCAAGTGCTTGATATCAAGGATTTCCTGCCTCTGCAACTGACCAGTTTACTACAGAAGTTAACACTGTTGCAGAAAGTTTTTTCAATGAAGGCATTTAGAGGCAAGATCACAGTCAGCAACTCCTAATAAAAAGTAAATCTGCCAGTTTAAACAACAAATGAAAGGGAGTGTAAAGCCTTCTGTTAGTAAAAGTGCAAGAATTGACTGCCCACATGCTTATGACAAAGATTAAAGTAGTTAAGGCCATTTTGCCTTCATTTATAACCACTACACAGACTTAATACATTTCAAATTATGCATGACTAATTTTTCCAGTTATTTCTCAGCATCCCCATATAAGCATACAGAAAGGCCGTTACAGGCACAGGTTGTGCAGTCACAACAGAGGGCCACAGAACTGTCTTTTGGACTTCAATAAAGTTTCTCTCTAATGATCTGAAAACACACAATACGCTCAGATTAGATGGTGGCATGGGCTTCCATAAGTTGAAAGTACTCTAAAACTACACTTGAAGCTGTGATCTGCATCTAGCAGCTTTGCAGAGAGGATGCAAGTAATGCTAATTCTAGGCTACATAACAAGAAAAATCTTCACTTTGGAACTTCATAAAACAGTTTTGTGCCCATTCCACTCATTCCACTCCGGAGAATCATCTCCCTGTCTTCCAAATTAAGGCACTGAAATAGTCCAGCTTTAATATACACATGGTATTTAAAACAGCATCATCCTCTCGGCGGCTCCAGTCACAGCACAGTTGGTTATGCAGAGAGCTATAGTGCAAAAGAACCATCCAGAAAGCTCTTAGGTCTGCTCCATCACAGAACTCGGCGCATCCAGACACAGGTTTCACTGTGAGTACTTACCGAGGGGGGAAACCCCCCCCCAATATAGGTGTGAGGTGGTCTCTTTCAGAAAGACTACAGAGAAACTGACATGAATGTGTACTGTTTCTAAGAGGCTACCAAGGCTGTTAATTTAAAAGTTATTTAGATAGGATGCTTGTCACTCTATTCCACATTCTCATTCTAATTAGTAGGGTCATCTTACAACCCCACCAGACAGATCCCAAAGAAAAAAAACGAAGGGCAGACAACTCCCCATAGGTGTGAGGATGGACAGATTGCAGAATCATAAAATAGCCTGGGTTGGAAGGGACCTTAAAGACCATCTAGTTCTAAAGCCCCTGCCATGAGCAGAGACACCTCCCACCAGACCAGGCTGCTCAAAGCCTCATCCAACCCAGCCTTAAACACCTCCAGGGACGGGGTAGCCACAGCTTCCCTGGACAACCTGTGCCAGTGCCTCACCACTCTCATGGTGAAGAAATTCCTCCTTGTGTCTAGTCTACATCTGCCCCTCTCCAGTTATAGCCACCCTCTTAGCCCTACCACTCCAAGCCTTTGTGAACAGCCCCTCCCCAGCTTTCTTGCAGGCAGCCTTCCCCGAAGATGCACTCGGGTAACGCGCCAGCCCCAGCTCCGAGACCCGCGCCGGCAGCGCCGAGCTGGCGTGTTAGAGCCGAATCCCGAGCCGCCTCCGCCGCGCCAGCGCCATTTTAGAGAAAGCGAGGGCAAGACCTCCTCGCTCCATCTTCCCCCACCCCCCCCTTCCCGCCCCCATTTTCTGATGGGGCAGCCGGGACCCGCCGCCGGGCACGGGCAGGACGCGCTGCCCAGGCCTCGGAGCGCGCCCCCCGCACACCCCACTGCGCGGCGGAGGGACCGGCTCGGTCCACGAGCGCGCGCTCCGCCCCTCAGCCCCCGCCCTCGCCCTCGCTCCGCCCCCCACCTCCTCCTCACTTCTCTTCCCCGCCCGCACCTCCCCGAGCGGAGCGGAGCGACCGGTTACTCTCTCCCTCCCTCGCCTGGCGGCGACAGCGCCTCCCACCAGCACCGGCCTCCAGCCCGGGCAGCCGCCGCTCACCTCGCTGCCGCCACAGCTGGAGCCGCTCCTTCTCCTCCTCAACCCCGAGCAGCCTCCGCCCCAGGAGCGAGCGGCGGCAGCGACGCCGTCGGCTAGAGCACTCGGCAGGAGAATGTGGAGGCGCCGCCCCCTTCCGCTCTGCCGGGCGCCACCTTCCCCCTCCTGGGGGAAAATGCGCCACTGGCGCCCCACCGCGCACGCGCCGGCCCGGCCCCACCCCCCCTCACCCCGGCTCTTTAGGTCTCAGCCGAGGTCCCGCCCCCTCGCCGCGCCCGCGCGCGGTGTCCTCTGGGAAATGTAGTCCGTCCTCCACCGCCGGCAGCTTCACCAGCCGTGGCCCGGGAGGGTCGGCGAGAACAGCGTCACCCATGAGGCCCCGCGGCGCCGAGTCTCAGTTTCCATAGAAGTGGAGAAGGATGATGTCAGTATTTCCGACGCGGCGACCAATGGGGCGGGGGGAGGCGGGCACTGCGGGCCGGGGCCTGGCGCGGGGGGCGGGGCGGGGGGCGGAGCCGGCCCGTCCGTCCGTCCGTTGGTGCGGGAGGGGGAGGGGGGACCGAGCGGCTCCGAGCCGAGCAGCCGCCGCGGGGTCCGCGCGGGACGGATCGGCCCCGCCGCACGGCCGAGCCGTTACCGGAGCGCTGAGCGAAGTGCGGAGCCGGCGCGGAGCGCACGGAGCCGGGAAGAGGAGAAGGAGGACGAGGACGAAGAGGCTTCGTCCCTCTCCCTTTCCTGCCCCCCGCCTCGGGCCGGGGCGGCAGCGGGCGTGCGGACGCCGCGGAACAAAGGTACCGGCGCCGAGACGAGCGCGGAGCCCCGGGAGCGGCGGGCGGGGAGGCGGCGCGGGGCCGGGCGCGGCGCGGCGGGGGGAGGGGGGCGGTTGTTTTTCTTCTCGTAGCGAGACTGCGGCGGGACTCGCCGAGCCTCCGCCGCCTCCTCCTACCGAACACCCGGAGGCGGGGGGGACTGCTGAGGGGCGGCTGTTGCCGCCTGCGTGTGGAGGGACCTGCGGCTTCTCAGCCACTCGGCCGGGAGGGGACGGAGCCGCCTGTTCCGCCCGCACACACACAGGCTCACACTTACACACACGTACACACGCACTCCCCCCCTTACACAGTCGCTCCCCGTGTCTGACACACACTCACGCAGGGGGCACACACGCTCTCCATGCCCCCCTCCTCACGTACACAGAGACAGACACGCTTTCCGCGTCCTCCCCACTCACACAGACACATTCTCCATGTCTCTCTCTCACACACACACACACGCTCTCCGTGTCCCCACACAGACGTTTTCCGTGTCCTCACACGCACACAGACACAGGCTTTCTGTACCGCCCCCCCCACCTCAGACACATACACTCTCTCCTTTTTCCCTCTTCACACACCGCTCTCCCCGTCCCCGCCGAGCAGGTCGGGCCCCTTTCTCCCCGCCTCCTCTTTCTCTTTCTCTCTCTCTCTCTCCCCCCGTCCTCGCTCTCGTCTTTTCTTTTTCCTTTTCTTCCCCTCCGCCTCCCTCCCTCCCCCCGCCCGGCCCCGCTGCGCCGAGCCGGGTAGTTGCGGCTGTTGCTGGTGAAACTCCTGCCGCGGAGTCAGCGCTTTCCTTTATTTGAGGTGGGGGGGAAGGGAGGGAGGAGCCGCCGCGATCCGGAGCCGCAGCCCCTACAAAAGGGTGTGCGTGTTCGGGGGTTGCGTTTGGTTCTGTATGTGTATCTGGGGAGGGGGGAAGGGGGCGCGTGTGTTCGTCCGTCTGTCCGGTGTATGTGTCTGTGTGTGCCTGCCTGTCCTGCGTGTCTGTGTGTTTCTCTGTGTGTGTGTGCCTGTTTGTCCTCTGTGTGTGTGCGCCTGTCCATCTGTCTGCCTGTCCTGTGTGTGTGCGCCTGTCCGTCTGTCCTATGTGTGTCCGTCTGTCTGCCTGTCCTGTGTGTGCGCCTGTCCATCTGTCTGTCTGCCTGTCCTGCGTGTGCCTGTCCATCTGTCTGTCTGCCTGTCCTGCGTGTGCCTGTCTCTGTCTGCCTGTCCTGCGTGTGCCTGTCTCTGTCTGCCTGTCTTATGTGTGTCTGTGTGTCTGCCTGTCCTGTGTGTGCCTGTCTCTCTGTCCTGTGTTTGTGTGTCGGTCTGTCCTGTCCGTCTGTCCTGTGTGCCGGGGTGCCGCTCTGGGCCCCGGTTCCCTGTTCCCGGCGGGAGGGCCCCGGGCCGGGGGTGGTGGCTGTTGTGGCAAGTTTCTCCTCCTCTGGCAGAAATGGCGGCGGCGAGCGGCGGGGGAGCCGGGGGGAGGCGGGGGGCGCCCCGGGGGGAGTTGGGGGCCCGGCCCCGCGCCCCCGCCCCGCGCCCCTCAGCGCTTTGTTTTCGATTCCAGGTCGGGCCTCGGCCGCTCAGCTCCCGGCGAGGCTTCTACCGCAGCCTGAGCTCATCATGAAGGTAAAACGCTCGCTCGCGTGCCCGGGAGGGAGGAGGAGGGAGGGGGGGAGAG
>WAAB01024919.1:82813-245019 GCA_013389865.1 Piaya cayana
GTGCCTGTCTCTCTGTCCTGTGTTTGTGTGTCGGTCTGTCCTGTCCGTCTGTCCTGTGTGCCGGGGTGCCGCTCTGGGCCCCGGTTCCCTGTTCCCGGCGGGAGGGCCCCGGGCCGGGGGTGGTGGCTGTTGTGGCAAGTTTCTCCTCCTCTGGCAGAAATGGCGGCGGCGAGCGGCGGGGGAGCCGGGGGGAGGCGGGGGGCGCCCCGGGGGGAGTTGGGGGCCCGGCCCCGCGCCCCCGCCCCGCGCCCCTCAGCGCTTTGTTTTCGATTCCAGGTCGGGCCTCGGCCGCTCAGTCCCCGGCGAGGCTTCTACCGCAGCCTGAGCTCATCATGAAGGTAAAACGCTCGCTCGCGTGCCCGGGAGGGAGGAGGAGGGAGGGGGGGAGAGAGAGTGAGAGGGAGAGGGGGGTGCTTGAAGAAACACCGTCTGTCTGTCTGTCTGTCTGTCTGTCCATCCGTCAGTCCGTCTCGAGCCCCGTGCGGGTGCGGATCCGGGCTGCTTCGCCCCGTGCTGGCGCTGGCGGGGAGCGTGATGAGGAGGGGGAAACCCGAGTTCGCCGAGCCGGGGTTGTTCTCCTTCAGAAACATTGTTTGTTGGAGAATGAGGACATGGCTGCCTGGGCTGAGCTCGGCTCATGGAGGAGCGGGGACGGTCGCCCTGCTCGAGAAAGTAACCTTGCCCGGGGGGGAGGGAAACGCTGCCTCTGTGACCGTGTTTACTTCAACGGAGGGTAGATTTACTTACTTTATACTCGTTAAGACTTTTGTTGGATGAATAATCTCGATACCATCGGGGAGGGTGCGTGTAAGAGCTTCCCTGCAGTGAAATCGTTGCTCTGAGGTGCAGAAAGATTTTCAAACAGGTTCTGGGTTGGTTTTTTGGTTTTTTTTTTCAGTGCTGTGTAGTATTTGTGTACCTTATCGTCCCTCACTTCTCTTCTCTTAGATCCTTTCTAGGCTATTTCTTTGCAAAATGCTGTGCAAGTCTTATAGAAAGAAGATAGTATCAATTGAATAGAAAGATTTCTTTTGTGTATGGCAAAGATCTGGGTACTTGAAAGTAGTTTTTAACTGCATTTGTTAGGCTTTTTTTTTACCTCCTTGCTGATGATGTCTTGTTCAAAGTGCTGTTTATGTTACCATGGACCTCGTGTAATTCATCTCCTGGTCCTGCTGGGCTGAAATAAATCTCATTTCAAAACAATGTAGAAAAAAATAGCTATTACAAACCTGTCAACCATCGTGTCTTTGGTATTTATTAATACAGAAGTGCAATCTGTATGTGAGTTCTCTCCCTATCAGAGTTGTGCTGACTATCTGTAAATGAGTATTATGTAAAATGTGTACCTAGTGCTGTATTTACTGCAGGAACTGGTAAATGATGGTGACTGCTTTGATTTCTAGATTGATCTGAGTTGCTGAGCAGCAAACTAAGTCTTTTTGTATGAGCTCTTCAGCGTTTGGCAGGTGTTTTTTGTTTTTTTCTTTTTCACTTTGGTGACTTAATGACAGTATCTTTTAAAAAATCATGTTTTTATTGCCCTCCCTAAGGTCTTTTTTTAATAAGTATTAATATCTGAAATAGTGCAGACATCTTTCCCATTAAAAGTCAACTATATATAAATTTACAACAACAGGCTGTTGAAAGTAGTGTGCTACAGAGCTTTCATGGCTTGTTGCCTGGTGGGGATGCAGGAGATGGAAGCAAGGGAAATAGGAGACTGTACAGGGCTCTTTCTTTCCCAACGGAAGAACACTTATTTAAATGACAGCTAAATTTACATGTATTTCTAATACTCTTTTTCCATGTAAACAAATCTTACAGTTACCATAGAGATTAGGTTCAGACACTGTGGTTAGAGAGCTGTATAAATGTGTGTAGACAGACAGTTGGGAAGATGAGGAGGTCGGATCACAAGAGGAGTGCAAAGTGTTCTGTGAAAAAAATGATAGGGACCCACTTCAGACTGAATTGAATGTTTAACAAATGCTTGAATTTGAAGTAGCAAACACAGATACGTGTTAATAGAACTATGTTTTTTAAAAAAGCTATCAGCTTGCTTATTCTTGAATAAGGTTTAGCTACTGTTGTATTTTTATTTATTTTTTAAATGTAGATTGATTCTGCCAGGGTGTTTAAAATGTTGAGTTTGTGATTGTGTGTAGTTTTATGCTTATATATATATATGTATAAACTTGCTATAACTCCCAGTGCTTTATTTACCATGCCCTGTAATGTTATGTGAGGTTAATCTCAAAGTCATTACATTGAAGCTTTAGTTATTACAGTGAAACTTTTAACAGACTTGTAGCTCATACAAAATTTATGAGATTCAACAGTCTAATCAAGACTTTTTTTTTTTTTTTTTAAGATTTTGGGAGTAATACTGTGCATCAGTCTTTCTGCCCCGCCTAAATTTGTAATTTATTTTCTAAGCTTACAAGGATACAAGTTACTCCAGTAAAAAGAAGCAAGGGACAGTGCTTAAGAAAAACAGTAGCATTCTCTTGGTATCACCACAAAGTAACATTGACTCTCACACTGATCAAGATACTGTTTAAATATTATGGTATATTTGCATGCATTTAATTTGTAAGTTATTGAAAGAGTATGCCTCAAGTACATTTCAGCATGTAGAGGATTTAATGTTTTAAGGCCTAGTCTTACTTTGAGTCTGATGACTGCAGACTTGCTGCTAACTGCATGAGTGAAGCCTGTGTTTTGATTTATGCATTGGTCATTCTTCTAGGTGCAGAAGGTTGTGTGTTTCAGTGCAGAGTATTAAAGCTGGATTCCTTGTTGGTGTTTTTGTGTCTCTCTGGGTGAACTTCAACAACTCATTTAGCTTTACTGACTTGTTTTTCCCATCTATGTAGTATGGACAGAATGTTTGTCATTCTTTGTTAAACACAGTGAGGTATATTTAGGAACAGCATCAAATCTTATTGATAGAAAGCTGTCAGTCTCTTGCAAATGCTCTTGTGTTTGGGAACCCTCGGAGACAAGAGAGATTTCTGCCTGCTAAGAAATTACTTGCCTTCAAAGCTGTTGGCATAATTGTTCTCCCTGCAATAACCCAACTTAATCCAAGTAAATAAAGTCCCTTGTATAAACTAGTTCCCTTAGCCTATTAAGCAGTCCTCCCATGGACTGCAAAGACATCTTGAAAGCAATCTTGAAATACCTTGAAATATGTCTTACAAGAAGTATTCAAGTCTTGATGTAGTTGAGCTCATTATTGTGATGTTCTGGATCAGTCTTTTCCTATGTTGAATGACCTCTGACAGTAGTTAATACAGTTTTACAGATAATGGTTAGGATTATGTGTATGTTGTAACAAAGTTGGGGTTTTTTTTGTTTAACTTGGGTACCTTCTGCATAAGGTCGTCTTGCATTAAATGTTCTTCGGAAGCCTGTAGAATTTGTTTGATTATTTAAAAACTAATTGCGTGCCATCAAATTACTACTTACTAAGTAGGTAGCAGTATATATAAAAACATCATTATAATTTGTTTTTATTTTTCCCCAAAGTCAGGAAATAAACTCGAAGAAAGCAGAATCTGTACTTTTAAAGAGAGAAAGAAACACAAGCTTGGTTTCACCAGTGATTGTTACTAAGAGCTATTGTAAATGCTCCTTAGATTTTTAATACATATTATGGCATTTATTTGATGTTTAAATATGTGAATGAAGGTAACGTACCCACTATAGTTAGGAAGTTCACTGCTGATTGGAAATAAAAGTAGTGGATATCCCAGAAGATCAAGCAATGCACTATGAATTAAGTGGTCTGAAATGATTGTTTGAAAGTTCTGATGCTATTTGCATGATGATGTTTTTAATTCTGTAAAATATGAGACATTTAATGATTATAGATATTGGCTTGCTCAAGGCACAAGTTAAGGCAGCCATGTGTGGTGGATTTCTGTTCCGGTTTTCTCTCATACCGAATTTACATTTTGGTTTCAGTAGTTTTTCCTAGTGACCTCTTTAGCTGTCCACAGAGATCACCAGTGCCCACTGATGATGCAACTGCTTTTCTTTAAAACTGGTCAGTCTGTTGCTCGTATTCTCTGCCTGTATAGCAGAGGACAAAAGTGAAATATCTAGTAAACTTTTCAGTCCCTAATTTCCAACTTTAAGTGCAAGTCAGCTAAAAGCTGTATTGCTTTTATGCAGGCTGGAAACCAGTCATGGAATGTAGTGACCTTTCACTTTCTGGTTAACTATTTTAATTACAGCAGAAATGGAGATTTATAAAGGAAGAGTACTATCAGAGTAGGTTTTGTGCTGGAGGTTGGAGAGCAGGTAAGTCTTAAGAGGTGGTTTTCCCCTATCATTTGTTTCTGAATTATGAAAAATTATTTTCTTAAATTCTCTCCTGATGTTCCAGTGTGAACAAGTGATCAGAGACAGTTACGAACTTCCTCATGCTTGCATAATTACGTAGAAAGGAAAACAAACACCACTTGTACCAAGCAATTAGAAGTTGTGTTGGAATAATGTATGTTATTTTGAAATTGATTTTTAGCACTTTCAAAGTGTTAATCTTAGTATATTGTACAGTGGCTAAACAATGTGCAAGTCTTGAACTTAAATCTGCATGTTTAGTATGTGACTATTTGCTAGTTAAGTGTGTTGATAAGGACTCTAAGTTAATTAGACCACCTGGTGGAAAAAAAAGGCTGTGTTAGACTGAGAACACTAAAGTTGTAATAAATGATGAGCAAGTAGAAAAGTTATGCTGCTTGTATTGTTTTCAAGGCTGGTGAAGGAGTTTTTGATCGACTCTCTCGCAGTAGCAAGACTCTTGAATCAGTGTAGTGCCTAAGAAAAATGTTAGTAGATGGAGTAATGAATATGCGTGTCTGCACTAGAATGCTTTGAGATGATTATTCAGTTCACTTTGTAATCTGAAACAAGTATTGTATGCATGCAGTGCAGAAGCATACAGATACACATTGTGTCTGTTTTCAAAGAAATTCTGCATTGTATTTGAGAAATCTTTAAACAAAATGCAAGGGTTTGAGGTACTAAGCTTTACAGTCCCTGTCAGATACTTAATCTGAACGCTTCTCTGGCCATGTAAACTGGAAAAAAGGGTTTAACTTCAAGAAAGATGGGAATTATACTGTTGTTGCAAATCAGTTTCAATTTTTTTGTTATCTCCTGGAGATACACACATCTTCTTTAAAAATATATACTTTTATAATATGATGAAGGATAAAAATAAAGGGAGGTGGATATTTCCTCATTTGAAAAAGGTAACAGATCTGATAGAAAAACCTAAAGCTTCAATTTACTTGGCACCCTAGTGTGATACAGAGCCATCCAAATGCTGGATTATTTATCAGTTCATGCTTACTTGAAAGTGGTTAACTTGTTGTGAAATGTGGTAGTAGGCTGTCTGCTGTCCCATTTACTATAATAGGCACTAAAACTGTTTTTAGAGAAATGTGGAAGTTGGAATAAATAAGGATATTGAACTGGTTTTGCCTTAAATATGATTCAGGTCACAGTCAAGAAATGTTGGTAAGTCAGGGCTTGTATTGTAGCTGACATGCTCCAGTAACAAATACTTCTTTTCTGCCTTTGCTATTTAGCACTTCCAATGTGTTCCAGTTACTGGGCTTACTACCACTCACTGTTGTGTATGCATGGAATTGGTTTTTGAAGACTTCTAGAAGATTTGAAAAGGCCTCTAGGGAGCTAAGAAAATTGTTTAGCTCTATGCATAAACTAAATATTAGTGATTTAGTAAGTGTTAGAATAATCATTTTAGAAGGTTTTGTTGGAAGATCATGAATCTGGGTGGTTGTGTTTTTATTTTGTTCTTTTTAATTAATATGAGGTGACCAGATGAGAGGATAAGTCAGGGGATTGGAGTATGGAAAAGACAGCAAGCCACTTTGGTACTCTATACTTGACGTCTGTTTTTCTTCTGAAGATTAGTTTGAACCAGGGAAGAAATTCAATAAAGTGCTATTGTCTATTTTTTTTTTTTTTTAAAGCTTGGAAGACAGCATATAAAGCAGTCATGACCTGTTTTAACAAGAAGTGTTTGTAAGCAAGCTCTGGAAAGGCAGCTCTGGGGAGACTGTCAGAGCTGGGCGGTGGCAGGTATTGCTGAGTTACTTGTAGTAATCCAGGGCTGAGGGGACCCTCGTGCATTATGTGTGACCATTGTGTGACAGTGACTTCCTGAGTGAACATGTATATTAATTAATTGAATGTGGAGTACCATTTTGGGGTTTCCTGAACCTATGGGAAAGCACTATGAAGATTTTTCTTAGGAGCTAAGCAGAAACATTATAGTACCTAACTATGAGAAGGCACTTTCTTAAATGTGAGCAAAAGCAGTAGTCATGTCTAGTTAACCTGCAGCTACTTGATCCCATTGCTGTTGTCTTTGAGCTTATTGTACATGCTCTGGAGTGAAAAGCATAGTCAATATGCCACAGAAAAGATATCTAAGCATCCAGAACTCCCAAATTACATAGTTCTGGATGATGACATCAACAGAACACCTTAAAGGGTACACTGGCTGGAACATTCATAAGTTGTCATTGAAGCCAAGTGTTGCACAGCATATCACCCAGGCTGGGCTAACTGGTGAATAGTGCTGTTCTTGGACAGAAGAGTTTGCTGTTGATTGTTTAATCTATTGGTTTGTGCCCCAATAACCTACAGGAAAGGATTTGGTTTCGTAAGTAGTCTGTCTCATTAAGCTTGTATGGTCATGGAAGAACACAATCCTGTCCACTTGTTTCACTGCTGGATATTTATTCTTGTCTTTTCATAGACCAATCATAGACCAACCAGGTTGGAAGAGACCTGCCGGATCATCGAGTCCAACCATTCCTATCAAACACTAAACCAGCACCTCGTCCACCCATGCCTTAAACCCCTCCAGGGAAGGTGAATGAACCCCCTCCCTGGGCAGCCTGTTCCAATGCCCATTGACCCTTTCTGGGAAGGGTCATAACCTGTTATGTTATCTGGTTATAACCAGTTAGCAATTATTTTGTGCCAGCAGTCTGTTTGTGTGATCCCAGGGTGGACTGAATCAAACTGAAATTACTCAACAATAATCAGATGTATATCCTCCTTGGTTGCAGCCAGTCCCTGGCCTGGCTGATCCCTACCATTGGAAGGAGGTGAAAGCAAGGCTTTAGATTGACTTAAACTGCTTGTGAACACACGTTCTTCCCCATCCCCCTGCCAAGTTAGCAGTTTGCAGTTATTAGGCTGAATATTCTGTAAACTGTCTAAATTTGAAATTATCATAGAGTTTTTTTCTAAGCTTGCTTGTTACCTAGAACACCGTATTTTTGCATAGGTTTGAAGTCCATGTTTTCTAGGTGGTGTTCAGTGAAGTTAAATGGAATTGATGATGGACCTTGAAGGTGACAAATAAAACTTATATTTGGTGTGATAAACATTGATTTCAAGTTCAAAAGATGGAGATAGAAGAGATAGTATTAGGCATAATATTCCGTACATATTCCATGTATTTTTTTAGGGAGAATGACATAAGTTTTTCTTCCCTCACTCCCTTCAAGTTCTTACTCAGTACTTGGCAAGAATATCAATAATAATAGTAGTAGTGGTAATAATGATTATAATGTCTTTTTCCCTCCAAACTAGATAAACGGTTGGTATTATAGTTTTCTGCAGAAAAATACTTACAAATGTTCTTTATCCCGTAAAGGATAGAATTCCTATTCTGTAAAGTTTGTAATCTTCATGTAACTATTAATGTGTTGATGCATTCTGACATTGGTATTTTTTCCTTTGGGTGGAATAATTAAGCAATTGTGCTACATTTACTCCAAATCAAAACAGTCAGAGATGATAGTATGGGGAGAAATTACATCACTTCAATAGGGAAATTGAAGGAAACAGAAGTCAAGCTTTTTAATTCTTCATGTGTTGAGAAGGCCCTTGTATTTATGGATAGGTACTGGAGACCTGGTGTCAGTCAGGAGTCATGCCAGTTGGAGATGGTAGGGTAAGGTGTACTGTACTCTCTGCTAATTATTAGGAAATGAATACAAAAATGTGGATGACATTTGTTACTTTCCCCCCCCAAGAACTGTGTTTCTTATTGAGGTTTTGTCTGGGAACTTTTCCCTTTTCCACTCTTAGATGTCCTTCTAAGTTATTATTGTTCATTGTTTACATTGTCCTAAGGGCAGGGAAATGGGATTTCACTTTGGGAAAATTCATAACCAACTGTATATGGTGCAAGGTTTCAGTTGGTTATAAATAATGTAGTAGGGAGTAATTTTTTTTGTTTGTTTTTTCATGTTCTCTTCTGATCTGAAAAAGTGTTCCAGTTTGTGGCAGCGCAAGATAATGTGAAAATGTTTTTCCTTCAGCTTTTCTGCTGTCCTCTCAACTGCAGACTGCACGTGCTAAATCTCTGATTTGTACATTTAAAATAGTCACCTTCATGTTTTCTTAAAGATAGATGTAGAATACATTCTCCTAAGGTCACAAAGAATGCTTTAAAATAATTTATAATGGTGGAAGATAGAATTTCCAATATCCTGTATGCGTGTATAAGTGAAAGAATGTTAGCGTAAGTTTTTGGTTTTTTTTTAATGCTGTGACACTTAATCTAATTTCTTTTTCTGGGAGAAACAGTAAGGGGTTGAGATGTTTTGGAAATGAGTACATGTTATACCAGCATTTCAGAATTCAGGAATTTCTAATGGAATGTATGTTTACAAATTTTAACTTCCTTTGCTGCACTGCTTATTGAAAGATAGATGCTGTTGTAATATTAAATGAATGTTACCTCAAATTAAATCATAAAACTGAAATAAAATATATATAATCATTAATCTTTGTGCTTCCAAAACTATAAAAGCATTTTTGAAAACATAGTAAAAATTGTATAAATTTCCACTTCAATTTCTTCAGAAGGTTTTCATGCTAGATGTGCATCAAGGGAGATAGCGGAGTACTTTAGCATAAGTAAGACTGCACTATAGTTTAAAAATTAGAGTATGCTGTGTACCATTACCTTTCTGCCTGGAACAGAGGCAAAAATGAAGACAATGATTCAAGTTAAGTCATTTGCACTTCACATTGTGAATACAAATTTATTCAGAGGTGTTCTTCCAGAAGTTTCAAAACAGTCCACGTACATTTACTTGTAGGATGTGATTTGGTTAACTGCATGGTGTTTTTTGTTGTCTTTCTGGAAATGTCTTGCCTGTTTTCCTCTGATGTTGGATGATGTAAAAGACATTCATTTACTTGCAGACTACTAGTGCAGCTTTTACATTCCTAAAAATCAAGATGAATGTTCCCTGATGATGGACAGTATTGGACACACAGGCTGGAACCTGGGAAGAGCTGCATTTCTGATAGATTCTACTGTTCTTGATCCATTTTGGAATTAGGCTGCTGAGGCTGGTGTTTTAACTATGTTCCGTGGAATAATATAATATTGAGTTGCAGGAAGTAATAGTATGTGTATTTAGATGTCTGTCTGCAGTAATTTAGTTTTTCTTTGTTGGTAATTCTTTGGCTGTTGAACTAATATTCTCATTTCAGTGTACTTTGCCTGTTGGTAGCCAAACTATTTAGATTGCTAAGTTAAAGTTATTTCACTGTATTGAAATAAATCTCTTAATTTGTACATTGTCTTTTCTTGGAAAGTACAGAGTAAATATTTACAAGTAATAGTGTGGCGTGATTCTGGTTTTTAGAGGCACGTAAAGTGAATACGTTGCTTTTGTGGCATTCTACATAGTAAGAATAAGCGTCTCAGTGACAGCATGATAGTGGATCAATGAGAGACACAGATGTATGTCCCGCTGTGACAGACATTTTCACTGGTAATTTACATAGCATTGGTAGCATCTAGATAGCAACTCAAGTGGTGGAAGGTCAGCTTTAAAGGAGTGGGATGTTCTTATTTATATCTCTTCAGTAGCACTGATTTTAGCTCAGAAACATTATTCTTACTCTATTTTGCATTAAAATAGAGAACAATCCTACCTGTTTCTGACTGGAATAACTTGTTGTGCAACAGCATTTAATTGAACATTTGAAATGGTGTAGTAAAATCTTAATTATGGTCTCACAGTGAATATCAGACATAGCATCTATTATGTGGAATAGAAATTGTTCATGAAACTTAAGTTGGCCTCATCATGTTTCTCTAGTTATGAATATTATGTTTACTTAGTTGGAATTTTGAGGAAGCAAATCAGTTTGAATTATTTTTATAGGAGATAAATAAGGAGAGAAAATGGTAAACCTCAGGTTCTTGATTACAGAAATATCCCGATACAGTTCCAGAACTTTGCAGTCTTACTGTGTAGCTGTATATCCTTAGCATGCTTGCTCAGAATTAAGCTTATGAATTAAAAAATAGCACCGCAATACTTGAATGTCATCTGCAAATGGGACTAACTTGTGTTTACAAGAAAACTCCTTAGTATTAAACAAACTGCGACATCTTTTCATTTGTCTGGCAGTTTCTCTTAATAGAGCTTTTGTGTCCACTGAAACAACATTCCAGCCAAGTACACAAACAAGTATGTGGGTGCACATCAGTGGCTTATAAGGGCCAGCATGAACTTTGTAGCTGGGTATTCTGCTCCTAGCAGTGGTGATGCACAATATTTCTGTAAAAGCACATCTTACAATGTGCTGAGCAGTCATACAGGAGTATTGGAGAAATAGGATTTTTCTTTAAGCTCTGTATTTCAGAGCGTCTCTTCAGTTATCTTAAGCTTAAGGAAAAAATATAGATCATAAATCTGTAATTAATTTGGATTTCATTGACTTATGCAGTTGATACTGCAGCCTGCTCATTTGACAGAGACACTGGTATTTAATTAATACACATTATGAAAATGCTATGTTGTCTTGGGTACCAAAGACCTTTTGGAAAGCCTCTTGTTGAACTTTTGAGAATTGAATGAAGTTTCAGGTGGTAACAGTGAAATTGACGTACAGAAGTCTATCAAGTAAAACTTGGGTAGAATTTTTCTCTTTCACTTTAGTAATCCTAAATGTTACTTTTTGAAAGGAGGCTAAATAAATGAAGGTTTTAGTGTAAGAGGCTTAAAGACTTTTAAGAAAAAAATGACTTTAAGAAATAGCTTCAGCACACTTGAAGCAGTGAACAGAGTTTTGTATCACTCATGCAACTTCAAAAATTTTACTCTGACGTGCTGAAGAGTTTTGTTGAATCAGAGCAACGTTCTTTCCTTAAATAGCCACTCCCTGGAAATGGCTGCCATTAGTCACAGCCAGCTGAAGATGTTTTGGAAACAGGTGCAGCAATGAGTAGCCAAAGAAACTGAAGCATTCTGGGTAGGTAAATTGGATAAAAGATATGAAACATGTAGTTTAGGTCTCTTAATTTCCTAGCTTTGGAAAGGTCACCTAGCTGAATGCTAGCTGCTCGTATATTATTCCCTATGGTACTACAGTGGCATTTTTACTGTGTGCCACATGCATCTAAAATATGTTAAAACTATTCATAGTTATGTAGCACTTGACAAATCTTCTCTTAAACTCTTACTCAACTGGTCATTTACCTTTTCTTAATATCTGTGTTACTTTTAATGATTGTATCCGTGGTTTGCTATGGGTATTTTCTGATGGAAAATTCTGAAAGGGTTTTCAAATAGTAGAACTTAGCTGAACAGGAAAAGATTACGTCTTCACTTTGGATAACTTCCATGTTGACTATATGAGCTTTTTTCCCCAAATCTCCTTTTACAAACATCAAGTTTAAATATTGAACTCCTACATTTATGTAGATGAGAACTGTTGAAGACAAATGCTTTTCTGGAGAGAGACAAAAAGGGAAGTGATCGCTTTTCTTGTAATACCCTTGCTACTGACCACACAGGAATATTCGGTCAGTAGTATTCTTGGAAAATGTTTTGAGATGGGAGAGGAGTTTGTATGTGGGGTTATTTGTTAGATTTCAACAAGCTGTGAATTGTGTTCCTACAAGTTAGCAAACTTGTAAAGACTAGCTTGTAGAAGGATATTCTTAAAGGAACAATGTAGTTCTTATGAGGGGAATCCTGTCCTCTCCCCCCCTGCCCCCCTCCAGTAATGGACTTCAGATTTCAGTCATGAGTATTTTTTTTACCCATAGAATGTATAATTGTACTGAGTTACATATATGATCCTTCAGAAGAGACAGTCCTGACCATTTCTTTCTGTATATCTGGGAGAAGTGGGATATGTAGGGAAGTTGTATGGCTTTTCACAACTTAAGGGGTAGGGAAAGGAGTTACAATTTACTTAACATTTTGAGGAGCAGTCTGTCTGAAAGAAAAAACGCATTAAAAAAAAATAATTGTATTTTTTCTGGCACAAGATTACATAATTGGGAAAAACGTTTATTAAAGAGAATACTCAGCAAGGCTGTTTAACATAACCCATAGTTCAACAAGAAGTTCATTTGAAGTACGAGTTGCTAATCCTGCGATTTGGGAAACAAGCATTAGGATTTCTGTTGGGATGACTTCAGGTTCTCTTACTTGCAGTTTCTCTTGGGATGTTTACAGTGCAGTGTTGTGCAGAGACCGGTGCCAATACGGAAGTAGTCTGCTTGTCAGAGTACAAAGCTCAGCATGAGCTACAGTTTACCACAGTTTTTTTTTCAGGTAGCTTAATGTACTAATTTATATGCTTCCCTAGCTGTCCAGTCTGTAGCTTAGTTAAGGCATCTGTGTTCTGCAAGAGTGTAGAAATCGTATGCCGACAGTGGCCCAGTAACTGCTGGTAAGAAAACATGAGTAGATGTAACAGAAAATAATGTTCTTTCTTTTGTCTGCCAGGCTCAGATCGTTGGTTATGTGGCTTATATAGATACAGTCTTAACTAATCTACTGTCTGCTCTCCTTGACTGGGAGCTTTCTCTAGTCTTAACCAACCATTGTATAGTAGTGGCAGACTAAACTTAATTTGAATCTGTTTCAGTGCTGCATGGATGCTTCTGCGTAGTGCAACTCTGTCTAGTCATGCTAATACTTCTATTTAGCCTTGCTTGTGCCTGACTTCTGAGTTTCTTTAATGCGGTGTGTTTGAACCAGTGATCTGCAGGTGCTGTGGGTTCTGTAGCCTGCTTCTAAGGAGATCTGAAGATACAACTAAGCAAGCTTGTTGTTCATAGGTCCGTTTGTTATTCAGGGGCCCATATCTCTACTGGAATTGTGTGAGAAAATCAGTACATTGAAAAGTTTGGAAAAAACCCGTCTAATGCAACTTCTTTTGTCATTATGTTTATTTACGTGTATACCCCTCCTCTTTCTTTGCATGCATGATAGTAGGTACCTTAAATGCCTGTGGCTTTTTTTTTCTCCCTCTTTTTTGCTGGGGGAGGAAAGTGAAGAATTATTTGACTGTTTTGAAAGCTGTAACATGCAGATACATAGTTATTTGTAGTGGGACTTAGAGGCAGTTCAAGGATGATAAAACTATATCTAGATATCATAAAAAGATAGCTTCTGCTACACCAAGCCTAACACACTACTGATATTTTGCATGTGTATAGTTATTCTACCCTATGTGTATCTTAATGAATGTCATATTAAATTATATGTTTGAAAAAAGAATCCTCTTTATAGGACTCTTAGAAAAATCAGTTATTTACAAAGTGTAAAGGGAAAAGGCATTGGAGGGGATAATCTGCATGATACTATAAAATATGTCTGGAATGTACCATGCCAAATACATTGCAAAGAGACCTATAAAGCATAGATATACCTATAAAGCATAATAGTTCTAATCTCTACTTTCCAAAGTTTATGGTCAGGGTGGCATTTATTTATATACACACACCACAAATACATATGTGTGTATTTTAATGTATAGAAATTACCTGTAGTTCTTTAAAAGGTTTGAGTTGTTGGCTAGCTTACCTTTCATTCCAGTTTTGTTATATTAACTGTTTCAAATACATAATTGAGATACAGAAAATTCCAGGAAAGCTAAGTATAAGGGCTAACTATTTTTAAGCCAGAATATTGCCCTCTTAGTGTATTAGTTGTTTTATCCCAGTGAGACGTATTTTGTTAGCTCTTGTGTAACATTTTTCCGTAGAGACTAAAGAATGGCATGTTACTGACTGGGAACAAAAGGCTAATTTAGACAATGAAGGAAGACGTGCCAGAATATTCCAAATAAGGATTTGCTTACACTAAAACCTATGATAAAGTCTAGGAATTAGTGTATATCACTGAAACTTGGTGGGACAAATACCATG
The DNA here is from genome assembly GCA_013389865.1 of Piaya cayana. Lineage (NCBI taxonomy): Eukaryota > Metazoa > Chordata > Aves > Cuculiformes > Coccyzidae > Piaya > Piaya cayana. The sequence goes on from WAAB01024919.1 coordinate 97,071, forward strand.
ACTGGAGTGTGGCTGTTGATGGCTACAGGCTGTTCAGAAGGGACAGACCAGGAAGGAGGGGTGGAGGCATTGCCCTTTATCTCAGAAAGGGGATAGAGTGTGAAGACCTGTCATTGAAGAGTAGCTGCAAACAGGTTGAAAGCTTGTGGGTCAGAATAAAAGACCGAGGCAGCAAAAGGAACCTTGTAGATGGTGTATACTACAGGCCACCTGATCAAGGAGAGCAAACCGCTGAAGCCTTCTTCCTTCAGCTACAGGAGGCTTCATGCTTACAAGCGCTCATCCTGCTGGGGGACTTCAACCAGCCTGACATATGCTGGAAAAGTAGCCCGTCAAGCTGTAGGTAATCCAGGAAACTCCTGGAGTGCATTGAGGATAATTTGTTAATCCAGCTAACAGAGACCCCCACCTGAGGGGATGCAATACTGGACCTGATGATCACGAATAAAAGTGAGTTCATCAGTGGCAGGAGGATTGGGTTGCAGTGATCACCAAGCACTGCTGGAGTTCAAGGCCCAGAGGGGTATGGGACAGGTGAGGAGTATAGTCAGGATCCTAAATTTCAGGAAAACAGACTTCCAGCTCTTCAAGGAGTTACTCAGTAGGACCCCCAGGGACAAGGAGCAGAACAGAGCTGGCAAATATTTAAGGATGCTTTCCATAAAGCGCAAGAGCACTCAGTCCCCAGATGTAGGAAATCAGGCAGGAAAGGGAAGAGACCAGCGTGGCTGAGTCGAGACATGCTGGTCAAACTGAAGAGCAAGAGGGAACTGCACAGGCAGTGACAGCAGGGACAGGGAACCTGGGACGTCTATTGGGACACTGTCCAGTTGTGTAGGGATGGGGTCAGGAAGGCCAAGGCACAGCTGGAGCTGAACTTGGCAAGGGAAGTGAAGACCAACAGGGAGGGTTTCTACAGGTATGTCAGTCAGAAAAGGAGGGTTAAAGAGACATCACTACTGATGGATGAAAACGGTGACCTCGTATCAACAGATGAGGAGAAGGCTGAGATACTAAAATTTTGCATCGATCTCCACTGACAGTCACTCTCCTCATTCCCTCCTGGATCATGGAACAGCAAGATGATGACCAGTGGGAGTAAACCCCCTTCTACTGCAGAGGAGGATCAGGTTTGTGACCACATGAGGAACCTGAACCTATGTAAGTCTATGGGACCTGATGAGATGGATCCCAGAGTCCTGAGGGAATTGGAACATATGGTTGCCAAGACACTCTTCATGATATTTGAAAAGTCATGGCAATCAAGAGAAGTCCCTGGTGACTGGAAGAAGGGTAACGTACCCATTTTTAAAAAGGGTAGAAAAGACGACCCTGAGAACTACTGATCTGTCTGCCTCTGTGCCTGGGAAGATCATGGAACAGATCCTCCTAGAAGCTATGTTAAAGCACAGGGAGGACGGGATGGTTATTGGAAGCCAGCACAGCTTCACCAAGTGCAAGTCCTGCATGACCATCTTAGTGGTTTTCTGTGATGGGGTAACTGCAGCAGTGGACATGGGTAAATCGATGGATGTGATCTGTCTGGACTTTTGTAAAGGCTTTGACACAGTTCCCCACAACATCCTTCTCTAAATTGGCGATATATGGATTTGGTGCATGGACTGTTTGGTGGATAAGAAATAGTGACAAGTGGTGTACCTCAGGGTTCTGTACTGGGACCAGTGCTGTTTAATATCTTCATCAGTGATACTGACAATGAGATCAAGTGCACCCTCAGCAAGTTTGCAGATGACACCAAGCTGAGTGGTGCAGTTGGCACACTGGAAGAATGGGATGCCATCTGGAGGGATCTGGAGAAGTGGGCTTGTGAGAACCTCATCAGGTTCAACAAGGCTAAGTGTGAGGTTCTACACCTGGGTCAGGGCAACCTGCAGTTTCAATGCAGGATGGGGGGGTGATGTGATTGAGAGCTGCCCTGCAGAGAAGGTCTTGGGGGTGCTGATTGATGAGAATCTTGAGATGATTTTGCAATGTGCCCTTACAGCCCAGCAGGCATCAAAAGAAGTGTGGCTAGTAAGGGGAAGGAGGTGATTCCTCTCTTGTGAGACCTGATCTGTAATACTGTGTCCAGTTCTGGAATCCTTAACCTAAGAAGGATATGGAACTGTTGAAATAGGTCCAGAGGAGGGTTGTAAAGATGATAAGAAGACTGGAGCACCTTCCATACCAGGACAGGCTGAGAGAGTTGGTGTTGTTCAGCCTGGAGAAGAGAAGGCTCTGAGAAGACCTTACAGTGACCTTCCAGATCTTCCAGGGTGCCTACAGGGAAGCTGGGGAGGGACTGTTTACAAAGGCTTCTAGCGATAGGATGAGGGAGAATGGCTATAAACTGGAAAGAGTCAGATTTAGACTAGACATAAAGAGGGAATTCTTCACTGTAAAGGGCGGTGAGGCACTGGCACGGGTTTTCCAGGGAAGCTGTGGCTGCCTCATCCCTGGAGGCATTCAAGGCCAGGTTGAATGGGGCCTTGGGTAGCCTGATCTGGTGGGAGGTGTCCTTGCCCATGGCAGCAGGGTTGCAGCTAGATAATCTTTTAAGGTTCCTTCCAACCCCAGCTATTCTGTGATTCTACGATCTAGGTGAGTTTAAAGATCTTCCAAACCCCAAAACAAATAAAAAATGTTTGAGTTTGGCTGGTTTGCAAACTAAGAATCTTAAAAGTTATTGCTGGCACTGACCTAGCACATAAGAAAGGCATCTGATTTGTGTATGCTAAATCTGCTGAAGCCATTGCAGAAATTTGAGGACAGTTCTGTGAAGCAAGTCACTGGAAAGAGAAGCAGAGCCTGGTTTGAGTGTTCTGAAGTGCATCTTCAGGTTCTGTTACCTGTGTTTGGATCTCAGAGAATCTGAGCCTTACACTTTGCCTGAGATGAAAACAAGTTGTTTGGAAAAACAGGGGAAAACCACAAGGCAAGTTGGTGGTGAGAATAGACCTTTTTTCTATAGGCAAGAGATCTTTGTGCTATATACTTTTGACTTAATATCTGAAATGGGGATTAGGTCCCCTTGTCTCCACTAAGTCTGAGTCTTCCAGAAGAAACCAGATGCAAGATGTGTAATTGACTGAAATTATCTTTGTAGTGCTATTTAGTCTGCCTTTACTTGATATGTTTTTAATAGCAATGTCTGGCTTTGGGAAGGTGGGAGAAAGTCTGCATAGCCATATTTCCTGTAACTGTAGTGTGTCTTTGAATGCATGTGCTATGTCAGAAAATGCTAATGGGCGTCCTGTGTCCCCTGTCCTCCTCCCCCCCATCCCAGTTAAGTCCACACAAACCCCTTGAGACTCCTGAAAGAATGTTTTCTCATATTTTGATCTCTCTGGCATTATGAGTGTAAGCTGAAACTCAGGTTTTCTGGATCCGGTGTGCTTTAGTGTCTGACATTGCTGTTAAACTGAATGGACTTAAGGTTTACTCTTCCTTGTGCAAGGCAGTGACTTTAAAGACTATCTCAACATTAGGTTATTGTCTTGGTACAAGTTCTCTGTAATCCATTCATCAAATATCACACATCTTGGAACGTCAAACAAAACACATTGTTATTTTTGACAGGACTGATCCTGTTTGAAATTCTGAAATTAAAAAAAATCATCTTGAAATTAGTTTAAGATGGGACATGCCGTTTCACAAAACCAGATAAATAAAATCCCCTATTTAGTTTGGTTCTGTAGTGTAGTAGTAATGGTGCTCTACTAGCTTCATATAAAAATTGTCACTCCAACTATTCCTGCAGAATGCTCACTTAATCAATATTTTTTTCACCTGAAAAAAATATTTCACTGGAAAAGCTGCTTTGTTTGCAAATAACGCACAGTGGATGGAAAGCTTAAGATAAACTGTTTTTTGAGTGCTATCCAAACAGATTAGACTTCAAATACAAAGTTGTGTTTCACCTTGCATATACTCCAGTACTGAAGTGCTTTCACCCAGTTTAAAGCCATTTCAGGGATTTAGTGGAGATGTTGGACTGAAAACTGTTAGACAACCAGATTTCTGACTTGCTTTCAGGGATAAAACCCTGTTCAGAGGATCATTTGAAGAGAGAGTTAGTTTGATTATCTTGTAACTAAAAAAACCCCATAAATCAAGTAGCGTGGTAAATGAAATCTTCCTTATCTAGCTAGGGTTTTCTTTTAATTTTTAGAAATTAAAAAAACCCAAACAAACAGGAGTTAGAAATGTAGAGTGTTCAATTAAAAAAATAAATAAAGCAAATGCTATTGCATACACATGTGAAATGGGGGGGACAAGTAGAATAATATTTTCTAGTTCTTGAAATTTCTGTATTTTTTGCAAGAACCTTGCAAATTCTAAAGAGTGATTACTATGTGCTACTTCAAGTATTTAGAGGCAGACTGCCAGTTTACCCATTGATTTTTCCTCTTCTGCTTTATTAACTCTGGTGTGTGATCTTCAAGTAAGATGATTCAACTCATTAAAGTGAAAGAAAACTAGTTTAACAAAAGTAACAGAAACAAATAGCAATTTGTGAGTTGTTGAGTTGAATCGCTTTAGCCTTTGATCAACTGATGCAAAAGGGAGAATGGATAGAGGGAGTCGTCATTCATGTAGATCTGAGGTTGGAGGGTGAATGCTGCCTTCTTTGAAGCCCATGAGTTGTTAATTTAACTCAAAAGAAACACAAGAGAATATACCACCTCTCTGACTGTTGGTAGTGATCCTACATCAGCAAACACCATTCCCACCCTGAGTTTCAGAAATGAAGAACTGATGTGGTAAGTAGTGTCCATCACCAACTTGGACTGTTCATAGCCATTTTATTTGATTTTTATTTTTGATGGCTAAATTTTTTTGTTTTCTGTGGGTAGACAGAGATAGCAGAATATTTATTCTAGCATTTGTGACTTTCTTTTTAAAGGACTGAATTGGTTCAACTATTTTTACTAGACTAGTTTTCTAACTTTGCATAATGATCAAGTCTGCATTCTGATTATCATTCAAAGTTACCAGGAACAAATAAGTAAATTAATGTTACTTGCATTTAGAACAGTTCTGTTGGAATAGATTTATAGCATAAGGAAGCCAAATACTTATTTTTGTATCAGTTCAGTCTTAAAGCACTTAAGTTTTTAGAAATTTCCTGTTGGTTCTGTGGAATTTGGGACTGTTGTGATTATTTGCTTTTTGTTATTTATTTTGTCAATGGATAAAGTTCTACACAAGACAAATTCATATTTTGATTCTGACACAAGTAGTTGTGTATTTTGTGTTGTGACAAGAACAGAAACTGTGTATGTTAGTCATTTCTCAGTTAAATCAGGGTCATTTTTCTTTAAATAGCCCCCATTTTTTCTTCCCCTCCTGAATTTGACTAAAGGGCCTATTCCATCTGTTCCTTTTAACAGATAAAGCATTATGAATATTGCCATTTCAAAAATCTAATAAGCAACTGTATTAACTACAAGCTACGTTACAGTTTTTTGTAAGTACTAAGAAAAACGCATTATGAAATTCTAATCCATTATAATGGGATGCCTTTGAGGCTAAAAAAACCCACAGCTGTAATAGCCACAAGATTGCAGGATTTCAGAGCAATGAATATGAGGACAAGGCTGGCAGCTTTGGCCTAGATAATTTGTTGAGAGGAAGTGGGGACTGGCTGCAACAGTTGAGCTTTTAAAACTAAAGAATTGAACAGATTGTTGCTGAGTGGAGTTGTGTACAATATATTTTTAAAATTAGTGTTACGATAAGTAAGTTGAGCTCTAACCAGAGATGAAGCTATGTGCATGCTTCCTGTCTGTCTTGAGACATCACACAAGTGCCTTCCTGGGGGTGGAAGAATGAGTTTTGACATACATCAGCACGTATCAAAAGTAGTAAAGCTGGTACTTTTGCTGGAAAAGCACAGAGTGGTTTCCTGATCGCTTTGATTGGCTACTTAATATATGAGGTAATTGACAGAATCTTCAAAAACACAAGATTACTCTTCCGAAGTCTCTCCTGTTCTGTAGCTGCTTCTATCACAGTATTTTGGTTTAGTTGTGGGACTTCCTTGTTAATTTAGAATTGAGCGTGAATACCTACAGCAGATTAGGCTTAGTCTGAACTACTACTTCAACTTTTGCTTGATCATTCCTTTAAATATGTATTTAGTAAGACTGTTGATTGAAAGCCTGAAAGAGATGGAATACTTATTTCATCCCTTATGATCTCTTAAAGTAACTAGTTACACAGAATATTAACTTTCTTTTTTCCCACCTAAAATCTCTGTTCATCCCAAAGCCATGGAATTTTTTAATGCCATAGACTCCATGATTAAAGAATCTTGCAACATTGCTTCTTTCCTATACAATGAAAGAGCACTTGAGGCTGACACTGTAGGCCAAATCCAGTGAAGGACTGTAGCTAGCTGACCTGTGGGTGTTTGTGATACTTATCAGTACAAGTGAGAGCACTTCAGAAATCTGCTTTGTATTATGAATCTGCAGACGTGTGGCACAGGATACTCTGTATGCTGGTCAGGCAGAAATAGAATTAGTCAAGTAAGAGTGCTTTACAAAGTAGGGTAGAATCTGTTGGGTGGTCAGCCCAGGACCTATCCGCAAGCACCTATGACTTGTTCAGGCATTCCATTTCCCTTAAAATTGTTTGTGTCATGGACTTGCAGTAGATCCTCTAGGGGACTGAGCTGAGTGCTTTATTGAATAAGCCAAGACATAGAATAACCCAGGACATAGAATCAAGAACTGTGCATAAGATGCGTTTTAATCTAAGATTTTAGCATCTGGGATTGAAGACAGCCAGCAGGCTAAGCTGGGGAGCCACCAGCAGTCAGCATACGTGCTAGATTTTCATGGTATGGTAATGCACCGCATTAACAGTTCACTACTATTGAAAATGGAATGTGATGCCTGTGATTTCCGTCTCCTCTGGGGGGCAGTTAGTAGGGAAAAATAGCCAAAAAATAAACGGAACATGAGGCAGTGTCGTAGTTGTGCTTGAAAGGCAAATGTTGTGCTGGAGTGTTAAAGTATTATTTGAAAATTACGTGAAATAATCTGTTTGGTTCTCTTGCAGTCAATAAGGTCATACTTGTGCCCATTTTTGGGCACCAGCTTGAAGAAATATGTGAGGTAATGAAATCAAACTCAAGGGAAAAGCAATTGAAAATATAGGGTGTCTTAAAAATATGGCCTCTGGGTAATAACTTGTTTATTTTGGAGTTTAGGTTTTTCCCCCCGTTTTAGAGATGAGATTACTCTTGAAGTCTGCATGTCTTGAAAGTGGCAAAGTAGAAGAACAGTCTTCATGTGCAATATTGATAAGGCCAGAAATAAGAGCAAGGAATATTTATAGGTGGTATTATGGAAAATGTTGTAAGCACTAGAATACATTGCGTGCAGATTGTGTGTAATATTCACTCCTGAATTTAAGAATAGATGACAAGCATCTGTTATGAATAATGCGGCTAAAATGATCCAACCAAGAGGAATGGCCTTGATAACCTTTTATGTGTAATTAAGTTTTTGTTTTCCCAGGAATCTTATTCATCCTAATTGAATCTTTGATAAAGTACTTAGATTAAGTTATTTCAGTCTCTTTGTAGGTATTTCCTAAACTCATTTTCATAGTTCTTTCTGAATGTCTTGTCCCTGGCCAGCAATTTTATACTGAATGACGAGGCAGCAGTTGAGGGAGCATGGCAGAGTTTAAAATCTACACCACACCATACCACACCCCCCATCTAAAATTTCCTTGTTTGCTGTATGGCATTAGCCATTTTATACTACTGTGCTTTCGTTACTCTTGTGTACAGTTGGCTGTCTGCTATAAACACACTTCGTCTCTAGAACTACAGTGCACGTTTTCTTATTTCCTGAATGCTTGGATTTGTGCATGGTTTCGATGTGTAGTTACAATAATCTGTCTTCAATAGGAATGAATTCTTAGTCAATAAGGAAAGTGCTTTATTTTTACTTGGTTTTGTATTTACATTATTTTGTTTGATATTGGTTGACAATTGCATGTAGCTTTGCTTTGACATTAATTTCTTCTGGTACTCGCCCATTGTTCCTCTAGTTAGCAACAGCAGCAAAAAGCAAATCCTAAGACTACATTTTTTTTTCTTTTTAAAACCAGAGTAATTACATAAAATCATGTGTCATTCTGTTATATTTTTATGTGATATTCAGGTCCATCATATTAAAATACAGATCAGCTACAGTCATGATTTCATACAAATATACAGGATAACATTTTAAAGTACTTAGAATTTCAGAATATTACTATATCAATATATAGTTAAGCATTATATAAGACCATCATAGATGTAATTAGTGAATTGACTTGGGTCAATGTTTGATAAATATCATTCTGCTGGAGACATGCTGAATTACTAGGTCATCCCTTCATCTTCCCCTTTCTCTTCTAGTTTAGGAATAAAAATAAATCCTCTCCACTTTTCCTTTCCAAGAATTAGTTTAGAAAGGGTTGTACTAAGTATGGAAATAAACCAAACCAAGAAGTTTTCTTTTGGGGTTTTTTATTTGTTTGTTTGGGTTTTTTTGTAGAAAAGGCAACCGTGGTTTATGGTTGGTTTTGGTTTCAGTTTTGTTTTAAGGTTCAGTTTCTTAGCTTGGTATGAATTTGCTTCTTAAGTTTATGCAATAGAAAATAGTTTTTAAAAATAGATTATGATAAACAGAATCTTAGTATGCTATGGTTAAGAGTGAAGAAAACCCAGCATTCTTAGATAATGATCTGGTTTTAATTACTGTTCACCATTCCTGTTCTTGCTATCAGTTTTAATACCTAAAACTATAGTTAATTTTTTCTGTCAACCAAAATGACAGTTTATTTATTAGTTGTCTAGAAGAGGTTTGCTGTAGAATACAAATAATTCCTTTCACGTATATAAATTTTCCTGTTCTGCGTACTGTTGCACTGATTTTTTTTCTAACTAACTTGTTAAAAAGAAAACAATCATTAAATTATCTTTGACTGGAACTAGAAATGTTGCCATAGAATTATCAAATTGTTTAGAAACAGTGGGGGTTTTTTTCTCTCGAGATTTCATTGTTGATTTTTCAGACTTACATAGTCCTTTATTAGTAACTTCATTATTTTGCTCAGGAACAGCCTGGACTTGTTTAATTAAACTATCAAATAATCTTTGCTCTGGTCCATACAACACAAGCATATCATTATCATATCATTCTTTTCAGTCCTTTGAAACATCTCAAGTGTTTCATGTTGTAAGCAGCGAATCTAGACAGTGAATCTAAACGTGTGGCACATTTTCCTAACTAAGGCAGGTTATCCAGACCTAGTAATTTAAATAATACTCCTAAGCAGTACCTGAAGCTTTTAGGTTTTTTTCTTTAAAAAAAAGTGTTTATCAAGGCAAACATTTAATCTAACTTATTTTCAAGTGCAGAACAGGTGTCAAGGACATCCTTTTTACTAAGTTATTTTCTCGTCTAAAAAGCACATTATTGATCGCTTCCTGTTTTTGACTTGAAATTCTTCGTACTTGAATGCGTTTTGGTTCTTGTACTAAACACATGAGATCTGAAGGAAGTCTTTCAAATATCTGTGACAAAAAGGGAAGTCTTCATTGAGAAGCTCCGTATTTCAAATTAAGTATTACTTTCTTTTATCTGTAAGCATGTAGAAACTTTATATTCAGACTTCACTTGGAACACACAGAAAAAGATTGACCAAATTTAATTCAGTTTGCACCATATGCAAACTGTACTGTGTACTGAACTGTGAAGCTAAACAGTTTGACTCTTTGGTTACACCTTACAGAAAAATTGGCAATAGCCATGGCAACAATTAAATGAAAAAAACATTTTATATTCAATGGGATAAAAAGCAGGACGATTCATTCAAAATGTATGTCCTTCATGTGGTCTTTCAGCAATGCAGAACAAAAGAAGCGACCTACAGAAGGAACTGTAGAAAACTGGCATTATTTTTAGAGAGACTGATCAGTGGTTCTGGAGGGTTTGATGAAATAAAAAATTATAGCGTGATAATGCTGTTCTTATAGAAAGAATACATATTTCTATCCTTTAGGTATTAAGTACTAGCAAAACATCAAATACCTACTTGCTTTAGCTTAAGATCTGCATTAGTCCCATTCTGCAGACTGGAAAGTTAGTACTTGCCTGTGGGTCGCATCATTCTGCAGGAAATCTGTGACCAAATGAGGAACAGAATTCAGTTTCTTTCTATTCAGTGTGGTAAGAAAAAACCCATATCTGAATACTGTAATTTTTTTTAAGCATAGTAGCCTTTCTGGATTTGCTGTTTTGAGTAGGAAATGAGATAACTACAGTTTGCATGTTTGGAAATGACACTGCTCAGCAAACTTCTGATGGAGAGTCAGGTTGGTTTTTGACAGTGATTTGGATAGACTTTTAAATCTCCTTCTTTGAAATCTTTGTCATTTTCTGAGTAAAGTAGGATTGAAATATTTTTGTAATTCTCTATCCATCAGTTTAGCATACTTCCAAAACCAAAAATTAAAGAAAAAGTAATGGCGTTACTGGTTCTATAAAAATACAGCTTTACACAGAGGAGTAAAAGGAATGAAAATCCATTTTGCATTTAAAACAGGTACATTAAATAAAGGAAGTATTACTTGTGGCTACTGAATTGAACCTTTTGTTTTGCGACACTTGGTCCTTCATGATCTTAAAACCTGTTAATCTTTTCCACCTAGCTCATTTTTATTCAGAGAGGGAAATTGGCTTTTGCACCTTTTAAAGCCCTTAAGAACTTTAAATAAGTAAGGCACTGAAGTGATCCAAGTCTTATGTAATAAAGAAAACATCCCCTTTAAACCTAAAGAGAATGGTAAAGCTGTCAGATGTTGGTTCACTACTTCCACACATCTGTCCACTAGATTCTGGTAACTTTCACCTTTGGAGTGGTGAGGGCAGAGAGAGAGTGAGACAGAAGGGAAAAAGCCCTTTTTACCACCATTACGTGCTGTGTAATGTTTGTCTGTAAGACTGGTGAGGTGTTACTTGAAACATTATGTAGATTTTAAATTGAAACTAGAAATAGGCTTTATTACAAAAGGCTCCCTCCCTTTTTATTTCAAAATTTTCAGTTTGATCATGATATTCCTCCTGTAATTTTTATTTGTGGGAAAAATATTGATAATGTTAAACCACTTCCCTTCAGAAGTTTCAGAATTATTAGTTCTTCCTTTCTCTGAAATGTGCAGCTGTATTAAAACAAAAGAAATCAAATCTGATTTTTCAGCCATGAGAAAATGTGCCCAAAGCACAGTATTGCTCTTAGGCTTTTGTGTAATAGCCTTTTCATATGAAAAACATCACTGCCCTTCACTCTCTGTTGTAGTTTGCAATTGCACTTTCCAGAAAAATTTCTCCTGTTGCAGTGTATTTTTGGGGGAGCTAGAAATTAGGGCAGTGGATTTACTTTTTCAAAGGAGTTTTTTGTCTTCTGAGCTTCAGTCTTCATTACTAATGTTGCATTTCTCTCTGAGGAGTTTGGTGGTGCCTGAGTAACATAAGGTTTGTAGAAAGGTTTTAGAAGTTTCTACTGATTGTCACTGTGAAAATATAATACATAAGGAATGTATTTGAAATAACTATGATTATCTGCCAGACTGAGTACATTACATGTGCTATAGTAGTATTTATTTTCTGAAGATGTCTGCTATTACTGTAGTGTCCTAACCACACCAGGTTGAGCTGTATGCAAAATCTTACACTCTTGGATAGACTCTGTAATTTTTTTTTTATTAAGAGATTGATTCTACAGTGTCTGGGAAGATCCTTGCTACTCCGTGGGTCTTACTGTAGTTCGAAAATATTTAAGGTGACAATCTTTATTTCAGTTAAATATCATAATAATTGGGGAGAAGGTTTTTTTTAATCTTTTTTGTTTGTTTGCTTTCACCTGCTTTCCTGAAAACAGTTCTTCAGAACTTGTCTAGGAGATGCTGAATTTACCCTTGTTTTCCAAAACATGATGCTGGTTTTGAAAACTGAGTCTTGTCAAGCCTCCATTGCCGCAAAAGTTTCCAAAACCCTGCTGAAGGGGTTTGCGGGGTGGCTGCTGATCCATTTCATCCTCAAGTGAGTTTAAGTTAACTGGCTATATGAAACTTTTGCCTTTAATTAGAAGACTTCAGGATCTGGCTGGGTCTTGGGTTTTAGTGGTGGGGTATTATTGGTGGTTTTTCCCACTAATTTGTGGGACTGAGGATGAATAATTGGAACAGTCAAATGATTCTGCTTGCAAAGTGGGAGCTTCCATCTTAAAATTACAGATGTTGAAACCATGAGAAAACAATTACTTTGGAAAGATAACTTCAAATTACTGTAGATTGTAGAAGCAAGTTTTGCCACCGTTGAGCCTTATGATATTTAAAACTTAGTAACTGCATTGGATGCCTGGTGGTGTGTTGGGGGGAGAAGGTCTTGAATCTTTATTAAGCTTTTTCTGAACCTTGGGTATTAAAAATAAACAGATGTTAAATTTCCATTTAGAAACTAAAACCAGACTTTCCTTTCAATAGTTGTGGTATTGGGGTGGCTTTTTGGGGTGGCTCCTTGAAAACATTTCACTAGTTTCTTTACTAAAGAGGCTTGTAGAGTAGATAAACACTGAATTTTGAATGTTTAATGCAAGGTGAATTCCTGGCATTTCAAACTTGGTATGTATGAGAGACAAAAGGAAGGTGCAGCCCCAGTTTTCTCTTTGCATATTAATCAGAAAGCAGTCCTGCAGGCTTTGCTACTGAGCATCTCTCTGCTATGTTTCTAGATTGAATGCTTAATCTTGTTTTCATGTGGTTTACTTGGAACATCCTGTGTGTGGTGCAGAGGAATACAGATTAGGAGATAGAAATATATTCACACACTGTATTAGGCATGCTTATACCCAGAGAGCTACGTAAAGCAATTTTATCAGCTGTAGTATGGCATGACAGACTTTACAAAGGAAATTGCATATAGTAATGCAGCACAGTTGAAAGAGGAGGTGTGAGGATGATTTCATCCCACATAGATGGAAAATATCTAAATGTCTAGAAAAACTCGAAAATGGACCTCTTTAACAGCCTTAAAAGGTATGTAAAAGTACGATTGCTACCATTTTAGATGGAAACGTTAAAATGTTTATTCCAGGTTGTGCTGGAGGGTTCTGTGTGTTTCCTCCCTCACACTTGGAAGATGAAAACTATTAATACGGATGTAAATGTTGAAATTCAGAAGATGTGCAGGTTGTTTTATGATGTGGGCATCTAGCCATTTATCAGTCCTCCCAAGTATAATCGGCTCAAAGGCTGGAGTGGAATCCTGCCAGCCTCTCGCTTTGCCTGCCAAAGAAAATCCAGCCCCTGAATTTGTGGCAATCACTGATCGGTCACCTGGACACCACTCCTTCTTTGAGCAGTAAACCAGCTTTTCAGCTGTGTATAGGAAGCCCTGTCCATGCACAGCAGTTGAGTCGAGATAGTGAAGAAAACATACTGTCAGAGAAAGAAGACAGGCTGTCAGAGGGGACGTTCTGTGTAACTTAGATGAAACTTAACTCTAGTTTAGCTTCAACCAAAATATTCCATTTTTAATAACAGTAAATACTTCTCGTATCAAATCTACATATCCTATTGCCATTAATGAATGAAAATTAAACAGTAGTAGTAGGACTGATGACACCAAGCTGAGTGGTGAAGTTGCCACACCAGAAAGATGGGATGTCATCCAGACACACCTGGGCAGGCTGGAGAAGTGGGCCTGTGAGAACCTCATGAGGTTCAACAAGGCCAAGTGCAAGGTCGTACACCTGGGTCAGGGCAGCCTGTGGTTTCAATGCAGGATGGGGGGTGATGTGATTGAGAACAGCCCTGTGGAGAAGGACTTGGGGGTGCTGGTCGATGAGAACCTTGACATGAGCCTGCTATGTGCACTCGCAGCCCAGAAGGCCAGTGATGTGTCAGAAGTGTGGCTAGCAGGGCGAGGGAGGGGATTCTGTCCCTCAATTCCTCTCTTGTGAGACCTCACCTGGAGTATTGTGTCCAGTTCTGGAATCCTCAACGTGAGAGAGGTATGAAACTGTTGGAACGGGTCCAGAGGAGGGCTACAAAGATTATCAGAGGGCTGGAGGAGGCCTCTCGTAGAAGGACAGGCTGAGAGAGTTGGGGTTTTTCAGCCTGGAGAAGGCTCCGAGGAGACCTTACAGTGACCTTCCTGTACCCGAAAAAGGGCTCCAAGAAAGCTGGGGAGAGACTGTTTACAGAGGCTTCTAGTGATAGGATGAGGGAGAATGGCTATATATTGGAGAGGGTCAGATTTAGACTAGACATAAGGAGGGAATTCTTCACTGTAGGGGCGGTGAGGCACTGGCACAGGTTTCCCAGGGGAGCTGTGGCTGCCCCATCCCTGGAGGTGTTCAAGGCCAGGTTGGATGGGGCCTTGGGCAGTCTGCGCTGGTGGGAGGTGTCCCTGTCCATGGCAGCGGGGTTGGAACTGGATCATCTTTTAAGGTTCCTTCCAACCCCAGCTATTCCCTGATTCTGTGACTGCGGGTGCCCACGAGTTTGTCTCCTAACAGAAGGCGCAGAGGCGCAGGCAGCCCTTTCCTTTCTGTTCCCTCTCGCTTCGAGGAGCCCGGGGGTCGCTGCGGCGGGTTTCTGCTGTGGCTGGAGCCTCGGCTCCCTCAGCCCTGCGTGCGGCTTTGCCCGGCAATCGCCTTAAGGGGACAAATTTAGTTTCGCGGCGATCTGCGCTTAATCTGCCGGGCGCCCGCGGGGAGCGCTGGATCCGGAGCCAGAAACTTCTGGCAGCTTCGCAGGCGCGGCGCCTCCCCTTAAAGCGCCCGCGGAGCCCCCGGGGCTGCCGGTACCGAGCTCTCCAGGGCTACCTTTGGGGCTTTGGGAAGCGGCATCCTTCAGCGGGGCCGGCAAACGCGAGGCAGCCGGACAGCGGCTGGGGCAGGGTGCGTTTCCCACTTAACATGCACATGGATCAGTGTTCCCAGAAATCTTATACATATTTCATTGCTTTCCAAGGTCTGATTTTAATGTTGTTATGAACTTCACAACAGTAAAAGCTCTTACTGATTTGGAGCAGGCTCCAGCGCTGCCTGACCTTGCATTAGAGATAGGGAGAGGCTGCAAACGGAGGTGATTATAGAGGACGTGTCTGTTCAGCACAGATCTGAACACAAGACGTTATCATCTCCAAAGGATGAACAGCAGCTGGAAAAATACTGTTTTAAAGAAAACATACTCTCAGGGGAATATTCTGTCTAACTTTCAAAAAATTTGATTACTTGGATAAAACAAAACTTAACTCTGAGCTTAAATTGAAGTTATTGCACTTACTGTAATAGTAACTACTCTTGTCAGACCCTTCTGTGCCTCCCAACTTGTCCACAGGGAGCGAGGCCCGTGATGCAGCCCTCGCTCGGTTTTCCTGTGAAGAAGGATGTCCAGGGCAGGCAGAGCCTGCTCCCCTTCTGCTAGCCTGGCCTCAGTCATTAATGCAAACAAAATAGTGATCCTGCGTGTAAGCACCTGGCTGGGGGGTGCTTTCCAGGCTTCTACCAACAATTTAAGAAAGAAGGCAAATCTAGAGACTGTCACCAGCTTCTCTTTTGCCTTTCTTCTTCTTTCCTGAGTGAACTGAAAGATGTTTCAAGAGACTGTAGAGCCACTGAGGCATTGAGAGAGAGGAAATCTAGGGTGTATATTGAAAATGCTCTGAATGAGCAAAGTTCATGGTCTCATAAATAAGTGATGGTGGGTGCTGAATGTACCTTTCAATTGTTCTGCCGAGCATAAGCTTATTGATGGTTCTGTGATAGGCTGCTGAAAAGATGATTCTTATCTACAAATAATAAAGTGCATGAAACGATGTTGAGATATAAAATGTAAATGCAAATTAAGTTTACCGTGTGTTTTAAAATAAAATGAATACTGAGACTGCAACCCAGAGATTTGATGACAGGGGTGTATGAAACTAGTGGAGTTATCTCAGAATGAAGTTTTCAATGATTGTGCAAAGCTTAGAACTTTTTATTGTAGGGTAGTCCAGTGTGATGTCTCCACCTTTCCCTTAACATTATTGCTGTGCTTCTTGTTAAGATAATTTCAGTATGCTTGTGATGCCTTTTTCAAGATTGCTGAATCATGTTCTCGGATTTTAACTGCATTTTACCATACTATTTTTTCTCATAATCTGCACTGAAAAGCAAAGAAAGAATAAAACCAAATCCTTCCAAAGCAAAATAGGCAGATACATTCACGAGTGTAAGGGTGTCTATTAAATGATGTATACACGAAGCAGAGAAGGGATAACAGGTAAAAATAGCTGTATACTTATTTTTAATGTACATGTAATTTTGGTGGGATTGAATGAAGTCTGCTTGCAAACAGGTGACTCATTTAGAGTTGGTGAAAATGACAAAGTTGTGGTAAGGATTATCTGAAATGAATGCCAGACTTCAGTCTTTGATTACAGTTTACTTTTCTAGTTTGCTTTCTCAATGATGCATCACATCTTGCTAGTTGCTTTGATTTATCCCTTTCAGCTGATGCTATCAATCAGAATGAGGGGGAGGTATTTTGAAAATTTCAGTTAAGTGATTTGGGAAAAAAAAGCCCATGGAATTTGTGCTTCAATGGAATAATATACATAATAATACAGAAAAAAATGCTGTTTGTATCCACTGAAGATTTCACATTGTTATTTTAAAATTCATAATGGTGGTTACACAAAACACATTTAATTAGTATAAATTTTCTTTTCAAAAATGACTCCAGTACTGCATTTTTAGTCAACATACCTACAGTGGTAAGCAAATGGTCTATGCGTTTACTATTTGAAATTACTCTATTTACAATGGTAAATATTAACTAATTCCAGTGAAAAGGGTTAGCTATTGTATAAGTTACTTGTGGAGACTGAGGCTAGAGATTGAAATGAACTTTCTGTTGTAGGAACAGCAGTCCGTTCTTACGGATGTTCCTCAAATGAATATTCTTTTTGGAAAACTTTTGAAAACAAAGCAGATTAGTATTAGAGTGGACACTGATATTTGTAATTATACTCTTATTGAGATTTTAAAATTACATTTAAAGGTTTGATTATTGACTTGCCTGTTCCTCTGCCATAAACTTCCAAGCGGTGAAAGACCAGAGCTTCAGATTTCCTTGGTTCCCAGTAATGTAGACATGTTTTAATTTAATGTTCAGTAGTGGTGAAGGAAGTGTTCTTTATTTTCTGTAAGTTAACATTATGAGTTGGTCTTTGAGGTCGTTTGTTTGACTGTGTGACATACAGACTGATAACTGAAACAGCCAGCTCTTGGAGTATTTGCTTATAGGAGACTTCTAGTTATGTGTATCTGTGTAGACCCATCTGGCATCTGCCTCTCTTGTTAAAAGTTATGTCAGTACTCCGCACTTTTAAGTTTGGCATGAAAGACTATCAACATTGTAGTGCTGAGCTGCTTCACTAAGGTGTGGGGGAGAGCAGGAGGGATGCTACCCTCTTAAAGCTTTACTAACTTTGCAAAATAATACATTGCTGTTTTTCCCTGTGCAGGTTTACATTGTTTGAAGCAGCCACTACTTAGTACGGTCTACTGAGAATATTAGAAAAAAACAAATTCATCAACATCTGAGTCCCTATTTCACATCCTTACAAGTGCAGTAAGAGAAAAGTATTGCAGCATGCCTGGAAGGCAACTAAGTTTACACTGAGACAGGGAAGGAGGGAATGAATTTTAGAAGCACATTTAACACCTTAATCTCAGCTGAGTTTCATTGTTACCAAGTCTGGAATATGAACATGTGTTCTGTACTACCCTGGTAGTAGTATATCCTGCTACTTTGCCTGTAGTCACGCACCATGTATAAAAAAAGAGAAAAAGGGCGAGATTCATTACAGCATTCATGTTTCTGATGATCTTAACAAGTGCATATTGATAACAGTTTTCTGGTACTCTGAATTATATTGTTACCTGAAAATTAGAAGGAAATTGAACGGGGGCAAAAAGTATAGTTATTGTGGAGTTTAGCACTGTAACATTTCATGTATCCCGGTTTCAAGTTTTGTAAAACTTCAGTGCATGATTTTTCAGAAATTTAAGCATGCCTTTGCTTCTCATTTATTGGAGCTGGTAACAGTCAGTGGGGTTTACCTGGTGCTGAGTTGCAGGAACCTTAGTATCACATAGTAGCTCTGAGACCTGTGAAGGGGGAACTGCACAACTTCATTGTGCAGTTATCGTACTGTACTCTCCTGGTGTCTACCTTTAACTTTTTCAAAAGTGAAAAAAATTCCTCTTCACAGTTGTTCTACTTACTAATGAAAAATGAGTCTTTAACATTTGAGGGAAATAAAGAGTGTTGTCTTCGTGAGGCTTATCAGGTCTTGAGGCAACTAAAGGAGAAGGTAAAATACTTGGTTGGCCTTCACTGTTGTAGCAGAACTGCCATCTGCAGTGTTTTCGGATGGTGCAGGGGTTGGAGGTTTACATAGTGCTTGTTGCAGACAACTGTGGTATCAATTCTATATTTTTGTTAGTCATTGTATCAGTTCAGTGTTGGGTTCTGTGTTTCTACTGCTGTGGTGTATATATATGCTGTCAAGTTAAGTTTTATGGGGCTGTTTTGTAATGCTCTGTCCACAAAAGCTAGAGACAGTGACAGCAATATTGTCAGTGCTTAGTAATTAAAATAAATGGGTTTTTTTGTGTTCCAGGCCATAGATGAGCCTCCCTATCTCACAGTGGGCACTGATGTGAGTGCAAAATACAGAGGAGCCTTCTGTGAAGCCAAGATTAAGACAGCAAAAAGACTTGTGAAAGTCAAGGTATGTGGTTTTCCTGCAAGCGCGCTTTTTTTTTTTTTTAGAAACGTGCCATCAATGTTCAAAATAACACAGCATGAAACTTCTTCATAGTCTGAAGGCAGCTAAGAGGCTGTCCTTTCCTTGGAGGCTGGCAGTGCAGTCTTTGAAATGACAGTAAGCTTATTTTTGTTGGGAGGGGAGGCCCCCCTCACCCAGCCCCATGCAATTAAGCAGGTTCTGTTTCTTTCACTGCTTTGTTGTCTGCTTCTGTCTGGTATTTGTGGCCTTCAGTGCCCTAAACTGACCTTAAGGTAATTGATCAAAATATGACAACTGTAGGCTTTTGTATGGGAGAATGTTATGGGAAAATAGCTAAAACTTCTCAAAGTAGGCTTAATATGTTTCTTTACTTCACTGCCTTTTAGCAGTGGCAACTAGATAACGCTTCAGGAATAAGATGAAACCCTGCTGGATTCTAACAAAAGCTTGTTGTATTGACTCCTACAAAACAGCATGCAGGGGATCTCACCTAATCTTTATGATGACTAGTTAATGACTGACTGAATCAATATAAGCTGCGTGCAGCCTAAATGAAAATTGTGGAGAGGGAATACAGGAGATACCTTTTAACAACCCTTGAAAATGTAAAGTATCATTTCTAGAAATAAAGAGAACAATGTTTGTGCTTGTTTTTATTATACAGAAGTCTACGCTGCAAAATGGCCTTATTTCTGCTTCGATAATGTTGCCCTAAAAAACTTATAATCTGGGAGCAGGTACTATTTTGCTGGTCTGGCTCTTATCCTTGTACAGAAATACAACAGAGCAAGGAACAAAAGCACTTAAGAGAAAGAAATCAGGTTGTTGCCTTGCAACAGACTTATAGTGTCAGAATATTTTTCTTATAGGTACTGAAAATGTAAGTGAAAATGTGTGAATTGTGAGTGATGATAACCTGTTCTAGAAGAGGCTCTGTTATGAATGATGTGCATTGCTTGAATCTGCCCTCATGCTATGGCTGATTTTTGCTTATATTATGTATAAAGAAGAGAGCAGGCTATCTCCAAGAGCCCTGAGGGGGAAGGGCTATTGGTATTGTGACTTACTTATTATTACTATAAACTATAAGCAGAAAATGTTAATCTGACATCTTTAAAAAGCTTCTAGAGCAAATTAGTGGTCTTTTCAGTTCGTTAGTCATAACTCCTAATAGTATCAGCTGGTCTGAGCTTTACAGCATAGTAATTAAGCTTACCGTTGAGTAAGACTAAGATTTAAATCTTAAAATTTTACTTACAGTGATTAAGTATTGGAATTGAAACTGTTAAACGTCAGTGTTTTAAATATAGGAATTGTGTTGTGCCTAGATCAGTGAAATCTTAACTCCTTTCAGCTATTTAAATGGCTTTCAGCCCACCTTCTTAGATGGCCACTTGTACTGAAGATTGTTTTTCACTGATAAATATTTTCTCATTAATTTATTACTTCCAGTTTTGTCACTGCAGTGTTTTGCAGAAAGATCTTGAAACAAAATGGAATAGAACTTATACTATAAGTTCTTTGTAGTGGCTGTATCTAAAGACCTGTGGGTTCAAGTTTGTGTGTGTGTTTTTGCTTTTACTGTAGAGCTTAGGGCAGTTAATCCCCAGTACTGTCGTCGCTTTGTAGAGTAATGTGATTTGTAGTTGAGGGGTTTGGGGTCTGTGTGTGCAGTAACAATATCTGTTTACATTGTCTGTCTTCCACCAGGAATGTGTATTTCCTGAACTGAACAGTGACCCCTTTATTTTCTTTAAGAACCTTTTTGGCTCTTTCTGGCACATGCAGACTTTCTCCAGTATTAACTCTAACCAAGATTCTTATTATCAGGTGTGCTTTGTTTGGAATGTTAGTAGTTTACCTCCTGCATTTATTTTCCACATTTAAGTTTCCTGTGGCCCCAGTGTATTTTATGCCCTAGCCTCCTAGAGCCACTAGAGGGAAAGGCAACTTCATAACATCAGTTTTAGTTTGAAGCTCTCGTTTAAGTTAGATGTGCTGTTGAGGAAGGAGGATGGCAACAAAACTTTTTCAGTATGGAATATGTAGTCTTCAGGCAAGTAAAATTTATCTAGTTTTATCTCCTACATGCTTTCTTCTTCTGTAGGATTCTGCTTCCTATAATATTTTGAAGGATACCTTCATAGTTACTTTTCCATCAGCTGTTTAATATCTTTATTCAAAATTCACTGCAAGTGCTATGTATTATCTTTTTGGTATCAGTAGCACTGTATTTCACAATTTAGCAGTCTGGCAGGTTCAGTACATGCTGCAGAATTTGACGTTGGTGTTGTGACTGCATTACACACTTGGTCATGGAAAGCAGTAGAGCTTAAAATTTGCCTGGACTTATGAGAAATGTTAATGGCAGCATGGATTTGACCAAAAGGCAAGACTTGCTGTGTTAGAGTAGCAGGCAACTTCACCTTCATAGGATCTGTTACAGCTTTGCTTAGAGAGCTGTTTAAGCCAGTTTATTTTGACAGAGTCTCCTAAAACACTTAAACATCATTACCCAAGCCTACCTATATTTGGGCAACATCCTTGGAAGTTTCAGAGTAAACTTTTCTGTGCAGGTCTTTATTAAACAGAAACTAGTGAAGCTTCTGCTGTATGAAACCTACCAGAACGATCTTTTTAGAATGGTGAAGAAAAGGGAAATTCCAGCTGAATCTAAACAGGTTTATAATGTGCTGAATGCCTTAATATTTTGCTTGAAAGAGAAAGGATTCATGCTAACAAATAACCATGAGAATTAAAGCCTATCCTAACAAATACTGCCATCACTTTTCTCAGTTTCAAGAAAGGCCCATGGTTTCTCATTGAGTTTGGAGTTCAAATATTTCAACTCACAACCAGGGTTGTTTTGTTTTTGTTTGTGGGGTTTTTGTAGGTTTGGTTTTTGGGTTTTTTTGAGTACTTATTAAGATCTCAAGAAGCAAAACCTGGAAACTGGCGGTATAAAAATTCTCACCAAAAGGAGTCAAAGCTCCAAGGCTGGTTTTTTTTTAAATAAAAAACATTCTGGAATACATGTAGCAATTGGCTTTGTTTACCTTTAATCATAGTGCCTTGTTGGCTGGCTTATGGTTTTGAACAATTTCCTTTTTTGCTGTAAAATACATTTAATATGATTACAGAAAGTAAATAAGACCAGATGCCTCTAAATCAGAATTGATGTACTGGGTATTTCAGATGAGGTAATATTGACTACAGGTTTCAGATTACTTGTATCCAAACTGAACTTTTGATTTCTAGGTAAATACCCCAAAAGAGAGGAATATACATTGTGTCTGTCAGGCTGAGGGTTCAGAAGGGTAGTCTTTGCCCATGTAATTCCTAGCCTGAATTGTTATCTGGCTTTCAGGTTACAAGGTATGATTTTGTTTGTCTGGTAAGTAGAAAGTATTTGCTATCAGCAGACAGGATGATGCCACTCTAGAAAAAAAACATACTTTGAAGGCAATATGTATTGCTGTGGTTCTGACAGAAGATGAAGAAGATGCCTGTTGCATGAAGTAGCACCTGGAAGGCAGTAAAGCATTTTAGTGCATTTGTTTTCTAGTCAACCAGTCAAGGTAGGCTCTCTTTCAGCCTCCTTGTAGGTGCTGTTATCAGCTGATGGCTCCTTTCAAGGTTTAAAAAACTCCTTAAACTCTCTTCATTAAGGGACTAAGTAGGAGAACTAGTGTTAGGGAATGCTGCTGTTCTGAAGGAAGATTTGCTGTCGCTGTGTGCTATGGAGAAAACCATAGTGAGAACATAACCCTGGGTACGCTTATGAACCAAGTCCTCAGATTTAATGTAGGCTTGTTGTAGTCAAGACTTACTATTACACAACTGAATCTCATATTACATTTACTTATTGTGAGTACTAAATAAGACACCATACACTTGCACCAAGTACTTGTGTTCTAGTGAACACTAGAACATAATTTGTATGTTAACGAGATGTCAATATGTACATCAAATGTAACACTAAAGTTTTCTCAGTTTCCCTGAATTTTAAAAGCAGCGTGGAAGTAAAATGTCAGGTGTAATTGATTGGTGAGTCCTGTGACTTTCAGTAACATCTGAACTATTTTGAGTGAAGTGAATGGTGATTATCTCTAGTGTCTGATACAGGTAACTTAATGGTAGAATTTCCAGGTATGTTTTTGTTTGTGTACAGCGTGTGTAGGATTAAATGGATCCAATGGCATGGAAAAATATCTTGGCAATGCTTAAAGGATTATTTATTCCAGTTTTGATAGACTGAAAAGTTAGACATCTGTACATTTATTTCCAATTAACTAGCAGCATGTAGGCTAAGGTGATGTTGACTGAAAGGCTGTTTGGGTTGTCCACGTTGTTTAGTTGAAAACCATGTCCTGTACTACTTCAGTGGTACTGTGGGCAACAGAAATGCACTTCAGTAAGCAGTGATACTGGGTTGAACATAGGTACTGAAATTGTTTAATTTCAGAGCATTGAAATATAAGTACTTTTAAAAAACGTTTATGTTCAGAACTCTTGATACTCTCCTTTCATGGTGTTATTTAGAGTAGTGCAATTCAGATCATTAACTGCAGAGACAGTTTTGAGCTCTTAAATGTTGTTGGTGAACTGTTGTTTTTCAGTTCCTTTAGAGGTAATGGTTCTATTTTGAAAGCTAAACATTATTCTAAAGCTTTGGCAACTAAGAAACTAGTTCCTCATATTTCTAAAATATATGGATGGAACACGTTTTTCAGCAAGTGGAATGATTATGTTGACTAACTGTAAAATGTGAATAAAAGAAAAGCTATTGACATCTGCATGTGCTTTTGCTGCTCAATTGTATCAAGTGATTGTCAGTTGAATTATATTTTTTAGGTAACTTTTAGACATGACTCTTCAACAGTGGAAGTGCAGGATGACCACATAAAAGGTCCTTTAAAGGTAATAATTTCTTTTTTGTTTTGCTAACTCTTTGAAAAGCATTATTTTTCAGTGTTTGACCCAAATGTGTATATTCGGCATGAGTTGAAAGTAGAAAATTCAATTTATTACACAGGTTGGATAGGATCACAAAGCCTATGAGGAAATGCTGCTAAGCTAGAGTTAGTGTACTCTTCACATTAACTTTTTCCTTTGTAGTTAAAGAGGATGCAGCATACAGGCTGATGCAAGCGCCTTTGTTCTTTTTTTCCTTAAAGCTAAGAGAAGTTTTGGCTGGAGCTGATTTTTAGTCACTGTTGCTTTGGAAAACTCAGCTGGAGGATTTGATGGGCATGCTCTTATACAAGAGAATGACATCATTCAGATTGGTTCTTGTTCCCCACCTGCTGGCAGGAAATAATCAGCTCAGTTAGTTGGCTCATATTAGAGGAGAGAAAGAATCAAGTTGTGAAAGGTAAAGTGTATTCTAGGCAAACTGGAAAAATATGGTATGAAGAGTATGGTGTATTTAACATAGAAATAGTACAGAAATTAAGTCAGTTTGCTAAATACAAAAAAATGTTAATTTCATTGGCGTTGTTTTAGATCCTCTCCAGTGCCGAGTGGTTTTTGTATTTTAGGTAGGAACTGTTGTGGAAGTGAAGAATCCAGATGGAACGTACCAGGAAGCAGTTATCAACAAGCTAACAGATGCAAGTTGGTATACTGTAGGTAAGATAAATAGTTTTGTATTTGAATAAAATAAATGACATGAAAATAAACCTGTAACCTGAACATGTCTTAAGCATAGTGAGAGGGATTTTTTGGATATGCATAGGTATTCCAAATTTGTGTAAAACAAGCAAACAAATAAAAAACTCCAAACCCCTAAACATCTGAACTTTTTTTTTTAATAAGAAAGTGTACCCCTTATAGTGTGAAATTTAGACCTCAAAGAAAGACCACGTGAATTGCTCTGTAACTGCTTCTTAGATATTTAATATACTATTTTTAAATATTTTGAAACCAAGTATGCTATCATTAAAAAAAGTGCTTTTAAAACTCAAGTTACAGTGGTTATTTTTCATGCTCTCTGACTTAGCCATGATAACGGCTGCTGTAAAAACAGGCATAGTTTGTGTTGTAAAAAAGTTTTGGGTTTTTTTTTTTCCTCCTCCTAATGTCAAATATGACATTTCAGACTTCAGATGAAGTCACATGCCCTCAAGCAAATATGGCTTTAAAAAAAAATTGTTTTAAAGGCTTTATATGCATGGGTTTGTTCTTTAATGCTACGTATGTGTAGATGAATCTGTCTTAGGCAGAACTGGTCAACTGTAGAATGATAACGTGTCTCATCTGTGCACTGATAGTTTTAAAGGTACTACAGGAAACATTGATCCTTGAGAAACTACATATTCCTCTGCTTGGCAGGTAACTGGAAGACTTGTGTCTTAAAGATCAGGTCTTAAAAGTTCCTTAGCAAGACTTGGGTGTTTTGAGCTGTGGAACAGCTAGGGAAGGACTAACTTTCTCTGGTCAGATGCTTTTAGAAAGGCATAGAGGTGTAAGTTTAGATAAAACCTTCCAGAGAAGTGTTAGAGAAAATGTATGTTTTCTTATTGAAGAAGTAGGACATATGAGTAAAGGAGTGACCAGGTTAGGATGAGGTGAAACATGACATATAAAACCAAGAATTAACATTACAGGTGATGTTTTGGTAATTAGTTTGGAGGTGGATCAGATACGAGAGCTTTTAAGAACAAAATGGTTTATTTAGTATTAGGACTATATCGTGTATATGTTTAGGCTTCTGAGAAAGTATGAAGTTAGCAGTGCAGCAAGAAGAAAAAGATAAGTCCATGCGTAGTACATTTTGAAGGTAAATGTCATGGAATTGCAGTCTAAAAGTCAAAGTAGATTATGAACTTGAGAAATAGGAAGAGTAGATGGAAGAATTGAGACTGAAAACCATATTTTCTAGACAAAAGTAGACAAAAGCATCTTGACCTTGCAGAATCAGTGAAAGTAGTACAGCTGCTGGCGCTGTAATGCACTTTGAGAGAGAAGTGACTCTAGCAGTGGATGATTAGAATAATCTTTTTAAGGAGGCTGAGTGGAAAGAAACTGAAATTATCTTTGCAGATAGTGATGACTTTGCAAGTCTGAATGAAAGTCCTACTTCAAGGTAGAATTGCCATTTACCAGGTTTCATAATTAGCACACATCTTGACTAGCAGTTATCTAATATTGTCCTAGCACTTGCGAACCATCTAATTACTTGCATAGTTAATGATTTTGTAAATAAAATTACTATGATGAGTTCAAAAACTTTGTGAAGGATCCAAAGTAGTACTTATCCAGAAGTTGTTTTGTAAGATCGTTAATCCACTGCAGCAGTTTGATTTAGAATTTAGAGGAATAACCATTTTGTGGGTGCTTGAGAACTCTTGACGCTAAGGGAATGTCAGGCTTCCAACGTACTGAGGGGCATGGTTTAGAGATTGGTGGGAATGGTTGGACTCGATGATCCAGTGGGTCTCTTCCAACCTGGTGATTCTGTGATTCTAAGAGCATCCCTGTCTGTTTTACATTCGTAAGGTTTTGTCTGAATAGAAGTTTTACGTGAGTTTGTTTCTTTTCTTTGGTGCTACTACTTTCCTGACTAAGGAAGATAAGAACTAATTTAAATTAAAACCCCCAACTTGTACAGCCTTTTAAAATTAGTGTAACACACTTATAAAAATACATGGATTGTCCTTAGTTTATTTGCCTGTCCTATAAAAACTCCTCAAAAAGCTCAAGGTATTCCAGTCCTAGTTACTAGGTACTATTCTGTCTATACACTATGTATGTCTACACTATAAATGTGTCCCTAGAAAGTTTGATGTTCTTAACATTTATCTCTGAGTTTACTGTGAGGAAAAAAAATATAGAATTGCTTTACTTAATATGCAGATGTGTGCATGTTCAAAAGTAGTATTATCCCCTGCTGTACTTTTTTTGTCATTACATTGTTTTTTTCTTGGCATTTAGAGTACTTTTATTTGCATTAAGTCACCCTTTTTCCCCATTTTCTTTGCAGTTTCAGAATAGTTGTTTTTAAATGCATTACTTCTATGTCTGCTCAGTAGATTGTTTTGAGGATGTTCTATTAGATTAGAATGTCATGTGCGTTACAGTTACACGTGCTATGCTGGCCATGTAAGTGTTGTTCAGGGAGGTGAAGCTTTTCCTTGGAAATACATTGATGTTACGGAACAAGATTAAGGATCCTTCTGGCAGGGAAGAGACCACAAGGAGATTACCACGTAGGATACATAATGTGGCTACATACCTAGCTCTGAATAGGTTTACCTCTGTTGTAGTCAGCTTATCCCTTGAAGTGAAGAGGATTTTTTTTTCTTTAACCTCTCATTACGTAAGGAGATTGTTTTGTTAATTAACACAAACTGAATTAGGAACCTGCTGCCTTCAACTTCACTTAACCAAGGGGAGGTCTTAAATTATGTGTTGACCATTTTAGATGCAGCTCCGAGTCTCTGTGTTTCCTTGTGTGGTTCTTACTCTTGAGACTTTTCAACAAATTTTGAAGTGAGAGTAGTGCATCTGTATCTGGTATTTTGTCACTAAACAGTATTTGGCAATTACTGTGGTATAAAATGCACTCTGGGGGATGGTGGTCACAAGGGGACGTTTGTCAACAGTTCTGAATTTTATATTGGAGTGAAAAATTCTCAGAGCTAGGTAAAAGTAACTTTCATATCAAATAAATACTAGTCAAGAATTTTCATGCACCTTGTTGCTTTCTGAATGTTTTTAGTTATGTTAGTTAATGTTGAGAACAGAGTAGCGCACTCACTATCTGAAAGGGAGTCGTGGCTGAAAATTGTAATCTTGCTGGGCATCTTTTGCCAGCTGACGGCCATTTTCTAAACACTGTTATTTTGACTTTTGTGAAAGTGTTGACTCATTTTTAGTTTTCTACCACATGATTGAATTCTAATTACACTGACAGGATCTAGCTCAACACTACTGTTGATGGACAGAAGAGACTATTTGAATATAAGTGAAAGAGTTATGTTAAGAAATTGCTGAAACTTTTAATGTAATACTTTAGTCTACTCTGGGTGGTGTTTCCATGCCCACAAAAATTTTCAAGGTCACTGCACTCTGAGGACAAGAATAGAATTGCTGTCACCACTAGGGAGGGAAGAGGAGATTGGCTTATATCTCACTGGCTGAACAGACAGTGTAAGCACAGCCCAAGAGTTAGAACTTGTTACCAAGTGGTCATCCTTTAGGTACCTGTGGGAGACTTGACAAAAACTTAAGTTTTATGTGACCAGTTTATCAGCTTCTGAAGATCCCACTTTGAATGTGTGCTGTGCATTACAGGATTCAAAAGTATAAAGTATGTAGCTGAAGCAAACTGTGTTATGAACTTGTTTCCAGTTGACCTGATGATAGCAAAGGCAGCAGAACATCTGGAAACCAGGAGCTCCACAGTTCTCTCACTACAGCTGGATTTTTTTTTTTACGATTGTTGCATTTTGACAGTTGTCATCTTCGTTAGGCTGATAGCACTGCTCTATAGTGCAATTGAGAGAAGTCAGTAGGGAAAGATGTTGAACTTCCATATAGCATTAAGCTAACTTTTTTCTCAAAATATCCTTTTCTGTTTCTCCATAGTAAACATGGCTTCCATTTAGATTTTGTGGTAGTTCAAGTTATGTAATAAAATTCTATAAAAATTGAAAGGGTTTTAAGAATAGTTTTTAAATTCTAGCCTGTTTGATTTTTAATTCTGTGTTCTGAACCATAAATTTTCTGCTCAACTACTGATTGCTTAAGATTTATTTTGACGTATGCAAGCACAGGTAGCTATGATGAGACAGAAGCTTATTTGGACTATCTGTTCAGTATCTTGGTACAGCTTTGTTTTAATGACTGGCTTCAGGAATATATATAATCTCACCCTTTCTGACACATAAGTCAATCACTTACTGGTATCCTGATTTTTAAAAAGTAATAATAATTTTTTCCCCCTTTGCCTCATTTCTTATCTGGTACAGTATTTGATGATGGCGATGAAAAGACTCTTAGACGCTCTTCCCTGTGTTTAAAAGGAGAAAGACATTTTGCTGAAAGTGAGGTAATTGAACAATTTTTATATGACAACTTTTTATTTAGAAAAAAATAGAAGTGGTATTTTAGTACCTCAGTCTTCCGTAAGTTACGTACATCCATGCTACTAAAAAAGGGAATTATGTAAAATAAAGTCTTCAGGGTCTGGCTTATTCTTTTTTTATATTGAGAAATAGGATTAAATTTCACCAAACGGAGTAAGTTAAGAAACAAAATCAGCATTTCATTTTTTTTTCATTTTGATTTTATTAATGGTTCGTGGATCGTAGACCACATAAAAACCTGCGATCAAATGACTATACCTTGCTTTACATAAGACAAACTATCTATAAGTATTCATTGAGAAAAAATCAAAATATGGTACATGAGAAAAATTAACGTATGTCTTTGGACATAATAAATTTCTGGATTTTAGGTAGGTCGAGTCTAATTTGTAATAGCTGGTAAGTTTGAAGGACCAGTACTTTTTCTTCTAAAAGATGCTGTTACCTGATTTGAAGGTAGTTATCAGGATTTTGAAGCTGTTTAATATCTTAAAGGCAACTTGCATATTGAAGTCCACAGATATTTCCAGCAAATTTCAAATAGTCAGAAATTCAGAATGCAGGTTGTTTGTTCTTACTGTGCAAGGCTGTTTGGACTGATGGGCAGATTCACGTAAACTTGTTAGCTTATTACAAACCTACTTAAGACAGGAGCTTTTTTGATCTACATAAATATGCTTTGTTTTTGTAGTCAGCTGAGCTTGTTGCCTGCTTACTGCCACCTTGTGAAGGTTTAGATACCTTCTAGAATTCAGATGCAAGATTAAACGTATGCAAGGAAGAGGCCCTAATTAACTTCTAACATAGTTTTGGAACTATTACTTTATAGTAAGCAGGTTGAAAATTCTGGTCTATATATATTGCAGTTCCCTTTTGTAGCAGACCTTTGTTCATTTGCAAATAGATGATTATGTGTTTAACCTGATGATAGCACAGGCAGAAACTCCATTCTGTTGAGATGGAGTATCCCAAATCAGCAGAATACCCAATGCAGAGAATTAAGTCTTCAAATGGTCCAAAGGCAGGTTTTTGGGAAAATTATCTGTGTGTGTTAAACAAAAGTTACTCAGAGATGGGAAGAAAGTGTCGTGGAAAAAAAACCAAAGAAAACCTTTAGCCTTTTAAAATTAAAGCAATGACATCTCTGCTGTACCTCTGTATTTCCTTTGTAATGAGAAAGTCTCTGTTGACAAGAATTGCTTTAACCAGATTATACAAATCTATGGAAAATAACTTATGCCAAGTTTATGTGTATATCTATTTTTTCATTTCAACAGACATTAGATCAGCTTCCACTCACTAATCCTGAACACTTTGGGACTCCTGTTATAGGAAAGAAAACAAACAGAGGAAGGAGATCCAATCATATGTAAGTTTAACATCTTTATATTGATGCTGTCTGTATTAAATTCTGAAATGTGTGTGGAGTTTTATTAGTTGTATGCTCAGGCTTCTCTTGTTCAAAAACCAGGAAGCTATATGCAAAGTATTGCTTAGTGCGAAGATTGAGAGTCAGCTTTGTGTGTGTTGCATGCAGGAATTGCAAGTCTTCATATAATAGTTATCTGAAATAGTGCTGGGTATAGGCAAAGGTTTTTTCCCTTGTTTCTATTGTTTCACTTTAAGTGAAAAATAAAGAAAGTGGAGATGGGTTGTTAAACTGTGCTCAGAAACTCCTCTGTAGTAGAATATTAATATTAAGAATTTGTTCAGCTCAGAACTGAAACCATTACAATGTGGTCTTTGTCCAGCTGATGTGAAGTCTTTGTAGAAGGTCCTAAAATCCTTGTGTAAACCTTTGGTTTTTTTCTGGAGGAATTTTAGGAGTAAATGAACAGCGTTACGGTTTGCAGCAGAGTTTATTGATAGAAAAGCAAAGCTTGAGAGTAGTGACTTGATTTCCTAGGTGCCAAAATTCTTGGTAGGTTTGATCTTGAAAAAACTGTTAAATACTGCAGTAACTGTTGTTGTTATTTGTGGTTTGGGATTTTTTGTGGTTTGGGGAGGGTGTTTTTGGTTCTGTTTGTGAAGTTTTGAGGTGATACTGCCTGGGATGGGAAGCAAATTTTCATGCTTGGATTACCCTTTCACTCCCTGTCTTTTTGATAGCTTGGAATAAATACTACCCTGTATATGCGGAGGTACTATAAATTTACTCAATTGTTGATTTACTAATTTGTGATGTATTGAAGGAAAAAGATGCAGGAAGCTGGCGTATACCACAGAGAATATGATTGCAGCCCCCTTGGTTTCTGCTACTGAGTTGTGATCTGTTTCTTGAACTGTGCAGGACATTATTATGGCAGGGACAGCACACTTATTAATTATAAATTAAAGATACCAACTGAATTAAGTAAAAAGACAAATTACACAGATACTGGTACAACTGAACTAGGTCGTAGCCTCTCTAAAATAGTCCTGGCTTTCTTTCTAGTCCTTTACTTCTTTCTCCTCCCACAAGAGAGTAACAAATGTGGAAAAACACCTGAAAGATTGTACTCTATTCCAAGAGAGATCGCTACTTGAAAAAAGGATGGTGAGGGGAAAAAAAACAATGGTGTATCAGCACTGCAAATGATGACATAAAACTAGGGTGGGGAAAATGAAACATAGTAATTCCCCTGAAACTGTAACTCTGTTGTCTTCTGTTACATAAATGCTGTGATTCTTATGTTAATAGTGAACTTTGTACTCGAATGTAGTTAAGTGAAAAATGGAAGATAGCTCTTAAAATTGTGCTTGTTGAAAAAGCTGTGTATTTTCTAAGAATTAACTTTCAAAGTTGCCAGTAAAAAAAATACCTAGAAAGAGACAGGAGTACTAGGGAATTTCTTATTTTTTTAATCAGTTGCAGGTAATTTTAGTTGAAGCAGTTTCGTACATTTAGATTCTACATATGGTTAAAACCAGGTGCAACTCTGTATTGGGACAATCAACGTGATGAGCCAGAACCATTTTTAATCAAAATGTATTTGCACCTTTGCCCATCTACTACATTCTAACACTTCGTTCAATGTCAAATTCAAAGTTACTGAAGTGCTTCCCTGCATGTCTTTAAGGGACTGTTTCAGAACTTCTTTTTCTTTTTGCTATTCATCTTTATAGCTGATGTGTCGTCTTCAGAGACTTCCCATAATAACTTTTTATTCTGTATGGCTGTTAAAATATAGGGAGATTAAGAGCAAAACCAAAACAGTTTAGTTTAATGTTGGTCCAAAACTGCAACAGTATTTCTGAGCTATGCTTCACTAGGGCAGAATTCTTACTCTAAGTGTCCTGATAGTGTGTTTCTGTTCCTGTCAATGCATTGTGATATTTTGTTTGGGTTTTGCATATATTACTTATATATGTGACTTTCTGTATTATTAATATTTGTTCTTATAATACCTTATAAATACTTCTGTTCATTTTTATCCTAAAATGTGTAATAAGCAATTCAAGTCACTGTTATTTATGCCTTTCTGACAAATAGCTTTGAATCTTTGCTAATTATAATAGGCAAGATTTGAATAGTTGAGTTTTAAGTCTTTTTCTGTTGTTTAGTCCTGAAGAAGAATCTTCATCCTCTTCCAGCGATGAAGATGAGGATGATAGGAAACAAAGTGATGAATTATTAGGAAAAGTCGTGTGTGTGGACTGTCTCAGTGTGGATAAAAAGAAAGCTCTATCATTTCCAGCCTTGGTAAGAATCTAATCTTTATTTTAATTTAGTAAAGTTTGTTTTGTTTTTTAGACACCAAACAAAGGAGTTGTTTTATATTATTATTATTTTTGATAGACTAGTCTGTGTTTTATTAGAACTCAGTATGTTTCTTCAACTTTGAATATATCATAATAGCAAAAGGAAATATTAGATATGTAGATGTTTGTCTACAAAAAGTGATTGCTAACCTGGCTTTAGTTTTTCCAAAACTCCAGAGCTTGTTGATCGAATTCCGGTTCAACAGTGTTTTGTACTATTGAAGTAAAATTTCAAGACTTCTTTCCTAAGCTATTGAATGTCATTTTCGTGAGCTACCAGCTCTTATAGAGGTAGAAAATATAATGAAATGCAAAGAGAGAAGTAGTGCTTTGCTAGGTGTTCTTTTCTAGGTTCAATATAAATACATTTGGTAATAAATTAAAAAACATTTTCTGTGTTGCTATGCTAGGTAGTATAGAATTGGCCAATAAATTTCCTTTGAAAATAATATTGTAGTCTTCTTGTACAAAATATTTTGGTTTTCTTTAGTCTGGTTAAAGACTGGGTTTTTTTTTTTTATTTTAACAGATAAACTTATCACTGTTAGTTAGATTGTGTATGGACTGATATATTTGGAAATCAGTGCATTTCCATGTCTGGTACTTTCTAGTGTCATGCTTTTTAGTTTTTATTTTATTATTAAGTGTAACTATTTGAATTTCTCCCTGGCAGTAAGATCTTAGAATGTGTACGTAATGTGTATGTGCTTTGCTTTTAAATAGATTCCGTACAGTAACATTTAGCTCTTCTCAGTGTGTGCAATAGCTCTCAGTTGCAACATTCTGCTTGTTACCTCCTGTGTCTCCTAATGCAGTCCAGAGGCTTTTCAGCAGGACTTCTTTTGGAAAAGTTGGTGGGAGAGAATGAGTCATATTGAAATCTTATTTTACAGCAAGGGAGAGGGTAGAATATACTTCAAGGAAGTATTGTGTTAACGACAGATAGTTTTAAGAGACAAGAAAATTGAGCTGTTTCTTCACTGAAAGCTGTTGTCAAGATTACAGCAGTATTGCCAGCCTGACAGTTGCACTGAGGGGTGGTCAGTTGGACTGGTTTGAGCGGTTTTCTGTCACACTGTTGGGTTAACTCTTCAGGTCACGAGTGTGACAGACAGGAGTTTCCATGACAGCCTCTCTGGTAGGTGTTAGGCTCGCACGTGATTAATGTAGTGCTGCTCAGGATAGCTCTGGGTCAGACCTTAAAGATTAACTGAGTTATTGTTGCCTCTGCTCCCAAGGTGTACTTAAGATACGTGCCATTATTTCTTTGGATTTCGTTTGGAGGTTGTAATAGCTGGTTCTTCACAGAAAGCTTCCCTCAGTGAGTGATAGGCAGTAGGGGGATAAAGTTTGAAGGTGGAGCTCATTAACTCTGAAGTGGCTTATCCTAGATTAACTGTTACTTTAGTAATCAGGTTTATAGCTCTGCAAATAAACATCGTATTGCATTTAATGTGAAAGGTTGTGTCAAAGAATAGATTTATGTTCCAAATAGCCTTTTTTTTCTGTAATCTCTTCCCGTGTCGCTGTTCCCCTCCATTCATTTACCTTGTAAGCAGGTTACCTTTACTATATCTACACGTAATTTTGTCTTATTACTGATAAATTTTTGCTTTAACTGTATATTCTGCTAATTGTAATTATATGAATAATGAAACAAAAATTCAGATTTATTATGCTGAAGAATATGTATCACTTAATTACTTCATTATTAATGATACTGCATACAGATAGACTTTGTGTATGAGCACAGAGGACATTGTGCATGTTGATTATGTGAAAAGAAATTCAGGGATTAGTCTAAACCTTTACAGCAAATAACGGTTAAGATTAGCAATGGAAACTGATTACTTGGGATATCAGTGCTATAGCTAAGTACCCTGTTGCTTGGAAATATAAAAATGTGGAGGAGGTCTAAATTTGGTAAAAATTATTCTCAAGACTCGGTGATTGATTAATCCTGCCTGCATGGTGTCTTTTGGGTTTGCTGGGGTTCTTTTTGTCTGTTTGTTGTTTGAGGAGGGGGAGCAGTGCTGGATGGGGTGGATGGATTGGGAATAATAGTTCGTTGCAGTTGTTAAAAGGCCTGGCAGTTGCTCCTTAGGTCAAAGAGTGTGATTTAGTGAGCGGTATATCATAGCTTAGTTTTAATGTGTACTTAAAGGCTTTTGGAAAGTGCAGTGAGGAAATCTGCTTACAATGTTTTCAGAAAATGGAGTTTACAAAGGATCTCTGTCATCCTTCTATGAATCCAGTAGAGTTCAATTTGCAAGGAAATAGAGAAAACTTTATTCAGGCAAAATTGGGATGATGTTGCTTCATGGAAAGGCACTAAATTGTGGTAAGCTGTTTTCCAGCCTCTGAGTGGATTTCTGACTAAGATCTGGATGCTTCTAGGAAACCAATATCTAAAGCCAGAACAACCTTTCTCCAAATTTAGAGGGAGAGGGTTTTCCGCTTGTCTTTCACATGGGGGATATTTGCTGTCTTTTATGTTGGGATTAAAACAGTTGCAAACTGTATCTCAAACTCCATTTAAATTAGTAAACTGTAGTTTTGTAAAGCG
The DNA here is from genome assembly GCA_013389865.1 of Piaya cayana. Taxonomy (NCBI): domain Eukaryota; kingdom Metazoa; phylum Chordata; class Aves; order Cuculiformes; family Coccyzidae; genus Piaya; species Piaya cayana. The sequence goes on from WAAB01024919.1 coordinate 132,344, forward strand.
GAGACTGTAGAATGTATTGAATTTGGAGACTTTGGCTGTTGAGTTTAATTTTTCTTGAAGCATCTTCAACCTGTGCTCTGTGATACACAGTTCTGTTTCCAAATCTGTTGGAGCTTTTGACTTTACCTTCTAAAAAGCTGTATGGCTCTGTAAGGAGGAAAAAAGACATTTTGTCCTGCACTGTCTTTGTGTGTTTGGAAAAAGTGGGACTGGAAGCAGTTGGTGTAAGATTGAAGAGGTAGTAGCAGGACTAAATTAGGTCTTCAGTCGTTTGCTGCTTCTTGGGGTTTTGTAGCAGCCAGAATTTTCTTAACTTTCAGGGAACTGCACGTTTCCAGAGAAGAGGTGAGTGATGGAGAGCATTGTTTTTCTGTTCTGTAACTCTGAAAATTCAGTATATATATATTTTATGAAATTCCTAAATCTTTTTTAAGTAGAAATTTGTTTCCTGGTTTAACAAAACCTTAAAATAGCTTCTAAAATTGCAACTAATAATTAGTATGTTGTCTCAGTGCTAGACCTCGTTACTTCTTGAATTAAAGAACCTGTTGTAATATTTGTACTTGAGACAGTTGTCTCTCCTAGGTATGAATAATGAATCCTCCATTATAAAATTCTGCTTTGTAAATCCTGTATATATTTTGGTTTTGAAACACTGTGAATACATCCTTACAATTTCTGGAAGTCTTTCAGAAGAGATCTCTTAACTCAGATGGCAGCATTTGGTGGAAGCTCTGTCCTTTTAGGATGGATGAGGAGTAGAATAAGCTGTAGTGGCATGACAGGTACTTAACTTTTGTCAGAACACTGGTCTTTCTTAGAGACAATGTAGTTTCTGGCAGCAGCTGTCAGTTCCCTTCAGGAAGCAAGCATGAACTCATGCATCCAGTTATTTCAGGTCATCACTCCTGTGCTTTGAGGGATCTCAGTTCCATCTATATATACTGTTACTGTCTTGTACCATCTATGTATACTATTACCTTTTCTCTCTAAACTTTGCACTTGTATTACCTTTACAGGTGGTTTGTCCAGATTGCAGTGATGATATTGCAGTGAAGAAAGACAATATTCTTGTTCGCTCCTTCAAGGATGGCAAATTGTGAGTAGGAAAGTAGAGGTCAATGATGAAATAAAATCTATACTAGTCAAGTGAAATGCAATATGAGATGTGTTGGTAAAGTATTAATAATATCAGTAAGTTTCTGTGAAGATTTTTCTAATGTTTGGAAAACTGTTAACAGGCTACTTTGGGATGAATTTAATCTTGAACTTTGTCATTATTAATAATGGGAAGCATAAATCTATCTGTCTTGGGTTTAATTTCATTTTTACAATGTTGGTGAGCGTAGCCATGTTTCATGTTTTGTGACTTAGAGAATGGCCTGAGGCTCTTTCCTGCTTTTGTTGGCATAGAGCATTGCTTTTTGGATAGGTGACTGTAAGCTTTTACCCAGCTGCAGAGGGGATGGACGCGGGGTGTGCATGCATATGCATCACCATGTGCACACACAGAGATTCTCTTTCTTTTTTGGAGGTAGTAAGGCATGTGTTTATCTCAGTCTAGGCTACAACCGCATATTCTCACATTCTTTATAAGGAGCTTAATACTCCTCAAAGTAGGAAAGAAAATAGAGAAACCTAGAAAAGCACTGTGTGGTATTTACAATAGAATAAGGAACTTGACAATAAAATTATTTTTTCTAGGTAGTAGTTTTTATTTTAAAAGCTGCAGCTGTTCATTGTGCTTGGTTCAGTTTAACAATGCTTTTACAGAAAGGATGTAGAGATATTTAACAGTTTCATTGTGGGTTAATTACTTACTAAGTCTAGGTTATTGCTTTACCACTTGATAGTTCTTCAGGCATCAGTGCACATCACTGGAGAAACACACATAAGCCTGTGCACTCACAAGCACATACTCCCACTCCACAAAGCTGCATTTCAGAGTTTCTTCCTTGGATTGCACCACTGTAGAAATGAAGAGGAGCTTTGTTTTTTTTCAACTTGGAAGTCTTAGTTCATACTGACAATTTATACTAGCACCCCTTTATGTTTTAAGCAAGGTAGGGTTTTATTTGTAGGTAAACAGTTGCTTGTTAAATTACTATGAGGTTTTTTAAAGTAAAGTGTACTTGGGAGATAACTATCTAGTAGTGGAAGAAAAATGCTTGCTTTAATATGCAGTGAATGTATACTGGATAGTCTAACCAAATTTCTTTTTAAGTTTTGGTTTTAATCCACTGACTGTACCAGACTAACACTATAGAATTATCAGTATATACTTCATATGCTTCTTCTCTGTTTATCAAATGTGTTGTAGTCTTAATGATAACTTTGCATTGAACTGTGAATTTAGCTTGAAAATATTTTAAAATATTATTTTTTAAACACTTTCTAAATTATCTAGCTTTTCTGTGCCAAGGAAAGATGTTCGGGAAATTAGTGAAACTTCACCAAAGCCTGACGCTTTGTTAAAACAAGGTAAAAATAACTTTCCTTGAGGCAACACATGTGTATGTATTTACTTTGTTGCGTAAATCAGACCAAATTTATGGTAGATTGGTTCATATCTTAAAAATGCTAAAAAGCGAAATTTCTTCCTATAGCATAATATGTTGATGGAAAACACTTCTGAAAGTCTAGAGAAACCTTTTAAAAAAAAAAAACAAAACAAAAAACAACAAACAAAACCCAACCAATAAAGAACCCCTAGCAACCTCCTCACTCTCCTCCTTGTTTTAAATGTAGACATGCCAAGCAAGGGATAGGACCATACAGCGCACACTGGCTTTATAGGTTATTTAGTATTTGCCCCTGCATTAGATCTTCCTAGGGTTATTCACTGTAATATCTAGATAGTTACAAGTAAGTCACTCTTATACACTCTTAAGAAACTGCAATTGTGGATTCATTTGGAAGCCTGAGTTTTTCTGGTCAGACTTTCAGTGTGCTTGTTTCTTGATCCTTCCCTCCTTGTTCAACATACATAAGCCATGGTGTAAAAGTGTTCGAATAGGGATTTTCTCAATTAAATTTTCGTGTGTCATCTAATACAGAAGATCCTTACTTGTGTCTGTAGACACTAAGAGTAGCTCTGAATAATGCGTTGCATAGAGAACTCAAGGCAAATTTGGCCAAGTAAGACAAATGAGGGTGGACAGCACAGGGTTGAGATTCTTTGAATTTGGGGCTGGAATTATTAATTAGCAGTCTTTCCTTTTCCTCACCCCACCCCTCTGCCCCCAACTATTTTGTTTTAATTAAAACATTTGGTCAAACTGATACTTTCTGCAGTGCTAATAAATGCTGATCCTTTTACAGCTTTTGACCAAGCCCTTGAATTCCATAAAACCAGAACTGTTCCAAGTAACTGGAAAACAGAATTAAAAGAAGACAGCTCCAGTAGTGAAGCTGAAGAAGAAGAAGAGGATGAGAAAGAAAAGGAGGATAACAGCAGTGAGGAAGAGGCAAGTGAAGTTAGTAAAAGGGCATAGATACACAGCTGATAAAAATTAGAAAGACTAATACATAAGGTGATCTTTTTAATATTTGGAACATGTAATGTGTTAATGTAGGCAACATTGTTAATGTAGGCAACGTTCACCTCAGCTTTCAAAACCTTTATTCAATGAAGATCAATTAACCTTAAAATAGCAACTTGAAAATCTAGCGAATAACTTTGAGTCACTAAGCAAAAAACATTGAGTCAAAGACGAAGTCATTAGGAACTAAAGAAAAGCAGAAATAAAAACTGAAAGGAAGATCCTGGTTTAGAATCTTTCCCATGCTAATCTCAGTGCAGTGGCAGAAGGGGTTGCGGTACCTGCTAGGGACTGAGCAGGATGAGAGGGGTAGATAACGCTGTCTGCTGTAATGCGTGTATTGTACCTTCTTGTGATACTTAAAATCTGTATCTGCCCATTATCAGTTTACCCTCACTAGGATTTGAGAGCTGTTCTCTAACTTCTTACGCAGCTGCCAGTAATGCAGTAGACTGAAATTCCCATCAGTAGTGGAGGAACTTAACTGGTTTGGGTTGTAAGTGGTTATTACAGTTCTTCCCTCAATACATCCTCCTTGGAGATTTTGGCTCTGGCATACCAGAAGACGGTGTTCCATCTTTTATTCAGTCATTTTGTTATTTTTAAAATTTGTTGGGAGGCTGTGAAGAAGTGAAGTAGAAACTTTGCACCTCTCCATGCTCATGAATTTATTCTTACTCTTCTTTAAGCTCACAAGAGATCATCCAGCTCTGATGAAAAGTTATAAAGCCTTTGCAAGACTTTATAACAACAACAAAAAAAGTTTGCAAGGGGCTATGCTCTGCCTGGTGTTTTATAAGCAAGAAACTCTTACTTGGGCTCACCACAATTCCTGGACTTTCAGAGCAGATTCATGTCTAGCCCATGGACATGATAAGTACAGATGGGTTTGTACCTCTCAGGTTGACACACAATCTTGATGTAGTGATCATTGTCTTGCTACTTTTAGCTGAGAAAGTCACAGTCTTTAGCTACATTGATAGTAAATATTAGACCTTGTGCCCTTTGTACACCTTCTCTCCAGGTCTCTTTAGTTGCCTGTGATTTGTTGTATGAACTTATCTTTTTATGTGCTAGATGAGGAGGTCTCATCGTGTCCACATACTTTGGAATTTACTGTGACATCTCTTGTGATAGTTTCCTCTCCAGTATCCAGTGTTTCAATTGTGTGCTGAACTAGGAGCCTTCTAAAACAGGCAAAACATATCTTTTTTCCCTTCTCTTTTCTCAGCGGTAAATGGCATGTGGGCCATCTCTCCACCCACCTCCTGTCTTTTTTTTTTTTTTTTTTTTTTTTTTTTTTTTTTTTTTTTTTTTTTTTNCTTGCACCTTTAACCTTGTAGCTGTCAAACAGCATCTGTTTTCCATTAGGACCTGTGGGTCTGATCCACATGCAGATTCTTGTGCTTTCCAGGATGTGAAAAAATCTTACTAGTGGCCCTTAGGCCATCCATGTGGTCTTTGTACTGTGAACAGCAGCGACCACAACAAAAGCTCTTCCTGCAGTCGTCTGCAGTCGTCATATGTATACAGGATAGGAGCATCTGTATCTTTACACGCACTGCTATGGATATAGGTGCTCCTGTGAATATCGAGTATCTATATAGATACTTAGATGCTTCTGTCCAGCTAGATAGGAGTTGATCTGCAGATTCTTTCGAAGAAGAGAAGTTGCCTTTTTTGGTTTGTTTTTGGTTGTTTTTTTTTCCTGGAAAACAGCCTTTCTTTCCTTTACTATACCTGATAATAGGTAAAAAGATTTGAAAAAGACCCATTTTTGTAGTGCTGGGCTGTAATACTGTGTGCCTCGTATGTGTTGCAAAAAAACATGTTGCTACTTTTCTGTATTTCATTTACCATAAGTCACTTTGTTTTACCTTTATAACATGGACAGATTAGAGCCTGCAGTGACCTGCTAGCACTGTGGTTGTCTAGCTTACAAGTATGCAAAGATGACAGAGTATGACATGCCTGCTTCAAGCTGTTATCTAGGATGCCTTGTTGTCTAACTTCTTATTTAAGAGACTCCATAAATGTTCGGAAGTCAGTGACAGACATTGTTATCGTAGTATAATGTCCTGATTTTGCAGAGGTTCTCAGAAAGTGAAAATACTTTTCAGAGGCATGGAGGGCCCTAAGTTTTCCTTCTTAGTGCACTTTCTTAAGAAGTTGATTTGGTCTCTGAGTACCCACTTGCCATTCTGGCACCCCTGTGGGTTATCATGTTTGAGACATGAGTAAGTACACTTCAGGCATTGGATCTTAAGCTGAGAAAGGTGTGGCAGTGTTTTATTCAACTTTATCACCTTTTTTTTTTAGGTCCCTTAATATTTAAAAAGCATACATACCTTCTTAAAACCTTTGGGTTTCCTGAAGGTTTACTTTAATGATTCTCCAACTCTTCTAAATACTCTGTGGGACCATTTTCTTAGGGCAAGTGTTCTTTTATTGTTGAAAAACATGAAACTCAAGTAAGTGCTCATGCTTTCTTTGCCATGATCCAGCATATGCCAGTAAAAGTCCTTTCTAAGTACTTGTGATGTGAGGTTCAAACAAACAGATGCAACCCCTAGACTGTGTTGATTATACTTGATCTTGATCTTTTGAACTGAAATTGTCACTGCCATGTATTTTTTAATGAAGGACTGTAACTCAGAATAGTGATAATTTTCTTGTGTGCATTGCTTTGAACAGGAAGAAATAGAGCCATTTCCTGAAGAACGGGAGAGTTTTCTTCAGCAATTATACAAGTTCATGGAAGACAGAGGTAGGCGTTCTAATATTTGACTTTTAGAAGCTGAAGGTGAATGTATAGCTCAGCAGTACTTTAAGGAATTGAGTTTGTTAACTCTTAGCGCTTTACAGTTTGGTTTTGGAAACAATGAGTTTCATTGCTTCTGAATTTCTTGTTATTTAGGAGATAAGTTTATCAATTGATTCTTCTTCTAAAGTACAGTCATTTATTCTTGCTTTCAGAAATAAACAGATAGTACCTTATATATCCTAGTGTTTTTTCTACTCTCTACTAACCGTGTGTATAACTAATCATTTAATATTCTCAGTAATATCAGTGTATATGCTCAGTTTTAGTAACTTTAAAGCACATAAATAAAATAAAATTTACCCCCCATCTCCCACTTTTTAGGATCATGGGAAAACAGTTTTACTTTATGCTGATTTTCTTGTGTGAATACTGATCAGTTAAATCACAGAATCACAGAATGCGTGAGCATTAGTGATTTGGTAGATAGAAATGTTTTTAAAAGCAAATGCTGTTTGCTACATTAAATCTTCACCAGGTATTTATGCACTGCAAGGGAAGTACAGTGTTTGAGGAGGCATGGATGGAAGTGTTTGTATTTAAATTAGTACTTGGTAACTAGTTAACTTTTTAATTACATGTGAAGATGAATCGAGGAACTGTTTACGAGAGATGACAATGTGTGAGTCACTGCTAGCATGGGAAGTTTCAGCTTTTTGAAGCGTGGGATTTGATTCTGGGAGGTATTTTTTTGACTGTAGTGAAAAGACTGATGGTATTTTTAGATGTAATTGTTTCAGGGAGTGAAATAAAGCTATATATAATGGAGGCATGAAGAAAGATGTATCATTTGTGTATATTCAGTAGTATGCAGAAGAATGCATATGTATAAATTAAATTACATTACTGAACTACAGGCAAAGTGGGTTATTAAGACCCTTGAATCTGTTTAGTTTCATGAAGAGAAAATGCCAGATGCATGAGGTGTTCAGAGGGAAGGTTTTACAGTACTATATTTACAAGTGTAGTAGGGCATATGATGTAGTTTTCATGTTATTCTGAAAAAAAGAATTTTGAACGTCTGTAATAACTGTCTTTGTTCACAGGGACTCCTATTAACAAGCGACCTGTATTAGGATATAGAAATTTGAATCTCTTCAAATTATTCAGACTTGTACACAAGCTTGGAGGATTTGATAATGTGAGTATTGGCATGATGAGTATTCCAGACCTGTAAAATATGAGGATGCTGTTTAATTTTGTTTAAGTAGTTATAAAGAAGAATCTTATATGGGAGCTTTAGCAATATGAAAATCAACTACACCTATGTAAGACACCATGTAGATCTGAAAAATGTGCTTTAGCAGGAACGAGAAGCTAATATATTCTAAATAAATTAAATGTCTACTCTGTGTGTTTAATTATTGCCGCATAAAAACTGCCAGGGTTTTCTTTTTGTGATATTTCAAGAAGTGCTGCATGAAAGTTGTTGCCTCAGAAAGTGAAAAGAGTAAATGCTGAATAAAATCTCAAAGACAAGTATAAGGTATTATGTGAAGCCCTTCATTCCTACCTATTCTGGGCAGTATATAGAAGAATGCACTGGCTGAGATTAGTGGAATTAATTTTGGAGAGGTAATTGACACGTATGGAATTCATGGCCAAGCAGATTCTGTTAGTGCTTTGGACCGCTTGCCATGAATTTAGCCCATTGGTTGAGGTATGTTTGTGCTTTATGATATACAAGAGAGGATCTTGTACTTACAGTACATCTGATTTACTTTCACACATGGTTAGAAATGAGCATTTCACACTGTCACAAAACTCTGACTCTGAAGGGCACATTAAGGACATGAAGAAAGACCAGTAGCCACTGTATCTGGTGCAGAACTGCCAAGGCTGAGTATTATTAGTGATTTGAATTTTTTTTCTTTTAAATTTAATTAGGATTCTAGCTCTCATAGTTAAGAATTACTTTAAATATAAAATTAAAATGATATAATGATTTCTCTTTTCCTTTTATTTTGTTTCCTTTGTTTATTACCACCTGGAGAGGAAAGCCTGCTGTGGCTTAATGAAATACAGAAATGCTAAATTGCTTAAAGTAGTTGCATTAGATTGTAGTTTGCATTACAGTGAAATACTGTGTGTGATAAATAGTAGTTATATAGATCAGAGGAAGTTACAACTTTGGAAAACAATTGTAATTAAACTTTGTTAACTTAGTGTGTTTTGTATTGGTGAGCTAATTAAAAAAACATGGCTTCATTTTCTTTAACAGATTGAAAGTGGAGCAGTGTGGAAGCAAGTTTATCAGGATCTTGGAATCCCTGTATTGAACTCAGCTGCAGGATATAATGTTAAATGTGCATACAAAAAGTAAGTTATAAAGCTATGAAGTTTGTGCTAAAACAGAACTGGAATGAAATTGTTACCCCATGGTAGCGGTAACATACATGAAGTCTGTAATTATTCGGTTCTAATACAATTTCTTAGACTTCAAATGCACTCTTCATGTTTAGCTTCTGTTATGTAGCATGTTCTTTCTTGAAACAAACTTGCTTATGGGAAGCAATTTTTTTCCTTTAGGTATCTCTATGGTTTTGAAGAGTATTGTACTTCAGCTAACATTGAATTTCAAATGGCATTGCCAGAGAAAGTGACGAGCAAGCCTTGTAAAGATTGTGAAAAAGAAAAAGAATTGAAGATGCGTGAAGAACCAGAGCAGGAGTTAAAAGAAATAAAAGCGGATAAGGAGGAGCGCAAGCAGGAGGAAGTAGTAGCAGTAGTACAACAAGAAGAAAAAAAGTTAGCTGAGAATGATAATGAATGTAAAGAAAATAAGCCCTCAGTGCTGGTAAAATATTTTAATGTTCATTTTATACCCTGTTTATGAAGTCAGGTGGTGTGTTGATAACCATGAATTCATGCCAAGATTGAAATCTCCATAATGGATTTAAAATAAAACAAAAATGTGCTGTAAATCTAATTCAGAACAACACATATGAGCTGTATTTATCCATAGGTGTCTGTTCTATACGTGCTCATCTATTTTGTGTTTAGCCATGCTTTTAAACCCTCATAAATCTTGCATTTACTTCTCCACTCCAACAGAACTCTGCAGCAACCTGGGCCCTCTGACTTTACACAGTGGTCTAATGTAGTTCACTGGTTCAGAGACAAACATAGCATTTCAAAATCCAGTGTTGACTCTGGTTTTAGCAAAGTCTATGGCTTTAAGCTGAAGTGCTGCACTGTGCAGACCTTAGCAGTTTGCTCTGGAAGCAGTGTAGTTCCTCAAGTTGGTGGGCAACACGACTATAATGCTTCTGTGTGCCCTAACCTGTCTGCTGGTGCTAACTCCCGGGTGAATATCTGGTGGGCCAGTATTGATATCTCTGTATGCTAAGTGAAAACATAACACCGTGAAGTGTTCCTCTTGCGGATTGCTTTGCCGTTCAGGTCTGAGAGCAGTACACCTGTATCATTGTGACAAAACTAGCCAGGACACTGATTGCAACTTAAGTCTGTTACGTTTAGTTTGGCATTTTCAGGAGAAAAAAACGGCAGAGGTGCTGTAATTTTAGAACAAGCTTTAGACCCCCCNTAAGTGTATTTTTGTTTAGCTCTTTAAAATCCTTTGTGTTTTTTTGTTTCACCTCATAAGTTAACTGAAGATTTTGTTATCCTAGGGAAACAAACAAAAATTGCCAGATTCTGCTTATACTCCGCCTGATCAAGAAAAGGACTTAAATGTAATCAAAACAGAGGATGAAACAAAACTAGAAGATAAAGAGGAGGAAAAGATTAAGGAAATGGAAAATGCTACTGTAAATGCTGACATTGAAGAAAAAGAAAAATCAGGGTAAGTTACACTGTTTATAGTCAGCTTAAGGCACCTGATGCGTGTTCATTAAATTTTACACTTGTATGACTTGAAATTCAACTTACATCTCTGTTATGAATTAGACTTGTATCTTCCAGAGACCTGTGTGTTCCTAACTTTGTCATGATTAGGGCCATCGATGAATCTAATTAAAGTTTTTATGGAGTCCAGGCCTCTAAATATTTCTAAACTGAATGAGAAAATAATGTGTAAAAACATAGGCGACTGTTTGGTTTAAGACAGAAGTGTTGCAGCCATTGTCAGTAGTCTTTATCTACTTAACTTTGGTACAAGCACATCGGAGTCTTGCAGTTTCTGGCTGTTGCAGGTGGACAGTGTTGTGTTATAGGTAACACAAAATTACAAAGCTTAAAAGATAGTTGTCATCACTACTCCTCTGTGTGTTTACAGTTTAATAGTCTTGCAATTAGAACCCCCATACAGTATGGTTTGAAGTGGTAAGAACACAAAAATGGCCATTACAGGTCAGATGAAAGGTCTCTTTTAATATGGTGTCTTCAACAAAAAACCAGTAACAGGTGCTTAAGGGCGAACCTTTTCACAAGAGGAAAAGTAGGTAATTACACCTCCTTATACATTCACATCAACCTATATATCAGGGATGGTTATTTTGTGCTTGATACCAGCTGTTGCCTGACCACTAATTCCCTTGTTCATTCCAGCAATCTTTGCTGTTTAGCAGATGAGCTCTATTAATCTTCTGTCTAAATATCAGTAACTCGTAACACCTTTTCTGGCCCATTAATGGTTGTGACAGAATAGTGTAGTTCAATATACTAGTTTCTGATTCATTGTTAAATAGTTGGGGTTTTTTATTTGGTTAAGGGTTTTGCTTGCTGTAGAACAGATTCTGGAACGATCTTTCTGTCAAATGGTTTTGACTTCCTAAATATTTTCAGTGAGATTGTGTTGGCAATTTCTGTAATTCGGTAATGTGAAATACAGTAAAATCAAGTGAACCTGAACTCAAGTTAGAAATGCCTTTTGTCTATGGATATGATTTAATTAGTATCTGATGTGAATTTTTCTTTTACAAAAAGACAGTTACTGGCATTTGTTATATTTGTCTTTTCTAAGGTGAACTGGACGAGTTGTGTTTTAACAGGTTTGCTTGATTTTTCATAATTCTTAAAGACTGATTTTACAATGCTGCTTTCAAAATATATAACTAGGTAGAGGCAATCTTTGGACTGATCAGAGAATAGCAATTTTTCAAGTTCCCTAAATTTTAGATTAGTATGTGTGTGTTTGTGTATACTAGGAAAGTACAGTGGCTTAATATTTAGCGTGGTGCTCTAGTAAATGGTACATAAAAGCTGCATTTGCTTTTCAGTTATCCTTTATTTCTTTTCTCTCCTGATTCACATCCATTTTGGTGTTTTAAAGTGTTAAAAATATTGTGAATTCTCTTAGTTTTTTATTTATTAAAACAGCAAGAAACTATAGAAGGCAGTATTTCCTCTTCATTTTCCCCAATTCATGTGATTGTAATTAAGTGAATTCTCTTCTCCCTGCTTCTCTACTCATCCAGTAAAAACTCTTCTAACTAGTATTTTGCTATTGTGATTCATGAAAGATTGTAACGAGTTGCTTAGAATAGAAAGCCTAGCTCTAAAAACAGATGTAGGTGGTGATGTGGTCCTTCTGGGGATAATTTAGGAAGGAATAATTTAAACTTAGAAAAGTGAAACATTTGTAGCTGTTAATAGTCTATATGCATTTTGAAGCAGTGATACTATAGTAGTGCCATCAACCTTTTCCTTTCTTCACTCAGGGATTGATAGGAAGTACAAAATGTATTTGTATCAGCTTTAAAGAGTTTTAAAAATGTCACTGTCATCCTAAATGCTAAACAACACTTTTAGTGTGTATTTCATAAAGACAGAAATAATTTTTGTGAGCCAGGTATACTGGTAGGGATGTTATACTAGATGTACTCCCCTTATCCCCAACTTTATGACTTAGATGTGGCGAAGTTTATAATGAGTGGCGGGGATGCTGCGGTTTGAGTACTTTGTTGAACTGAGATGTGAAATGAAAAATGCTTTTTTATAAGTGGAAAAATAATCGCATGCATACAAAATACCCGAAATGCAATACAAATAGATCACTGTGGATTGAATTCTTACTGTATTTAAAATGTATTCCTGGGACCTTTCTTAAGCTATGGATCATCTGTCTTTCATGGTCAAAACAGAGAAGCTAAACAAATCAAATCTAATGTTATAGAAGGCAGACTTGTAGAGTTTACTATTTGAATTTATATCTGTAGGACGTTGGGCATCTTCATGCAATTTGTTTATACACTCAAGGAACCAAGTGGGCAGAAAAACTTGTGTGTTTCTTGTTGCTGAATTTCTGTTGAGTGGACTGAAAATAACTCCCAGCTTCCAGATCTTAGAAAGTACTATTGGAAGCCAGGGTTGTTTGTTTTCCACATATTTTGTTTCTCTGTGCAATTCCATTTGTCTCAGTCTTTGAGATTGCTGCCACTTGAACTCCAGGGGTTTATTGTTGGGCACTTGCTCTAAACCTGGTGGGCAGGCTACTGTCGAGAGCTTTATACCGAACTGAAAAATTAAGTGCTCAGAATCCAGAGAATATTTTTTGCTTTCCACAAAAATTTGCATCAGACGTGTGTTAGTACTACTTGGATCTTTGAGGTGACCAGGCAAAATTGTTAGTAGTCCCAGTTACAGTACACAAAGATAGCAAGGAGCTTTGTTCTCGTGTTTTCCTTCTGTTGGCTGAGGTACTGCCTTAACCCTGATGCCAGTAGGGGCTGGCGTCTCTGGATCCTCACCCCACTTTCTCACCAAGCTGATGTTTTCAGTACTCACAAATAGTTCTGGTCTTGGGAAACTTCTTGCGTTTATTTCTTTTTCCTTTTTGAAAGCTGTCTGCTTTTTATTTCCTACAAAGAAAGTATGAACAAATGTTCTTAAAGAATACCTTTGAAACCTAAATACTTACAGTTTTCTCATACTGCCCTTCAGGTCTTCATAGAATGGTTTTCTCAAAATTGGTACTGTCATTTTGAGAGTATCAAATGGAGAAAGTGCTTAAACCTTTTGGCTAATAATCTTGAATGGAGTTAAATCATTCATTCACATGTGAGGGAAAAATCTTAATCTTGAGGCTGTTACATACATTGTTATGCCCAGTCATAGCATTTCCCCACCTATAAGCAGTAAGAGGGAGCTAGGCATAATAAAAGCAGTAGTTGAGAACTAGGTTAAGATGGGCGCACTGTTTCATGTGAGGGGTTTTACTAGGGTTTATTACCCTTGTAGAGTAGGTGACTGCGTGTTGTTCCTGTGCGGTTGTTGGCTTCCATTTGTGGAAGAGTTAAATTTTCTGGAAACACATGATGGTGATTTTCTGAAGGCAATTTACAATGGGATTATGTTATAGTCAGAAGTTCTGATTGCACGTATGGAAGGTAACAGGGTTAGTGCTTAGAACTGTATACCAAGGTAGCTTTTTCCAGCCTGATTTAGGTTTATATGGAATTAATTAGCTAGGGAGAAGGGAGAGAAATGTTGTGTTCATTGCACAATTGGTGTGAACATGTGCTGTGAATCTTGGACTGTTGGTGTGTATGCAAAAAAATACATTTTTAAGAGGTGTGCTTAGGTAATTTCATTTATAGGAACATATTTCTATGCTCTTACTTGTGTTGTCTGTTCTATTTATGTATTGCAGCTGCCTTTACGTGGAAGGACGTTTTTGTATAATCAAGTTTTCAGAAACAAAATCTAATTGACTTTTTTCTTGATATAGAGTATGCTCTGATGTATACATACATGTAAGGTTTGCTTTTGAAACAGCAATAAACTGCTAATGACACAATAATAAACTGTAGGGCGGCAGTGTAAATGTACCAGTTGTGTGCGTGCCTCATTGAATTGAAGGGAGGTGTCTTTGATGTGGATAAAGTGATTCTGTCATCACATTTTACATAGCTTATGGTCACTGTGGAGGTTATTAACCATGATAGCTGTCGCTGAGACTTAAGTGTGTGGGTGAGCCCTTAAACATTTGTCAAATACTGGGTGCTTTCAAGCTGAGTGTGAACTACTGCCATAAAAATGATAAGTACTGTACTCCTCAGCCAGACTTCTGAACCGTCCATTATCTTTTCAAGGGAATGAAAAGCATCGAAGGACAACACTGGTTACAGAGTACAATCTTGCGTGGTTGAAATGTATTGTACTACTCTCAGTTGTGATTCAAATCAAATTAGTGCTCTTCCCCGTCCCCCAAATGCTGCATCCTAACCATGCATTTATTCAGATTTTCTGTATGCTTGGACAGAAATCCTCGGAGCTTTTATATTTTAGGGGTTTTTTTGAAACTTGACAGGGAAGGCAAAACCTGGTGATTTTGTGGGGTTTTGTTATTCTGTTTAATTGGAGATGAGATTCCCATGTTGTGGCATAAGTACAGGTCTCAGTGGTGCCTCTGCCTTAAAACTTGATGGCATCTTAACACAGCAGTGATTGATAGAGTATGAAGGACGCTTGACATCTTCCAGCTGTGTATCATGTGAAGTAAAGGCTAAGTAATGCTGAAGGATGGGAGAAGAAGAAAAAGCAAGGAGATAAAAATAGAAGCTAATTGCTAAACTTGAAGTGTCAATTACACTGGAGTTTTATTTCTGCTAGTGGTTCAATTAACTGTAATGACTTAATTGTACCAATAATTGAAATAATCTTGCTTCCTCAAGTTTTAGAATAACCCCTGAAAAAAAAAATCCTTCATTTGCCATCTTGCCTGCTGTGTCTGCCAGCATCGTGTGTCGGGGGAAGTGACTGGAGTGATCGGAGTAGTGTTAGGTTTGCTGGAAAACCTAAGGAGATTATAGGAGATGGATCTAATGCTGTAAATCACACGCTGTCTCATAGATTTCACCTAGGCTGTGTGACAATGCTGTGTTTAATGCCAGAGTTTGTGGGTTGAAAGACATTTCCTTGATACTGCAGTTCCTTAGTGGTATAATATCATGTGCTATTCCATCAACTAACATCATCCATTTGTTGATATGCTTACCCTTATTATGGCTTATTCATTTTAAATCTTGATACTGACTGAGAGTTGCCTGCCACATGTATTTATTTTTGAGTAATTGCAGTATTTTTAGCCTTTTAATGACTTCACAATGTCCTTTGGATCTAATGATAAGCAGTAGTCATACGATCTAAAAATGTTAGCAGTTTTACTTTATTAACAAAATAGTTTTGCATTTGAATTAATTAATTTCCTGCCTCTGAACATTTGTTCCCATTCTGTGGTAGATGGGGTGAGGGTCTTCTGCAGCTGTAATTGGAAATGCTTTTGAGTCCTCCTTATAAGCTTTCAGGTGGGACTTTGGTTTCTGGTACACACTTACATTTGTATTGCTTTATCTCTTGTACAATGTACATGTGCATCTGCTGCTGCCTTGTTTCATCAGCTGCTGCTTGGGTTGTTCCAGTTCTTCTAGCTTTTTGGCAAATATAGCTTGATACTGATCTTAAGTTGCTAGTTATTATCAGCTGCCAGGAAGCTTGTTTGTTTCTTTCTAGCCCCCCCCCTACCCCTCCATGGGATTTTGACTAAACTGCATTAATGGAAATCTGATGTTTTCATGCATACAAAGATGAGCAAATAAGATTATGACTGTGCGTGCTGGATGGCTGCAATCACGGTTTCCTGTTACAAACCTCTGTTTCATAGCAGTCATGGCTGCTCCTTCATCTGCACTGCCAGGTTTCAGCCTTTTGTGGCCTTGTAAAACAAGATCTTTTCTTCCTTGCAGCCATTGGGGTATGTTTGGGTTCATTGTTTTTTCTATTCCAGGAGCTGTAAGAGTACACCTTCTTTTCTGTTCCAAAATGATGAATGTTCTTTGCTTTTTGTTTGGTTTCCTGAAATCTTCAGCTTATGATCGCTAACCAAATGACTCCTTAGAACATGTTTTAATTGCAGTCATCTCTCCTTCCGTTTTGCGTTTGCTTTTTGACATTCCCTCCGCCTACTTGACCATCCAAGTTACTCTACCTCACAATAAGGCTTTCACACATCTCTTCCGAAGATGATCTGGTATTGTCACCAAGTCTTTGTAGAACATCTGTGGGGACGCCAGGAAGGCCGTAGGGTGATGAAGGAGAGAGAAGACTCCTAACTTGTTCAGCTTCTAAAGAGCCACTGACACCATAATTGCCAGTGCCTGGAAAATCTTGAATATCTCCCACATAGCCATGCTTCTCTTGGCAGGACAGCATTCAAGGATTGTGCCACTAGTCCCTGGGATCAAAATAAATAAATAATTCTGGCAATATTTTGTTTGTTCCAGTTTTGAAAATTCTTGCTAGTAATGGGAAATCACAAGTTCATCTTGTACTGATGTGCTCTGCTTCTGGTCCCAAGTTTTTTTTTTTAGCTTTTGTATAATAATAACAGTTAAGCTGAAATAAGTTCAGGAGTTTTGCTCTAGTGCAGCAGAGAGGGTAATTTAAAGGTGTTTAGATTACTGGTTGGTTCTTTCATTTGTTTGCTGTAGAGTTCTATTCAGAAATTTTGCATCTGTGTCTTTGGGGACCTTTATTTCTGATGTCTTTGGCAAGAGAATTTTGCCTTGTGATGGGTAGTGGAGATGAAGTGGACTTTCAAAACCCATTCATTTATGTTGCGCTTTTAACTCTGGTGGGTTTAACTTTACTAGCAAAGTATCCCACTGAAAGTATGTAATAAATGGAAAATCTTGGCCTTCTGGAACAAAATGGTCTGGTCCACGGCATGTGTGCCTGAATAGATGTATATTCTGTGATTTGTTTTGGTTAATACACCAACAGGGGGAATTTCGTAGCATTTGTCTCTTGGTGTATACATATATAGGTACATATTTATTTGTGTGTATGCATATATGGGTGGCAACATTCATTCCTGAAGTAATTTCTTTAAATCAGTGTGGTTACACTGCAGCTGAATTTAGTTTATTGTTCCAAACTCTGTTTTGCCAGCTAATTAGGTAATGATACTGCAGCTTTGCTTCTACAAAGCAGCATTGGAATAATTAGAGTGCTATTTGCTTTCACAGAGAGAAAGTAGCTTTCTTTGTCTGAGTATTTTCTACTGAAAACTTCATGGGAAGAAATAGATTATTAATACAGACTTTAGCAAGGTTAACTTAAACATAGGTGTGACATGGACTTGGAGCAACGCTTATATTTTCTTACCCAGTTAGTAATAAATCCAACCATATCTATTCCATGTTGTGGGTTTTTAAATTATTAGTAGTCCGTGGTTGTTGTGAATTCCGTAAGGGGCCCTAATCTGTTCTGTAGAATGTGTAACTAGTGGTAGCAAGGGCCAATAATACTGTTTAGTAAAGCTGTTTAGGAGTAAAAGATACATTTTCCCCATTAAGTTTTGTAATGTAGTCAGCCTCTTGCAGCTGGTTGGAGGGATAATTTTTGGAACACTAAGCAGGCCATAGCTACTGTTGATTGATAGCTAGCAAGATTTGTGTGTTCTTACTGCTCCTGAATATCATTCCAAATATCTAAAAATGTACTCAAAATCAGGTTGCTTTTGAAAACAGTCAACATCTGCTTACGTATTTATAAAACAATTAAATGCAAGTTTGACTTGTATTTTAAAGACTTCTAGCATAATTGTCAAGGAGTGTCAAGGTCATAAGTTAGCACAGGTTGCTTGATTTCCTAAGTAATCTCAGATGGTTTTATTTGCCTAAATTCTGGGTTTGGATGCAGTCACTTCAAGGATAGAGAGTATTTATTATAGTGAAGCGGGGAGCTTTCTAGGAAGCAAGTTTCAAGAAGCAGTTGTAAAACTTGTAGGTTGAAAAACGGAATGTAGGGAACTTTTGATATTAAGAAGGATGAACTTGAGCTGAACAAACTATATTTAAACAAAGGGACTGCATGAAAGAATCATATAAAGATGAATTTGAACAGCTTCTGCTCATATAGATTTTGATGAATTATTTTTTTCTTTTAGTCAAGTCGTTCTTGAACCTTACAGTCCTGGATTTCATGTGTGTTGCTATATCCTGTTTTGCTGATATTACTCTGCTGTAGTGCAGTTTCGCGTATTTGGAACCTGCTGTTTCCCAGTCTCTATTGCATCCACAATATTTATCAATATATGTGGTTTGGAACTGAAAAGCTTATCAAGTATCTCATATTAACTCTACAATTTTTTAAACCTTTCAAGAGATGACACGAATAAGGAAGAAGATGAAGATGAAGAAGAGGCAGAGGAGGAGGAAGAGGAGGAGGAGGAGGAAGATGACAACAATAACAATGAGGAAGAAGAGTTTGAATGCTATCCACCAGGCATGAAAGTCCAAGTGCGGTATGGAAGAGGGAAAAATCAAAAAATGTATGAAGCTAGTATTAAAGATTCTGACATTGAAGGTGGAGAAGTCCTTTACTTGGTGCACTACTGTGGATGGAACGTGAGGTAAATTGAGTTTTAGTTAGAGATTACTTCTTGAATTACGTCTAAAATATACTACTACATTATAAAAACTAAATTAGTAGACATCTGGAGTCCTAACCTTTCAGCGCCGGTGTTCTGTCAAGGTCATTGTACTGTATGAAACTAATAGATTTTGTAACACTATATAAATGCAGTACTTTAGTTGTTTAGAAACTCATCTAAAAACAGCTTGTTCAAGGAAGGCTTCCTTCATTCCCCATCTTACTTTTAGATCTCTCTGTACAACATGTGACAGTTCACTTTCTCACAAATTCCTCCTCTGGCTCTCTTAAGCCAATTTTATCTCGTACAATATTTGAACAGTGCACTTAGCTTGGTCTCTTCTCTCAGTGAAGCAGAGTACACTAGCAGTATGGTCTTTAGCAAGACAAGTACAAGATCCTTAGTGGCACATAAGTGTGTAGCAAATAATGTGCTTCATTCAGATCTGATTTCCACCTCTCCCCACACCTCTTTCCCTCCTGTCTGGCTCAAGCTTCCAAGCAAGACTTCTCTTAGCCTAGTGGCTCCTTATGCAGGAGTATATGCTTTTTGATGTCATTGATACAGCATTAACAGAAATAAGTTGAAGTATTACGTTTTTTTTTTTTCTTGCAATTTCTGTTGTCTTTTTCAGCTTTTTTCTATTTAAAACTTGAAGCAACTTCCAAAACAGTAGGGTAAACTAAAGCTTCTGAGTGGCTTTTAAGCCAAATTCCCTCTTTTTTCTTCGGTTTCAGCGTATCTGATTTTTGTCCTTAGATGTCAAAACCAAAAAAAAAGTCTGAGGCAAATCTGCTGTACTACTTCATTTCTTTTTCCTTTTCTGGAAAATCTGAGGCTCTTGTAACCTTCTTCTGTCATCTGGACCTTGATTATCATCCTACACCTGACCAAAAGGGCAGGAGAGATCTTGTTTATTCAGTGCTAGCAAGATCTCCTAGGAGAGGTCCAATTACAGATGCATGTTACTTCTCTCCCTCACTTGAATACACCTCTTTGCATCTAAGTCTGGTGATTTCTAGGACAACCTAAGCCACTGCTGAGACGGAATGTCTCGATAGTATGAGTTTTGATATCAATCTCTTGTAGATTTTTGATTTACATATATATTGATCCACAAGAACATGATCTTTCGCATATACTGTCTTCAGGCAGTGTTTTTAAGCCTGATGGTCTGTGAAGTCAAGATACAAGGGGTGATGCAGCCTGTTCAAGGTGGGGTTTGGAATATGACTACTGTTTTGGTCGTAATTGGGGTGGACTTCCTTAGGAATTCTAGTTGCAGAAATTTGCATCTTACTGAGCATTACTGTGTACGATTCCTAGAGTTTTCTTGCTTTTAAACTCTTGTTTTGGAGTTCATGTGTAAATGTAGAAGTTATTTTCCTTTCGAGTAAATGTTATGCTGTTATACATACAAAGAGGTGAGATAGTCCGAGATTTGTTTGAGCAGTACTGTATTAAATCTGAAGAAATGAGGAGTGAAAAATAAGCCTTCCTCTCAGAGATTCCAGCACCCTGGTTCTTAAGGGGGACATCAAGATTCCATTTTTTGAACTCTGCATTTTAAACAAATATATGGATTGATATCAGAGGCAATGTTTATGTGATGTATTTAATAGGAGACGTATTTTTAGTAAACCTGCAACTCATTTGAGAGGTGAAGGGAGTCATTTGATCTTTTTAGCAGCAGGACTTGTATTTATATTCTTATCTGGTGTTTCAAAACAACCCTCTGAAAGAGGCTGGGAGAGTAGGATTCCTCACCAGAAAAGATATTGGTGATTCCCATGTAGCTATGGGACTCGGGACTCCGCTAAATATGGGTAATTTTTTAATTCAAGTAAAATTACTTCAGTTTTTTTATTTGACAGTAAGAATGGGTTAAATCTGAGCTTAAGGCAGCGGCTAAATACTTGGAAACTTCAGTATTGTGAAGACAAGTCTTGTACAATGTAATAACTTGATTTGGCATTTAGTCAGACACAACCTGGAAAAGTATCTGCTTTGCTTCGATAGGAAGCAGTTCCTTCATCTCCTTATTCATTGTTGCTTACTTATAGTGTTTAGCAGGGACAAGTGCTATAATATTATGTCATGGGATGTACTGAACTAGGATTCTTTCATCATCTAGGATTTTTTTAATTCTGTCATTCTACCCCTTAAAATTGACTTTTGTATTTCCCCTTTTGGTGAATATGCCCTTAATGTTTCTTATCAAAAGGTAGCTTCTGTATTGGTCTGGGTTTTGGAATAATAGTGTGTTCTGTGCATGTACAGATACATACTTTAGGGTTCTTGGAATGGAATTAGGTAAACTTGGTAGTCATCTTCATTAATTTTTTCTTCCATGCTCTGGAACCAGTGACACTATCCGCTGTGGAACTTTGTTTTGAAATATAATAAATGGAATGTGGCTTAACAGCATTATACAGCTGCACTACACTCTTGTTTTGTTGAAGTGCTAGCAGTTTACAATTTTTTTCTTAGTCAACTCCTGAAATTAAAGGAACATATGTAGCCCTATTGCAGGTTCTTGTCAGTAGTGTATGTCATGGCAAAGGGGGTAGTTATTTAAAAATAGATAAAATAAAAAAGTCAGGGTCCTCATCTGATATTCCAGTATTTGATTATAAGACTTAATCTCCTCCTTTCTTTGATCACAGCCAAAGGAAACATTTGATTCCTCCTTGTTAACAGATGCAGACATAATACTGGAGCTTTTCAGTGGATTTGCCAAGGCTTTCTTGTTCCTTTAGGTCACCTGTCTTCCTGAGAAAGTAGAAATCCAGTGGTTGGAAAAGTGCACTTTCTTCCTTGTTTCCCCTCTAGTTTTTCTGTAGAGGACTGACCGTGTGATTTCTGAGGAAGTCTGGTTTATTTTAGCTTGCAGTCAGTACATCTGAACATAACAGAATTAGTACATACTCTTATGCCAAGTGCCAGTTACTGTTTCTGCTGTGTAGCTGTTCGTTTCATTCTTCCTTTTTTAATTTTCTCTTTCCTTCCTTTTCAAATCCACCTTTCTGGCTGGCATTCATTTTAGCTGGTAAGCTTCTCTCGTTACTGGCTCATTTTTGTCTTCATTTTGATGAGGCAAAGGGGATGTTTCTTCAAGAGGCATTCTGCAGTTTCACATGAAACCTCATTTAAAATATAAGTAAATAATAATTGTTTATTAATCCCTCCTTGCTTCTCAACCTAGTCTGTGCAAACTCTTTCAGGAACACTTCCCCATCTTACCTCCTTCTTCTCCACACCCATCTGCTTGCTCTTGGGAGTTGAGGTAAGCAAGTGTGGAAGGCAGCACTGCAGTAAGACCCAGGTCTTCTGGAAGCATGTACTTGTAATGGGAGCTGAAGAACTTCTTCCATAATGTTTTTAGCTTTCTTTTGGTTTTGCTGTCTAAAGCAAAAGTAGTGATTTAGTTTTCCTGTGTCAGTAAGGTGCAGTTCTGTGAAAAAAAGTGTGTGAAACCTTCAGATGTAGCTTGGCATCTGGTGTGCTGTAAAGCTTTCAGGGTGCTTCTCTCATGCAGCAGAGGAGAATGAAATTTAGGGTCAGGTTGTCAGCTGTGGCTTGGCATGTGTCTCTTTTTCAGGATCTGTTTCAGCCTAGGGTCCAGTTGTCACAGGTTAGGCAAACCACTTGTATCTGATGTGTGAGTAGTGAAAGGAGCTGTGCTGTGCAAAGGTGTGAACTGTTGGCATCTGATTCTTGAGAGAAGACTCAAGATTTCTGTGATGTTGGGCCTCCTTATAGGGTCTGACTGCTGTTTCAGGTGCAGTTACGAGGAGAGCAGGACAGGCTCTGGCCAGAACCGTGGCTGTCTTGTGCGGGTTTTCAGTTTGTGCTCCTTGAGATGAGCGTGTAACACTTGAGACTCTGTGGTATCTCCAGCTATTCTCTGAAGATTCTGTACTTGCTGTCTCCTTTGCCTCCATCCACCCCCAGCCTGTCAGCTGTTGCCCCAGCAGGCACTACATGTACCTTGAATCCCAGGCAATTGTACCACACACAGACTTTGCACAGGGAGAAGGCTATTTTCTTACTGGCAATGCATAGAATGAATGAATACAAATTCTGTGTTATAGAAACGTGGTTGAGACAGAAGGGATGCTGTCAGAACAATTGATTTTCACTGTGTATCTGTCCAGTCCTAGTGCTGCTTTCCTGCATGCATTTAGGCCTAATGAAATACCCCTAAATTTATGTGGGTTGAAAAGTCCATTTGGCAGTCTGCTTAGTGGTATTCCTTCTTGAAAGCACGTCTTTGACTTAAAGGAAGATTACTGCAAATAGGGTTTCCTGCAGTCTCATATAATGTGGGACTTTTTTCCTTACTGGAAAGTACTTGTATTTCGTTTTTGGAGAGAAATCTGAGCTTGTTCACCTACATGCCACCTGGTAGTAGTACAATTACAGCTGCATTAGCAGCAGTGTATGTAATCTTGCTATGTTGCTTGCTGCTGGATTTTTTTATTTTTATTGTTAATGTGCAGAGGGGGGAAAACCCCAAGAAATTGTTTTAGGGAACTGTTTTTCAGAGACTAGTGCTACTTTATTTTTTGCTGTATTATTGTGTGAAATCTGTGTTAATAGAATACCGTATTTAGTTTCTGGAATCTCTGATACAAGTATTAACTTGGAGTATACGAGGAAGCAAGTTGGA
Organism: Piaya cayana; assembly: GCA_013389865.1. NCBI lineage: Eukaryota > Metazoa > Chordata > Aves > Cuculiformes > Coccyzidae > Piaya > Piaya cayana. The sequence goes on from WAAB01024919.1 coordinate 155,716, forward strand.
AACATGCATATTTTTCTCTAAACTTGATAGGTCAGTGCTGTAGATACCCTTGGTTGTTTTGAAGAAACTGACTTGGGGACTGTATCAGCAGTCCCAGTATCTGCATCAAAATGGTGGCCAAGCCAGCCCAGCTGGAAAACCACCATGGTCAGGAGCGCATTGTGCTCAGCTCTATCTTGTTTTGGTTCTCTGAGTGGGTGTGGTTTGTGGGTTTTTAACTTTTCTTGTTGTTTAAGTTGTTTTCTTCCCCTCTGTTTTCACATTTACCTAGGGAATCAGAATTTCTGTGGGCATAGGCAGAAATGAATACATATTAATTTTTCTGCCTTCTGTAGAGGCAGAAATTAATACGTATTAATTTTTAACTGTTTCTTATTAACGTGGTTCTTCAGTTCACAGTTGAAGTAAGACAATGTGTTATTCTTACTGGGTGGGAAAAAAAACTGTTTGAATTGATTCTTGGGATTCTCCAGAAAGGCACAATGAAACTGGCAAGTACAGGACCATAGTTACGGTATATTCTTACCAAGAATGTACTACTTTGATTTTATATTTATATTTAACAGGTTCAGCCCTAGATGATGATAAGACACATGTGCTACTTAGTATGTATTTTTCTAGTATCATTCTGATAAAATATACAAACATTTAACTTAAAACAAATTGAGAAGTGTTAGTGTTAAGTTGGTGACTCGAAAGCTAGTGACTATTAAGTGTTAAGCACTCCAGATATCACTTTGCAGACACTCAGGCTAAAAAGAGTTTATTTTTGTTAACTGGTCACATACTCAGGCTGGAAAGAGTTTATTTTTGTTAACTGGTCACATTTCATATAGTTGTAAGAATGTATTCTATTGTTAAGATTTTACAGTGTATATGGAAAATATACCTCTTGGAGATCCATACAGGAATATCATTCTGGCAGGTGTTTTACTAGTGTATGTGGATTTTCTGCTGTGCAGTGCAGACTGAAAAAAAATACAGCTTTCACTCTTGTCCATCAGTGTTAAAAAAAAATCCAAACCTTTGTCCTGTACATCCCAGCATGTGAAGAACTGAACCTTAGCTGAAACTTCACATGCTACAAAGTACACAAACGAATTCTTTATTCAAATTCCAATTCAGTTTTTATGTGGCTAATAATTTTCTTTTTCCTCTGTTCTTTTCTCTTATGGTGTCACGTTTATCTGCTTTAAACCATAAATATGTTCTTTTCATTTTTAGGTATGATGAATGGATAAAGGCAGACAAGATAGTGAGACCAGCTGATAAAAATGTACCAAAAATTAAGCATCGAAAGAAAATAAAGGTAGTTTCTCTCCCTTTTTCTGCCTTCTTGCCCCCAGCTTCGGTTTAATATATTCTTAAGTGCACCCTTCCCCCTTCCTAACCTTTTGATTGGCCTGCAAAAGTAAAAGCAACTTCTTGGCCTTTTAAAAATGAAAATATTTTTCATCAAGGCTTTGTGTTTTTAATTTGGGATGGGGAAGCTTCTTTTTCCTTTTTTCCTTGCTTTTTTTTTAAATTAATTTTGCATGCATTTATAGAAAACAAATTGGAAGGATCCATTTTATCAGTAGTTGTGGGAGCCGACTCTTGGGGGGTGAAATTTGGTACCTCCCTCAGATGAATCTGGGGAGCAAACCTTTGTCTTGGCCGTGTCTGTGTAACTCTCTCATTTTATTTCATAATATGTCTTTTAAAAGTCATGCCTTGATATTTAGGCTTAGGTTATCATATCTTTTCCTTCTGCCACAGATGTCAGTGCTCCTCCTGCCCCCCCGTGCTCCAGGGCACCTTCTGGAACCTGAGTTTTGTTCTCAAGCTCCCTGCTCACTGTGACAGAGTACGATGTCATAGTCCCACCCTGTGGCTGCTGAGTCTGGCATCCTGCAGTGCCACTGCTGCCAGAGTGCTGGCTCTGTTTGCTGCCAGAGTGCTCACTCTGTTTGCTTTCCATTTGTTTTAGTGTTGACAAAAGTTCTTGTCTTCGGTATAAACGTGTTGGTGTGGGTCGTAGAAAGGTATTTGCAGTCCTTTAAACATAAAGGAAAGCTTTCGTTTACAGGTTGAATGTTTAAGATAAGTGCTGTAAGAATTGCTGAGTTATCTGTGTTAAGATGTATGCTCAAATGAGAAGAATTTTTAATCCTTTCTCTCATGTAGAATAAAACTGACAAAGAGAAGGAAGAGAAGTTTTCTCCTAAAAACTGTAAATTGCGACGTTTGTCAAAACCACCCTTTCACACCAGCACATCACCAGAGACTGGGTCCAAACTTGACAGCACTGAAGCCAAAAATACTGAACAAGCTCCAGTTAAAGCAATGGAACTTAATTCTATCATTAACGGGCTACAAGGTATCGTACTTAAATGTTTTTCTTTAAACAGTAGGAAATGATTATGTAGAACGACTGATACAACTGTACACTTGAGACTGCTCAGCTAATTATAACATCATCTTGAGCAATACCCTTGGAAAAAAACAGTATTTGCGGTTTCTGAAAAGAAGTATTGTGGATTCGGTGTATGTTAATCTTAAGTATCACATCCTTGATCAGAGAGGGCTGGAGCACCTCTGCTGTGAGGACAGGCTGAGAGAGTTGGGATTGTTCAGCTCAGAGAAGAGAAGGCTTTGGGGAGACCTTTATAGAAGCTTTCTAGTACTTAAAGGAGGTCTAAAGGAAAGCTTGGGAGGGGGCTTTTGGTCAGGGAGTGTAGTCATGGGATAAAGGGTAATGGTTTTAAGCTGGGTGATGAGAGATTAGGTATTAGGAAGACATCTTTTACTGTGGATGTTGAGGCACTGGAAGAGGTTGACCCAAAAAATTGTAGATGCCCCATCCCTGGAGACATTCAAGGCCAGATTAGATGGGCTTCAAACAACCTGATCTCGTTAGTGGGGGATGTCCCTGCCTATGGCAGGGGGACTGAAATGAAATTATTTTTAAGATCCCTTCCAACCTGAAGTATTCTGTGATTCCTTTTTTGTTTGATACACAGCAAAACATTTTTGCTTCCAGTTTTGTTCCTAAATTTCTAAATGTTTTAATGTAACTTTTACAACCTGTGAATTCCCCCTGCCTTTGAAAACAGAATTAATAAAGCTGGGTTTCGTGTCAGCACGTCTGTTGCTCAACACGTCTGTGTTGTTCTTCCCCACTTCCCATGCATTTACAGCAAGTTTGTAATAAATAACTAGTTCCTTCTCTCCATTCGTAGCTTAATATGGACCCCCATAAGAAGAAATCATGGATGGTATTGATGGTTTGGTTATCCACTAATTTTTGTAAAAATTGGATGAATGTAATAATCTTTCAGACTTACTTGAACTTGGATGACATTGGCCGCTGGGTTGCAAATTTATAGGTAGAGAATGAATCAACATAATCTATGAAGCTTCGTTTCCTTAGGAAATGAGAAACAAAAAAAGCAATTAACAGTGATTATAATGCTATTATTAGTGCTATAATTAATCTGTAATTAACTTCTGATTACAAAAGCACAATTTGACATAGACTCTCTAATATTTTGGAAAGCTAAATGTTTTCCATATTAAGTTAATTAACTTCCAGAAATGCTTTTAGTTGTATGCAGGTTTTTTATCATCTAAGTCCACATAGATTCCTGCTGGGGATTCTTTTTTTTTGTTACTTGCAAGTTTGTTTTTTAAGTCTGAAGAGCTCTTGTGTTTTACTGTTTTTTCTCCAATTTTAGAGGTACTTCCTGAAAACTTTTTAAATTTGTTTTTTTTCCTAAACTTGAATGATTAATACTGTTTTATTCAACTTTCTTTTGAAGGGTACAGCAAAGTAAATAGGTTGAGAGGAAAACTAGATGGACCAGATTTTTGGTTGTTTTTTAAAATATGGTGTTCTTGCCTTCTATTTCAGATAGCAAATTTTGATGTCTCTTATATTGTAATAATAGTGTAGTTTTGATTCTCAAAGGTAGGGGGAAAGACAAGTGTTAGAGGTCCATTTTTAAGTGATAGAGTTCTTATAGGCCAAAATGTTTACTATAAATGTTTATTGGAAAAAAGCAAACAAGACTGAAAGTTTTTTTGTAAAGCTTGCTTTCAGATTGAGTCATGTTAGAGTAGAATTTAAGATTCTGCCTATCTTAAAATGAATAAACCAAGAAAAACAGCTGAGATAACATGTCTCAGGATATTTTTTGTATTGTACGCCTCTCCTCTCTGTTCATGTGCTTCTCTCCAGGTTCATTATATTTCAGTAAACCTCTTCTAAAAAACTTAGTTTAACTTTTGATGGTTTGAGTGAATGTTGTGGCCAGTATTGCTTTTCTTCTTTGTCATTGGTTACATTATCATCTTTAATGAGATGGTGAATCTTAGTGAGGAATTGAGAAGGAGAGATGTGAAGTAGGATGAGGAGAACTATGCAAAAAAAAAATTGAGTAAAAAATCTAGAGTTACCATATATCTTTCCATTGACTGTGCTTGTTTTTGATTCCTTCTTCATTGTATCTTTGTTCTTCTTTTATCTATTTCTTGACCCTGAATTTTCTTACTGTTGTTCAACATTCTTATTGTTCATATATTTCTCTATGTGCCTTTCAGTATTGTTTTCACTTCATTTTCTGGGTTGATCATCAGGTTGGTTTGCTAGAAATCATCCAGTGTCTTTGTTGTTCTGTCCTTTTAGACTGTAGATTCTCCAGGGAAAATATTGCTTCTGTTCTGGTCTTTGGAAAAAGGGCAGATAATGGTAGTATTTGTAACTGTAAGAAATATTTAGAGTTTTATGATAAGCACACCTTTCAGTTTCTGGTTTGGGTTATTGTGCACAAGTTTGTATTTTCTTGATTGATACACTCTCTGCATTCTGCACCTCTTCAGAAATTCCTGGAGGTATACTGTATAATGCAAAAGTTTTCCTAGTTCCCAATCTAGCCATTTTAACTTCTAATAGAACAGGAAATATTTTTTTTAAGTCTTCAGGACATACTATTTAAAATGTCTACTACTGGAGATCCCTGTAGCATGTGTTCATACCTGTACAGTTTTTTCTAGCTGTTTTCTTTAAGAATTCTTTATAACCAGAATAAAGACAAACTTTTCTTGTTGTGTTTTGTTTTTGTTTTATTATTTAATTATTTTTAATTAGCTTCTGAAAGTTCTGATGATAGTGAGCAGGAGGATGACCAAAGTGCCCTGAACGTGCCTGCTGATGTCAAAGAGGAATCTCAACACGAAGCTGTAAGCCAAGATAAAACTGAACCCTGTCCAAAAGAAGAGCAGAGTGTTTCATCCTTCCCAGAAGAAACAAAAGCTCTGACAGATGTAGTAGTGCCCAAGGCAGGATCCAAGTCTCCTGAAAGGCTGGGAAAAGAGACGGAAGAGTTATCTGAAGATACCGATTCTGATGGAGAAGATGAAGCCACAAAGAAGAGAAAGGATGTAAAAAAGGAGGTAGTGGATAAAAGTGCAAAACCACAGGTAAAACGTGGTAAAAGAAGATACTGTGTGGCTGAGGAATCTTTAAAGACTGTGTCGCCTAACAGAAAGGATGAGAAGTCCAAAAACAAAGACTCCCTTAGTTTAGAAAACAGCAGTAACAGCTCCTCAGATGAAGATGAGGAAGACAAATCTAAACTGAAAATCACTCCAACTAAAAAGTACAATGGACTAGAGGAAAAAAGGAAGTCTTTACGGACAAGTACTTTCTACTCAGGATTTTCTGAAGTGGGAGAGAAAAGAATAAAGCTTTTAAATAACTCTGATGAAAGACTTCAGAACACCAGAGCAAAGGATCGAAAAGATGTCTGGTCAAGTATTCAGGGACAGTGGCCGAAGAAAACGCTGAAGGAACTGTTCTCAGATTCCGACACTGAAGCTGCAGCCTCCCCTCCACACGCTGCTCCGGAGGATGCTGCAGCAGAGGAGCAGCTTCAGACTCTTGCAGAAGAAGACATTTCTTTGCCTAGCTCTGAACTTGAAAAATCTTTGCCAGCTAGTGTGGACGTTAAACCTGTTGAGGAGAAACCAACTGAAGTGGGTGAAAAGAAAGTTGAATTTCCAAGCAGTGGAAGTAATTCAGTGCTAAATACTCCTCCTACAACTCCTGAATCGCCTTCATCTGTAACTGTCACGGAGTCCAGTAGACATCAGCCAAGTGTCACTGTCTCCGAGATGCTGCCACCAAATCAAGAAGAGATACGAAGCATTAAAAGTGAAACAGATAGCACAATAGAGGTGGACAGTGTTGCTGGGGAGCTGCAAGACCTTCAGTCTGAGGGAAACATTTCTCCAACAGGTTTTGATGCCAGTGTCAGCTCCAGTAGTAGTAATCAACCAGAGCCAGAGCATACTGAGAAAGGTAAAGGAAAGGGTAAACAGAACTTTCTGCTTTTAGCATTGCTGATGTATTTTCATTCTGTTATGATTACACTGCTGGAAAGTTAGCTGTTAGAGGAAATAGTAGCCCGCAGTCTACTTCAAATGGGTGGAAATGGCATAATCATCTAGTGAATAAAATATAAATCTACCAGGAAGTTTCTTGGCCTTTCATTAGGAGTTATGATGGTTTCAATGAGGAATAAAGTACATAAGAATAAAATTTAAACTAGATCTGGCAAGAAAAGCCCAGAGCAAGCTGTAATACATGGTACAAGGAATTTTTTTTTTTGCAAAGCAGCTAGATTTTTTTTTTTGAGTACCTTTCTCACAAGTAGAAGATACTGTTTCTTAACATAAAATTTTGATTCTCTGTAAGCTGTTTGCTTAGGAGGAGAAAATGCCAGTTACTGCATACTTAAGCAACCATTTCAAACTTATGAAATCAATGTTTTTAAAAAATACAAGTCAAACCAGTTAGAAACACTGAACTTATTAGCTGTGTTTCTCTTTCAGATATGATTTTGCAGATTGAAATTACTATCCTGAGGCCTCTATTGAATAGGGGATAATAAACACTGCCAGCACTTGTGCTCGTGGTGTCAGTGTACTGCTGCCTGCTATTTACCTGTTTGCAAGGCTGGGTCTAAAAGCTATTATGTGAAAGTCACTGGCTTTTTTACCGTTTCATCAAAAGTACAGCTACTTTCACTGTGTTAAAGTGTCTTAAAATTTATTAATACAAAGGAAAAAAATTACATCTCTGAATGTAATCCTCAGGTGATACCAGGAGGGAGGGGAGTGAGTGAACAGCTGCATAATGTTTAGTTCCCAGTTAAACCCCATGATATGTATTTGTCTTAACAGATTTCAATTAATAATTAACTGAATTTTCTCAAAATGGTGTGTTGCCTTCATCGTTCCATTTGAATTGCTCTTTTGAAAGAGTGCAACAAAATGTGTTCTCTTAAACAAAGAATACAGTTTGGAAGAGTTGAATTTTTAGCCCTCAATAAATATGCTCACATTGATTAATTATAGGTGCTTAGGTTTAGAATTTAATTTGTTCACTTTTTTTATATAAAAGGAAATTATTGCCACATGTAGTAAGTTTTACGCACTTGCACAACATTACTTTTACATACATTAGACTTTAACTTCCTCTCTGATTTTGTCAGCATGTTTTGGAAAAATTGGTTTCTTAATTTTAATGGGTTTGCTACAGGAGTTGTTTTTAATCTAAATCAGGTGGTTGTGGAACAGTGTTTGAAAAAACTCCTAAAATTTCCTCTTTTAACATGTACTAGAATGACTTCATCTTTCTTTTCTACTTTTTCCCCTTGTAGTCACAAATACCAGTAGACTTTTTCCTTCTTTTTTTTCCTTCTTTTTTTTGTTGTTGCCTCATTTTTTAACATTATTTGAGATTTTTTTTAATACTTCCAGCTAACTTAATTACCGGTCACAAGTACTATTTTTTTTTTCTCTCACAGCTTCTTAGTGGAGCAGGCTTTTTTCAGTTCCAGTAGTTCTTGATAAGTTTTTCAAGTAAATGTATTCTTTAATTCACAGTGTTAAAAATATAATCTCTCTGGTTCAGGAGAATTTCTGATGATGCATACAGGAAAGTTACTTGCAATCATGTGTGCACTCTAACCAGCAAACTTTGTCTGCCTTTCATCCTTCTCCACCTCCTCTTGTCAGTATGAGTAGAAAGTTGAGTCATAGTAAGGATAGGCAGGGACAGGTCGCATTGTTGCCTACAAACTTTAAGCTCTGAAGTGGTTGTTTGGTTTTTGGTTTTGTTTTTTTTTTTTTAGACTCTTAGAAAATCACACAAAAGTTCAAGTATTTATTGAATTTTTGTTTGTGTTTTTTTGTTTTGTTTTGTTTCTCCCCCAATTGTAGTCTGTACAGGCCAAAAAAGACTTAAGGATTCTCAGGGAGGAGGCAGCTCCTCAAAAAAGCAGAAGAGAAGCCACAAAACATCTGTGAACAACAAAAAGAAGAGTAAAGCTAGTAAGTACAGCAGCTCAATGTGAAATGAAATATGTAAAAGTAGTATGTCATTTGTTGGAATGATTGTAGGAGATGAAGTTGGAAATAAAAATGTATTAGGACAAAAAGTTCTTATCAGGTAATTCTTAATACTGTTTAAATGAAGGGAGTACTCTGGCTGCATGCCAGACTGTTTTTAAATGCCTTGTGTAAAAATAACTGCCAGTGACTATAACCTTCTTTTGAGGCAGCTTCAGTTTGAGGAAGTGATTTGGTGCTTTGCCTCAGTCCAGTCATTGTACAGAATGCCATCGGTTGTTGTGCAGAATCTATTTGTCCTCACTTATTCCAACATGATAAAGAAATTGGTTTTGTTGCTCAAAAGAAGTGTAGTGCAAATTTTATAACAGTGATTTTTTAAAAAATTTTCTTTTAAATTTTCATTGACTTCACACAGCATCCATTTATCAAGTTTTTATTTTATTTTTCCAGTTTTATCTAAATGTCAAACAACTGGAATGGTCAACACTTAGTTCTTCTGCAACCTCTCAAATTGCTTCATGTGGGTCTGCTTCGGTACCAACCCTTGGTTGTCTCACAGAAGGATGTCTGTGACACTCCATATCTTCAAGTTTCTGTTATGAAACCTTTAGAACTAGTGTTGAGCTGTATGTTCGTTGACAGTTCCCTGCCTTAATGCATGGTTGATGTTGCAATAGTTGCCTCTAGTTTATGTCCCCTTTTGAACTCATAAACCAGAATCATTTGAATGATCAGTGAAACCAACAACCATTAACATAAATCAGTGATTTTTGTGCTTTAAAATGTTATGCTGTGTGAACACAGTTGAATAAAAGTTTAATCCAGTGACAAAACTGGCAGTTATTTTTGCACCAACTTAATATTTCTGTGCTTATTTTTAAGAATCCCTTAGTATGTAATTCAGAAAGACTAAGAAGAGCAGGTATTTCATGCTTGGTGGAACTAGGACAGGAATCTCTGTGGCACAATAGCTCTGTGTTTTAGCAGGGATGTGAATGAAATTATACTTAGTATTTTCTGTGACATGAGGTTTTAGAGGTTAATATCTCTTCCAGTAGCAAATATGAGAATTAGTTCCAGAAAAATATAGGGTCTATTTTCTTTCTACATCATCTGTTACATCTTCAGTAAATAATGCAGCTTTTTTGTAGTTGGAGAAGCTAATTGGAATAGAAACCACAGTACTGGGGAAGAGAAGCTTCATAAAAGCAGAGGTGTATTAAAGAGAAATATGCAGACGTGTTCAGGAGACAGCAAGATCAATTACTACCTCATCTCACTGTTAATAAAAAATATCAGGGAACGGTCAGCTTGAGAGTGAAGCCAGGAGAATAGGTGTAAAAAAACTGCAGTTAAAGGAGGGGTAGAAAACATATTTTACCTTTTTTTCCCCTTTATTCTCCTTTTCTTTCAACAGCTTTTGGTAAAAGTCTCTACTTCCTGGTCTGGTATTTGCTTTCACCTCACCTGTCCTTCATGTTCATTGATCTCTTCTGCACAGTCGCTCATCATTTTTCATTACATTTCACTGATCTTTTTCCATAATCCTTATTCCTTCCCTCACTCCGGGAATTAAAGTAACGAAACAAACTGAATTTGCAGAACTAATACACCATTTTCAGCCTTGCTGTTGCTCCCCTTTTCTCATCTTGTGTCTTAGTGAGGATGCAAGTACTTCAAAGCTGGAATTGTTTCTTGTACTGTGTACAGTCCCTGGTGTGCATGCACTCTTTTTGTTAGAGTTCGGGCACTGCTGAATGNACAAGCTTCATCCTTTTGATTAGCACTCATAAATCTTGTCTTTTAGACAGATTTTTGTAAATCCCCTTTGGGTGGTTTGATTAGAAAACTGTTCAGTTCAGTCTGTTGCTTTGAAGTTATTCCAGTGCTAGGTGAAGTTCTTCTGTTTTGGATCAGCTGAAGATGTTTTTCTACAATTAAAGAATTTGATCATCATGTCTGATGATTTTTATAGATGTTATCATACTGTGTGCCAAGCTTCTGTACCAGGATGGATTATATAATATTAGAACAGAAGGATTTTGGTCAAAGAAACTCCTGTTACTTGAAAATCAGCATGGGGGTAGCTTCTGATAAGCTTTGATTTGGACATGAAGGTTGCTTTGTTCCATAACAGTTACATCTTCTTGTTCCTTCAGCAAACAGTAGTGACAGTGAGGAGCTCTCTGCTGGTGAAAGTGTGTCCAAGTCTCAGTCAGCAAAGTCTGTTTCTACTGGCATGAAATCTCACCAAAACAAATCACCCGCAAGAACACAATCCCCAGGAAAATGTGGGAAAAATGGAGAGAAGGATTCTGATCTCAAAGAGCAGAATAATCGTTTGCCCAAAGTTTACAAATGGAGTTTTCAAATGTGTAAGTATTTTCTTTAAAACATTCCTGGTGTGGTCTTGCAGTATAGTATAAGAAGGCTTTTGGAATTTTGTGTTTTTTGGTCTTTTTTCCCCACCGTCACTTTGCTTGAATTTGTGATAAATCCTGATTTAAATAAATAAACTTTTTTTTGCAATCCAGTACAGGAAACTGCATAGATCACACTCTTCCAGCACTGGTTTTAGATATGGCTCCTGCACTGACTTGCTGTTCTTGCCATCCTGTGCAGACCTGGCATTCTGGCATGAAAGTTATCCACTTTATGTGCTATTTTTGTTGGTATTTTCTTGCTGTTTTACTCCCCATTCTCTCGTTTTTGTTCAGACATTTGCATGATTTATTTGTAATGTTTTCCCCTTCCACTTTAGTGAACCAGGACACGTTTGCTACTTCTAGCAATAACTTTCAGTGTGTTTGTGTCAGTCAGCTGCAGATACCAGTAGAGCTTAGCAGTGAGCAGTGCTGAAAGAAACTGTGCATTTGCCTGTCTGAAAAACAGTACAGTAGCTTAGTAATGCAACTCCTTAATTGTGTCTTTGCGTGTGTGCTGTTGCAGTGTTATTTGCAGCAGGAAGGAAAGAGGAGTAAGATAAGGCTTCAATCACCTGATCTCTTCCTTAATATAACACTAAGCAAACAATTGAAAAATAATGATTTAAAACCAAAAACTTGCTCTCTTTTATCCCTCTCTTGCAGCATTTGTGTGTTTAATTGCCTAGCCAGTAATAACTTGTCCTTAGTACCAACCATCGATGTGTAGCATTGCATGACTTGCTGTCTCCTTGCTTTTAAAGGTCAAATTGAAACTGTGTGGTGTGACTGATGTCAATTACATCTTCAAGTAGTCCATAGTATCTCATTTGGTGTTCAGAGATGACCTTAGTATTTGTCAGGTTATGAGGTTCTTGGCGAAGTATGCTCTATGCTTTTCTGTGCTCTGTCCCAGGCTGTGCGAAGGCTGCTGTTCCTCACACTAAGTGGGAACAGGTAAAAGCTGACACAGCACACTGTTCAAATACATCTGCTGAATTTTAGGTGAGTGGCATTCTTTCATGCCCAGGGAGTATCTGACCTGCATTTTTTTCTCCAGCCCTGAATCTCAGTGTTACTATACAGTAAATGTATTTTTCTCCTCATCCTTCTTCACAGTCAGGTCACATTCTTCTCTTTATGACCGTATAATGTAGTAGGTCTTTATTGTTTATCAGCCTGCTGAGATTCATTGGGCGGATTTCCTGTGCAGCGCATTTGAAGAGCATTTGCTCCTTCCTTTCCTTCTACCTTGGCTGCATCGCATATGCAAATCTGCTTGGCAGAAGTTGGACTTTGGGGTGCTGTTTAATACATCTCCTGCTGTTGCAGGGGTCTAAGACACTTGCGGTGTCTCTAAGCTTCCCTCATCTTCCTGCAGCCTGATATAGTTGTGGGGTTTCGTCCTTTGGTGCTAGCTTTAACATAGGTTGATGAAGCACATTGTACCCTCCACAGTAGTTAAAAATATTCTTAAATATCTGTATATGGAGTGTGGCTCACCTGTGGCCTGAAGGGTTGCTCCTGCCTGTGCCCCTGGTAGCTGTGTGCTGCGCTGTGGAGAGCTCCCAACTGGAAGGAGCCAGAGGGGTAGCTTCTGTGCTGCCTGTGTCTATTGACATTCTTATGTGGAATGCTGGGGAGAAGATCCTGTCTTAAGTTACACCTTTTGGGCCTTATGCCATGGACTTGATTAGAACACCCCTACAGGTATGCAGGTTTTTGTGGAAACCGTCTTGTTTTGCAATGACCAAGACAAGTCAGGCAAGAGTGACCTGCCTGGTATACTGAGCTAAACTGAGCTCTAGTGAGGACTCAGAACAACAGACTCGCAGCTAGTTTTGGCTCCTGTGTTTTCCAGGTGTTTGTTTTCTTTACCTTCTTCTGGGGAAGGGAATGCTATGCATTTTGTTTCTCTCCCACTTTCTTAAAAAAAACCCAAATGAAGCATATTTATAGTAGTCTTTTAAAAAAAACCACAAAAACTAAACAAGGTTTGTGATAACAAGTGGCAGCTGCTCTTGCTGTGTTTCTTGGCTTTGCTGTCTGCTACCTCAGAGCACCTCCCTGAGATTCGATTGCTTCTCATGGAATTCAGAAGTTCTTGAAATGCCACAGGACAGTAATTAATAGCCATTTTTTTTAACTTGCAGCCGACTTGGAAAATTTGACTAGTGCTGAGCGCATAACAATTCTCCAAGAAAAACTGCAGGAAATCAGGAAACATTACCTGTCCTTGAAATCTGAGGTGGCTTCCATTGACCGAAGAAGAAAGCGCTTAAAGAAAAAAGAGCGGGAAAGTAAGTGCTGGGAACTAAGCTCTGCTTGTAGAGGGCTACGTTGCATGTCATGTTATTCAGGTGTGAACAAGAATTGATGAATTTTTAGGGTGATGTGTGCCATTAGGTGTGTGTGTGTTTGTTTTTTTGAAAACACTATGTACAGGTACTTTGTGATCTTTAGAAGGCATGGTTCAGATATCCAGTGACTCAACCCCACTTAAGGGGAAAAACATGGAAAAGACTTACTATCTATTAAATTCTGTGTAGGCAGAACTATTTTATATAAAAAGGTATATAGAAAAAGAAACTTTCCTAAGCAGTGAACCAAGTATCTAAGATTAATAAATGTAACTTTTCTTCAAGTTATACAATAATTTACTCTAGCATTGCCTCTGTGCAGTTAAATCACTTCCACTAAAGGGAGAGCATTATTTTAGGAGTTTAAGGGACAAAACCAGTTACATCTCATTTTCCTGAAGCTGCTTTACCTGTTGCTGTAGGCAGCATTCTAGTGTGCCTGCTTCTAGTGGCATTAGGAGGATTATTTTCTCCATGCCTTGTTTATGTGCACATTTGAGAGCACACTGACTATACAAGGAAAGACTGAAATGCCATGTGGAGTAAGAATTTTATGGCTGCAACCATGTTCTTGGTTGCCAGAGCAGGTTTTATGTGTGCATTTAGAAAGAAAGGGAATAGCTGACTGTGCATTGTGGGTCAGGAGTGAGCTCTGATGTCCCTGACTGGACCCTTGATCAGGGTGGTTGGTGAACCAAGGCTGCAGGGAGCAATATCAAAGCCAAAGCTTGTGTCTCAGACCATTTCCAGCAAAGGGCAGGGGAATGGCAGCTTCTTTCTTTTCAATTCCTAGGTATTAATTGCAGTCCATACCAATGCTTGTTGAATGGGTATGTTTTGTAAGTGTTTTGTAAATCACTTTGTAAATTTATATAACCTGTGTTTTCCCTTCCTGTGCAGGTGCTGCTACTACATCATCTTCCTCCTCATCACCTTCCTCTAGTTCCATTACGGCTGCAGTTATGTTAACTTTAGCAGAGCCATCTATGTCAAGTTCATCACAGAACGGAATGTCAGTTGAGTGCAGGTGACAGCAGGACTTGCCAAAGCACTTTGCACTTAATGGCTGCTGAGGGCCACTCTTTTCTTTCTTTTATTTTTTTTTTTTTATACTGCACAGTGGCACAAAGTTCAGACAAGCACTATTTTGTATTTAAAGTTGTTTCTTGACAAGCTAACTTTGCACTTAAGTGCACTTTTATGAAGAAAAAGTACAACAAACTGCTTTTCCTCAAGCAATAATTGTTTCCAACTTGTCTGGGAATTGTAAGTCTAGTGACTCGGAGGCCTTCCACTGTGGCAAATGGAGGCTGTTCACTGCCTGTAGAGACAGTTCAAAAAGCATATAGTTGTGGGGTTGATCTAAACAAATGTGGTAAGGCTTACTGTATTCCCTGGTATTTTGTTAAAGCTGGAACATTTGATATTTTTCCATTTATTTATGACAAATATTGAACCTATTTTCATTTGTACGAGCTAATTGTTTTTTAACTGCTAAGTCACCTTATAGTGGCTTTAATTGTATATGTCAAGCACATGTATTCAATTCCAAACCTGCAGTTAGGATGTTTGACATCAGTCCTGTTAACCAAATACAAGGATTCCTTTCAAAAGAAAACAGAAACAAAAAAAGACTGACTAATGTTTACAGGTTTGAATTAGGCTTAAATAGGTTTCTCTGGGTTTTAAGAACCCATTAATTGGAATGAAACTACTGTACTTTGCCATTTTTCTATAAAACGGTATTTTTTTTAATTTTGATAAAATACATTATGAAAAAGGAAGAAAATGGCTAACAAACTGTATTAAATCTTAATGTATAAAGATTGTATTTAGCCAGTTTAAAGTGTATATTTATTCATAATGGATTATAACAGTTATATTTTTGTGTTTTCTTGTAAATGTTTCTTTTCCCTTAAAGCAACAAATATTTCATTTGTAATGCTTATTTTATTACGAGCTTCAAGGAGAGGACTTCAAGATGGAGTAAAGTGTGAGGTTGTAATTTGTGATTGCTGATATGAACACTGCCACAAAAGGGTAGTTGTTTTTAAAAGAAATAGCTATCTGAGTGGTGGACATATAATTTTTTAAATGCCTTGTACAATTTCCAAAACCAACTTCAAACTGTTTTCACTTGTATTGATTTTATGTTGTATGGATCCCGAGCTCTCTCCTGTTAATTATATACCTTTGTAAGACATTTGTATATTGCGGAAGTGTTCATTCAAGCTATTTAATACCTGGCACTGTTAATACACAGTACTTTATTGTACAGATTGTTTTACTGTTTTAATTGTAGTTCTGTGTACTTCTTTTGCCTGGGGAAATTAGGGGCTGGCATGTTTTCCTTTGTTTTCTGGCAATACAACATGTAAGAATTCAAAGCATTTTGTTTGTAGATGCTAGAGTGTCAGAATCCTTTACATTTGACTTTTCTAAGAAAAGCATTTTCAGTCTTCGTAGTGTGTGCTTAAGGTTAACTGATTTTATTGAAAATGGTTTCAAAGTATTCAGAATTGTACAGGACTGTAAAAATTTGTTGACAAACATTGAAGGAAAAGCTTATAGAAAAAAGCTATAAAATATATATTAGGTTCTGCAGAAAATGGAGAATTATGTAATATATTGTACAAATGTAAGCAAAGGCCTCTGAAATAAAATGCCATAGTTTGTGAATCCCTGATTTTGTTTCTAACAGTTTAATTAAGCAACCATAATATGTTAATTAACATGACATCAAGCTGCAGAATGAATTTAGCAAATACTCTTAGATATGGTGTAATGGGCATGTAAAGGTAAGCTAGAGCAGGTAAATTGGTGACTAATTCAAATTCTTCCTCTTTTTCAGCAGAAAGCGTGGTTCGCGTACAGCATTAAGGCAGCAACCTTTGAGGAAAAAAAAAAAGAGCTGTGATTCATGTTAAGTCAGGTAGTTTGAAAATGCAAAAGCAGCTCGTGAAGATATTTGCTGACTTCTGGTATTGACAGCCTCAAGTTCAAGTTTCAGTGGAAGAGAAACTGAAATAAAACTTAGTGTTACCTGTTTACATCATGTCTGCCTGTAGTTCAGTTGACCAAAAAACTGTTAACACCTGCAAGATCAACAGTTACTGATGAGACTGGTAAATAACAAATGATGATAAGCTTTGGAAGCAGTGATTTTGTTAATACTTACCAGTGATTTGAGACTGACAGGAGTAATTTTAATCATTTCAGTGGGGGTACTTGGAGGATAGTATTTACATATGTTTTATGTTTAACAGAATCAGGGTCATGTAATAGTTCAGTTCTGCCTTTCAGTCTCAGTAGGCATAACTGGTATTGATTTAACTGGGAACTGTATCTGGGCAAGCAAAAGCAAATTCAGCTTTCCCCTCACCACTTGGGAGTTCTTGAGTGGCTGTTTTCATGCCATTGTTTTTGCTTTAATGTGGCAATTCTTGACTCTCGTGTTTTATGAGAGGATTTGCTTGCTTACTTGTTTAAAGCAGATACTGTTAGTTATCTCCTTGCTCCCAAATTGAGTTTTTACATAAACAGGATTTTTGCTGTTCTTTAATGCAGAGATTTTTTTCATATTAGTTGCACCGTTCATGTGTGTTAGTGACTCTCTCCTGGATCTTAGATACTGCACCTCTCCTGTGAAGCTTGTCTGTAAATGGAACTTTCCAGGTTCATGTTACTTGTGTTCCAGTGATTACAAAGGAAGGTACCCTGGGCAAACTCTTAGCCAAGCAATTTTATCCCATATTCCAGTAAGTCGATTTCTGAGCTGCTTTTCAGGTTACGTACTGTAGTGCAGCTTTAGCCATGGGCGTGCTCCCTGCTTGGCAGGCACAGTGTGTTCATTGCTGAGAAAGCTTCCCAGTAGCAGTGACTGCTGGGCTGTGCCCACGCTCATGAGTGCCTGCTCAGACCATGAGCTGAAAGGGCAAAGTGAGACAAGCTACCTCTTAGTTATGCTTTACACTTTGGCTGAGCAACAGAATCACTTTTGGGTCTCACTTGTTGGATCATGTTGAGGATAACTGAGAGCGTAGACTGTATATGCTGAGAGAAAGCATGCCTTGCTTGGCTGTCTGCATTGTTCCTGACTCCCTTTATTTACAGTCTCCACTGATGCTTGCACATATTTGTAACTGTGTAGTTTCCATCACACCATGAAATTTTCCTGTTTCCTGTTGCCACAGGGATCAAACTTGTTCTCCAGCAGTTCCTGGAGGCTGTGTGCCTTTTGTTGAACTTCAGTAATTACAAGCCTCTGGAATCAGCCAGCTGGACACTTGTCCAATGTAGTTTCAATGCATTTTGGTGGTTCTGCCTGTTCTGCTCCTCTTGTCACTCACAAAGCTGCTCTGTTGGGTGAAGGAAGACCCAGGGCGGGTAGTGCAGCTGCCACCTGGCAGTTCTTAAGAATTTGTGTATTCTCTTGGATTGACCCCCTCCATGAGGGTCCCTGCCTTTCCTAGCATCCAGGAGGCCAGACATGGGATGGCTGGTGTGTGTGACGACTAATGCATCACCTTTATCCCATAGTGGGATTACTTGATCTGCCTTCAGTTGGACATTGGTGCGACACAACTAATGTGGGCAGTTCCAAAAGTGCATTAAATGTTACACAGAAAAGCTGTTTGTATTTGCTTCAGCCTTCGAGTACCTGGTAATTTTCTGTGTTTTCCCAATTATTATCACATCATCTAGCATTTAAAATGACGTGCTGAGGAGACAGGTCTAAAAGAAGATCCCAGTTAGGTGCCTAATTTCAGAGAATTAGTAACATGATGAAATTCCATATGCATAAGCTGCACTGTGGGCTGGGCTGGAAAATTATCTGATTGAGAATTAACCTCTCAAAAAAGGGTCTTTTCCAGTTGGATCAGTTACCCAGTCCTATCCACAGAGCTGCAGCAGCAAGATGATCCAGAGCACCGACTTCTACTGGCTACAACCCAAAGTGAGGGGGCAGAGGTACTACTGGTTCTTTTTCCTGTCCCCTAGGCTGCAGTCCTCGAATGCCCTGAGAGGTACTGGGCTTCAGGGATTTTTCATCAGAAAGATCCTTACATGCTTTAAAAACCTGTTGCAGATCCCAGGTCCAGATTGAACAATCCAGAGGGAACCTTGCTGCTGAAGTGATGCTTTGGGATAATCTCTCCTGTGGTCTAGTAACTTCCCGAGACTGAGCAGTAACTACTCAATCACTTGTGGCTCTGCGCTTCGCGTAGCCCAGGGTTTGCATTGAGTACCAAGGCTGTTTCAGACCAACAAGTCATGGAAACCCTTCTCTGTGTTGGGCGCTTTCTACTCCCCTCCCCTTTGCATTTTCTGATCCGTTTCCAGGTGTATCTCAAGATGAGGTGCTATAACCTTGAGCACCAGAAGGATGCATTCTGTCTGTGATCCAAATGAAACATGGACGTCTCCCACTCTGGCAACCCCCACACCCTCATGGAATAGTTTGAGTCAGCCCTTTACCACAGGGGAGAGCTCTGCCTCTAACAGTGGTGCTGCCCGAGCTGGAGGGAGCTGGGGGTTGTTTGGATGGTTGCTTGTTTGTTTGTGTGTTTTTAAATTTCATCCTCTGGTCTTGAGTGGTTTGGGTTGGAAGGGATATTAAAGATCACCCAGTTCCAGCCGCGCTGCGAGGGGCAGGGACACATCCCGCCAGCCCAGGCTGCTCAAGACCTCATCCAAGCTGGCCTTGAACACCTCTAGGGCTGGGGCAGCCACAGTTCCTCTGGGCAACCTGTGCCAGTGCCTCACCGCTCTCACAGCAACACCCGTCTAACACCTAATCTAAATCGCGCTTTCCGCTTAACCCCATTACCGTCCGCCCCCTCCGGACACCGCAGGGTGCCTCTCAGCCCCGCCCTCCCCCGGGCTGTCCCGCTCCCTGCCGCGCGGGGCCGGCCGGCGGCGCTCCGGAAGTGACGCGTCGCGGCTCGGGTCGGCACCATGGGGTCGCGCGCCGAGGGTCCGTACGTGGTGGGGCAGGTGTCGGGCAGCCTCGGGGCGCGCGCCGCGCCGCTCGCGGGCCTGTTCCGCCAGGCCGCCGCCCCCCCCGTGCTGCTCCCCGCGGTGAGTGCCCGCACCGACCGGGGGCGCCTTAAAGAGATCATCCAGCCCCCCGCCACGGGCAGGGGCACCTCCTGCCAGACCGGGCTGCCCGAGGCCCCATCCAACCCGGCCTTGAACACCTCCAGGGATGGGGCAGCTACAGCTTCCCTGGGCAACCTGGGCCAGTGGCTCCCCACCCTCGTGCTGAAGAAATTCCTCTTTGTGTCTAGTTGAATCTGCCCCTCTCCAGTTTATACCCATTCCCCTCATCCTGTCATTACAAGCCTTTGTGAACAGCCCGTCCCCAGCTTCCCTGTAGCCCCTTCAGGTACTGCACACAGGGAATAAAGGAGGTCTAGGACATCTCTAGAAATTTACAGTTTTTTCAAGTTCTCTTAATTTTTTTCTTTAAGGGAAATAAGAAAAGAAAGCTCACAGAAGAAACGGAGAAAGCGTCAGCAGATCTGAGCCCATCTGTCACACAGGAACCTCCTGTAAAAACAAAGAAAGCTAAGAAGAAGGAACTTTCAGAAGCAGAGAAAAAATTGGCAAACAGGTGAGCAGATGATACCTTTTTCTGTTTAGATTAAAAAACTCAGTGGTGGAACACTGGGATAGGTTGGCCAGGGAGGCAGGGGAGGCCCCATCCCTGGAATCATTTGAGGTCAGATTGGATGGGGCTCTAGGCAACCTTACCTGGTGAGGGACCTGGAGGTGCTGATTGATGAGAAGCTCAACATGAGCCAGCAATGTGTGCTTGCAGCCCAGGCCAACAACGTCCTGGGCTGCACCAAAAGAAGTGTGGCCAGCAGGTCAAGGAAGGGGATTCTGCCACTCTGCTTTGTTCCTGTGAGACTTCATCTGGAGCATTGCATCCAGTTCTGGAATCCTCAACATAAGAAAGATATGGAGCTGTTGGAATGGGACCAGAGGAAGGCTACAAAACTGATCAGAGAGCTGGAGCGCCTTCCATGTAAGGACAGGTTGAGGCAGTTTGCTTAGCCTGGAGAAGAGAGGGCTCCGAGGAGAACTTATGGTAGCCTTTCAGTACCTGAAAGGGGCTACAAGAAAGCTTGGGAGGGACTTTTTACAAAGGCTTGTATTGATAGGACTAGGGGTAATGGGTATAAACTAGAGAGGGGTGGATTAGACTAGACATAAGGAAGAACAGCTTCACTATGAGGATGGTGCGGCACTGGCACAGATTGCCCAGGGTGTTTAAGGCCAGGCTGGATGGGGCCTTGAGCAGCCTGATCAAGTGGGAGGTGCCCTTGCCCATGGCAAGAGTGTTGGATCTAGATGATTTTTAAGGTACCTTCCAACCCGTGATTCTATGTTTAATCATAACATTGTGAGTTCAGTGAAACAATGAAGTTTGTCTTGAATCTTATGTTTAAGAAGGTTATTGTATTTATTATTATTTTAAGATTATTATTAGGTAGTGAAAACTTTCTGCAGTTTGCCCCAGAAGGTAGTGAATACTTCCATCTTGTTGAATTTTTAGGTCCATGAATCCTCATTTAGAGAGCTAAAAGGTCTGGTGGTTGCAGATTTTGATGAAAAGTTCTCTGTGGCACAAGGTGATGCTTGCTAACCATAGTTGGCTTTATCCAACAGCCCCGCAGTCAAAGGAGCAGAGCAGTTTGAGCAGGAGAAAGGTACTGGGCAGGTTTAATTGTGCTTCGTGCACTGTCCTCTGCTGTAACACTGAATTGCTCTTAGGACACTGTCAGTGCAGGCAGGAAAGCGATCTGTGTGCAATTAAGTTTGGATAATGAATTTTGACTTGATTGTAGCTCAAAGCTAACACGTGTCCTCTCTCTGACACCGTGTATTGTTGCATTTTCCATGTCCATGAAACTTCCATTTGTTGTTCTGGTGTCGTAGCCTTCCAGAGGCTTCTTCGGGTCTGCTTGCTGTTCGTGTTATTATGACAAGTTTGGACAGACAGAAATTTGTTAGTGGACAGATGGATCCCCCAGGATTGTTTGTAGTGAGTGCCCTGGATACTGGGGAAGAATTAAATCTCTCCTTAGTTCTAGCATGCAAAAATTAGTATTCCCCTCCCCTTTCATGTTAGAGGATATCAAACGATTTAATTTGAATTCCTCCTTTGTTGCACCTACTAAATAGTGAATGCAATGTCCTGGGGACAGCAAATTGTTTTCCATGTAACAAAACGGTCATGTGTGCTTGTTTAATGCATAATAAGCAAAATAACGTTGGTAATTTTATGCTGAACACAATCTAAAATAAAAATACTTGTCCTGGAGGCTTCAGTTCTTTGACCTCAAGAGCCCTTTTTTTCCCTGTCAATTAATAATTTACTTGTCTTTTTCTGATAAGAGAGAGCTCTTTGGAGCAGGCAGATGAAGAGGAGGAGCAAAAACTGGTTCAGAACAAAGTGAAGCAAAAAAAAGGTGCTTCTCATGCCATCATCAAAAGCGTTCATCCAGATAGAGGCACTACTGCAAAACAACAGAAGGAAAAAAAGTTGGCTGATGAAACAGTAAATAGAAGAACCGTGTTTGTTGGAAACTTGCCTGTAAGCTGTACTCTTCAGGTACGTGAGTAGATTCTGTCAGCTAAAGGAATTAAAATAATTGCAACACTCCAAAGTTCCAGGGGTTGTTTCTGGCTGAGAAGTCACATATAGGAAATAATGCTTATTATCAGAAACCGTTAGGGACTATTTCTCTTGTTTTACTGGAGTTAGGCTTTTTACAGCAGTGGATGCAATTGCTTTTCAGTAGATGTGGATAGTTTGGGTTTTTTTCAGTGAAAAATGACTTAGTAGATGAGACCTACAATAACAAAGTTATTCTACTTCTAAATTTGAATCAAAGCAGTACTTTAGGGTGTTGCATAAAATAAGTTAAGTTTATACTTCTTTCCATAATAAGGGCTACAAATTCAGTTTTGGTTATTTGTAGAGTAAGGAGCTGCCACAAGTAACAAAACTGGTTACAAATAACTTGCCTGTTTTTAGATGGACCTTGTGTAGGTAAAATGGAAATAATGTAACAAAGGGTCATACTGGTAAATATGTAACAATAATTCTTGTTACTAGGATGCAAAAATTTATTGAATGTTTGTAATACCTTTTGTTTAGGAACTGAAATCTCGTTTTAAAGCCTATGGACAAATAAAATCCATTCGATTCCGGTCTTTGGTATGTTATCTCCTCTAATGTTCTATAACTAATTAGTTTTTGATCTTAAAGTTTAGGTTTTGATTCATAAGATTTGTATCTTGAGTAGTTCAAAAGTGGGTTTGGGTGGGTATTTTTTGCATTAGAAGAAGCCTTGGCGATTTTACCGGAGAGGCACCACAAATGCAACTTTCATTTCATTTTACTCTTCCTGTAGCAGCAATTGGTAGTATCAGAGCTGTATTTTCTCTGGAAGAAAAATGTCTTAGATTGTTTGTTTAGCTAAGAAGTTACCTGATTTTAAATCTTAGTAGCAAAGACATGTTGATTGTAAATCAGGTTGAAGGTAACAGTCTCAAAACTCAAGAAACATAACAGATGAAGTCAAAGCAAGCTGTCTAATTCTGAGGTCTTTCTAGATCATCTCTAGCCACTTCCATCATTTGCTCCCTGTACTGGCTGCATTGCTTTGGGTGGGAATGGTACCCATTTGAATTCTTCTTTGTCTTCAAGAACAAATATTTGTGATAAATTGACACTAGACCCGCTTAACTAAAGCTCTTTTTATCTTAAAGGTTCCAGCAGAAGATACTTTATCCAAAAAGTTAGCAGGAATAAAGTAGGTTCCTCTTGTGAATTTTTTGCTTTATTTTTCAAGTAAAAAATAATTCTAAAGTGTTATTTGTTGCATATTTGGCTATATTAATTTTTTCCTTTTGCGTTTCTTTGACTTTTGTAATTACCTTTATATTCATGTAAGTTTTCCTGACACATGGAAAAGAATTATGTGACTGGTATACTGGTAATATATTATCTTAGGTTGCATTTCTTGTATTTTAGGAAGGAGGAAGGTGCTATTAGTCTTTGATTCATTTGGATATATTTGAGAGCTGAGGAAGCTTGCTCAGGGTGCAGATGTAGGCTGTGTAAGATGTAGGGTGAGACAGACTCCCTTGGACCTAAGGGGCTAGCTTGACCTATGAGAAATTGTTACTGTGCACAAAACAAGAGGCATAAATGTGTTTGTGCACCGTCAGAAATATTTAAATATGCATCTTTTTCATGTTCCAGGCGTAAGGTGCACCCTAATGCGAAGTTCATTAATGCTTATGTTGTGTTTAAGGAAGAATGTGATGCCATTAAGGCCCTAAAGGAGTAAGTCTTGGTTTTATTCCTTGTTGAAGAGGTAGATTTACAGATAAATTTAAATACCTCCTCTCTTTTGCTTGAATCAGAATAAAATAGTTTATAAATTTGCTTTTGAAATAATGCTCTGCAGTGACATTGTAAATTAAGTAATGAGTACTCATTTGATTTTTAAAATCTCTTTGCTTTTGACTCCAAAAGAAATGGAACAGAAATCGCCAGTGGATTTCACATCAGAGTTGACATTGCATCGAAAACGAGTTCAGTGAGTAATGTTTGACAAGAAAACTCCTTTTCTGGTAGTTTTGGTTTGGGGTTTTTTTCTGCAACAAATAACTTTGTCTTGTATCTCTTCTTGTCTTTAGCATGACAATAAACGATCTGTATTCTTGGGAAATCTCTCATATGGTAAGTCTAAAGTGGATTGTTAAGCAACGTTACTTAATGTTTATGGAATATGCTGACAACAAGAGGTTGTTTATTGATAGCTAGGGTAGCACGTTTATGTAGCACAATGGCTTTTGTCAGAATTATTTTTTAAACAGCTTTTTTATTTTTTAACTGCAACACCTGAAGGGGTCGTTTCTGTCAAATTCTGCAGGTTTAGTGTTTTCTTTACTGTGACTGGAACCGCAGGCACTTTTAGTGCTCCTTGTTGCTTGATGTTTTTCAAATAAATGTGACTAAACTGCATAGACAGTTGCTTACTGAACTGCAGATACTGTCACATTCTAAATGGTTAAATGTATACTGGTACCTACCTGTGAACTACTTCTGAGTGATACAGAGTGATGGCTTTTTGTTTTGATGCTGGCTGTGAGGCACAGAGCAACTGATTCTGTCCAGGCAGCTATTGGCAATCGGTTGTTACCTGTACGGAGACGATTACTATATTGCTGAGGTCAGTGTTAGATGAATATTCCGCTGCTTCTGAGTAGACTGGAGAGCAGAAGGAGGCATCGCTGACAGGTGTGGTCTGTATGAGGCTATTAATGGAGTCAGGACGCTTGGGAGGAACATCTCACTTGCGGATGGTGTGGATGTGTGAAAATACAGGAGGAAGGCATGCACTGTGCCTGATGCAGAGCCAGGATCACAGGCTTTACAGGCTTTAGACTAAAACTTGACCAATCTGAAAATCTGGATAGGTGACAAATCTCATTGTGGTAACGTAGGTAATGCCTGTTGTGTAGAGTTTGCTTTGGTACTGTATGTTTATCTGCACCATGCAGAAAGAACAGTTTGGAAATTCAACTCTTCTTCTTTGCAGAGATACGATTACATCTGTGTAAAAGGGTTTTGCCATCATGTACCTATACAGAAAAGAGAATAACATGTTTTTAGTATTGGTACATCACACATGTCTGTCTGTTACAGCCATTAGCAGAGTAATTGTATAGCAACTATGGTTGGAAACTGTAGATCCCTTCTCCCACATTCAGGTAAAATTAATTGAACAATCAATGAGTGTTAGACTTCAAGAACTGCCAGCTTGAGCTTGTTATCATCAGCACTACTTCTTAGAAAGAGACTCTAGCATAAGAAGGAACTACAAAAATGTAGCATGGATCTTAATTTCCACTATGTTTAAATCATAAATGAAATTATTTGAAAAGTTTATTTTGGTCTTCACCTTTGTTCTCCTTTGTGATTTGTGTTGTGCTCTTCAGAGTGAGAGAATTGGTGATTGTAAATTGCCCTTTGTAAAGTCTGCATTGATAACTTGCTGGATTTTTTCTCAGCCACTGACATTTTGGGGACCTATATATTCACATATTAAGATAACATGAATTTTTATAACATATGTTTGTGTACCTGAATTGGTAAATATAAAATACTAGGATTTGGACCAGGCTTTTAAAGCTGCATGTCTGACTGAAGAGGCGTCTGTTCCTTTGTGCTTGCCTGCAGACATCAGCGATGATGCTGTGCGAGAACACTTCTCTGACTGCGGAGGTGTTGTAGCCGTGCGAATTGTGAGAGACAGGAAGACTGGCTTGGGTAAAGGCTTCGGCTATGTTCTCTTTGAGGTATGTATGAATGGCTTCAAGACACTGGGAATTCTTCAAAATCTGAATTTGGATTTGCCTTTATAGCCTTTTAATTTTTTTAAATTTTATTCTTTTTCTGGATTTGTATATGACATTAATTGGAAGACCAGTTCTGTGGATACAAAGTAAACTGTTTAGGTTGTGTACAGAGAACAGTTGTAAAACATTGGGGTGAAAGACATTAACTTTAAGGGAAAGACTTAAAGGAGGGACAGATGAGGTTGCTTGGTGTAAGTGCAGTGTTCTCCCATTTCTTAAGTGTCAGAATATGAGTGGAATTCTTCCCTGCAGCTGGTCTGCGTACTGGCTGTCCAATATGGACACAGTACAGCTTGCTTTCTCCTGGCAGTCTCCCAGCCTCATCTTCCTTAGGTATTTCCTGCAGCCCAGTACCTTTTCCCCCAACTTTCTCTTTCATTTCTCTGTCTTCTGTGTCTCACATAAGCTGATTTACAGTCCATTTCCAAGTATCTGTGCTTTGATGCATGGGCTGCATCATTGTGATTGTGCCTCTGAGCAGAGCAGAGATGTTTTGTCGTTCAATAAACAGAGCAGTTTGAGTGCTTTTTATTGTAAAATCTTGCTTACAAAAATTAAAGAAAGGCAACTACTTCTTTGAAAACAATCAACTGGAAGTGATACTACTTTTAAAGTGAATGTCTGTTCTTGTAGAATACAGATGCTGTACATCTTGCTCTGAAACTCAACAACTCTGCTCTGCTGGGAAGAAAGATACGAGTGAAGCGGTGTGGAGAGAAGTGGAAAGCACCACAGAAAGGTCCAAATCTGTCTCGTGCTCCTAAGGACAGAGATGATACCATGTCAAAAAACAGGAAGAGCTCTAATGATTCATTTGTGGGTGAAAAAGCGATCCCGTTAAAGAAGAGCACTAAATCAAAAAGAGTAAAAACTATTCCTAGAAGTAAAGCTGGGAAAAACAGTGTCTTCTGATAAAAATCGAAAGTATAAAAATGTTAATTATTGCTATGAAGGTTGATGTATTCCATCATAAAAGTTTTTTGCTAATACTGCTCTGGCTGTTGTTCATGTTAACCCCGGGACCTTTAGCTTCTCCTGGAAGGCAGCACAAGGTGTGCATCCATACCCTAGTCCACCACATGGACACCACCTGGTTTTATCGCTGTGTTGCAGGAACTTCAGCTGAGCTTCTCCTGTAGTTGTGAGTGGGATTATTTCTTTTGGAGTTGTGCAGGATTACTCAGAGTGGGATGAGAAGAGAGGGGCCTTGTGTGCAGACTGTGTCTGTGGTGATGCCCATGTCATCGCCCAGACAAGATGGTTTTAACTGTTAGGCTTCAGTTCACAGGAATGTGACCTTTTGGGTAACAAAAGGTTATGCTGAGGCAGCACCCAAGACAGTGGTGTTCTTAGAGTCACAGAACCGGAGAACCATTAAGGTTGGAAAAGACCTCCAACTTCATCTAGTCCCACTGTCAGCCCAATACCAGTGTGCCTAGTAAACCATGTCACAAAGTGCCGTGTCTGCACATTTTTTCAACACCTCCAAGGATGGAGACTCCACCACTTCCCTGGGCAGCCTGTGCCAATGCTTCACCTCTCTTTTGGTAAATAAATTTTTCCTAATATCCAATTTAAACCTCCCCTGGCACAACTTGAGGCCATTTCCTCTCGTCCTATCATTTGTTACTTGGGAGAAGAGACTAGCATCCACCTCGCTACACCTTCCTTTCAGGCAGTTGTAGTCAGTGATAAGGTCTCCCTGCTGCATCCTCTGGGCTAACCAACCCCAGTTCCCTCAGACACTCCTCCTCAGACTTGCGCTCCAGAGACTTCACCATCCTCATTGCCCTTCTCTGGTTCAGGGTCAACCACCTCAGTGTCCCTTCTACTGAGTGACCCAGAATTGAACACAGTATTTGAGATGTGGCCTCACCAGTGCTGATACAGGAGCACAATCAGTTCTCTGCTCCTGCTGGCCCTGCCATTTTTCATAGAATCACTAGGTTGAAAAAGACATGAGACATCAAGTCCAACTGTACTTGTCCACTATTACATCACGTCCCGAAGGACCAGTGCTTGATAACCCCTTCTGTGAACAAATTTTTCCTATTATCTAAACCTCCCCTGATGCAGCTTAAGGCCATTCCCTCTCATCCTGTCCCCCG
This sequence comes from Piaya cayana, assembly GCA_013389865.1. NCBI lineage: Eukaryota > Metazoa > Chordata > Aves > Cuculiformes > Coccyzidae > Piaya > Piaya cayana. The sequence continues at coordinate 183,451 of WAAB01024919.1, forward strand.
TCACTTGGGAGAAGGGGCCAACACAAACATCTCTGCAACCTCCTTTCAAGTAGTTGTAGAGAGCAATAAGGTCTACCCTCAGCCTCCTCCAGGCTAAACAACCCCAACTCTCTCAGTTGCTCCTCGTAAGACTTGTTCTTCAGCCCCTTCACCAGCTTTGTTGCTCTTCTCTGGACTCGCTCTAGAGCCTCAACATCCTTCTTGTGGTGAGGGGCCCAGAACTGAACACAGTATTCAAGGTGCAGTATCACCAGTGCCAAGTACAGGGGGAGAGTAACCTCCATGGACCTGCTGGTCACACTGTTTTTGATGCAAGCCAGGATGCCATTGGCCTTCTTGGCCACCTGGGCACACTGCTGGCTCGTGTTCAGTCGCTGTCAACCAACACCCCCAGGTCCTTCTCCTCCAGGCAGCTTTCCAGCCAGACTTCTCCCAGTCTGTAGCAATGCACAGGGTTGTTGTGCCCCAAGTATAGGATCCGGCACTTGGCCTTGTTAAACCTCATGCTATTGGTCTCAGCCCAGCGCTCCAGCCTGTTCAGGTCCCTTTGCAGAGCCTTCCTACCCTTCAGCAGGTCCACGCTTCCTCCCTGATTAGTGTCACTTGGCACCAGCCGGTCTCTGCCGGCCTCCCCGGTCCCACCTCCTGCCCCCCTTTCCCGGCCCGTTTCCCGCCGCGGTGCTGCCCGCGCAGGCGCTCCCGGGGTGGTGCGAGGCCTGGGCGCAGGCACTGTCGAAGGCGCCACACGCCGGCGCCGCATGATGACGTCACCGGAAGCGAGGCGGGGTCCTTTCTGCCCGCCCGCTCGCCCCAAGGTGCTTGCGGAGCTCGGCGCCGACCGCGCGCAAGGGGGGCGGCGGGACCCTCCCCTTCCCTTCCCTCGGCGCCGGGCACGATGATGGTGGGCAAGACCAGCGCCATCGCGGCGGGGCTCTGCGGGGCCCTTTTCATCGGCTACTGCATCTATTTCGACCGCAAGAGGCGGAGCGACCCGAATTTCAAGAACCGGCTGCGGGAACGTGAGTGTCCGCGCTTACCTCCCTTTTCCCTCTCCCTCGCTGAGGCCTGTGGCGGCTCCCGCGTGCGCGAGCCCACTCCTTCCTCCGTCCTCTCCTCGCTGGGGTCTCCAGCGGCTCCCGACTCGCTCCACACCCCCTTCCCGAAGCCTTCAGCGGCTCCCGGTCCCCCCTCAACCCTCTTTCCGAGGCCTAAAGCCGCTCACGGCCTCCCCTGCCCCCGACCGAGGCCCCCTCGACGGCTCCCGGTTTCTTCCTCTACCTCTCGACCTCTGGTACTCTTGGTGACTGGTCCCAGTGGGGTCTCGGCCCCTCTCCCCGCAGGGTGAGAGGCCGCCCGGTGCTTCGCCCCCTCCCCGGGTCTCGGTGCCCCTTGGTTCCCTCTCGCCCGACCGAGTCGCGGAGACGCCGCCGCGTGGGAGACGGGGCTGGGAAATAACGCGCTTCTCGCTTTGTCTTCCATCGCGTTATCCAGCGGCCGTGCTCTAGTCGCCGCCGCGTTAATGCGGCAGCGTTGTTTTTTTTTCGCTTGTGGAAGAGGATCACATAAAGTAACGCCGTCGCTTATCTCTGTGGTGAGGCGGGAGCGGGTGGCGGCCCGCAGGTATTTAATCAGTTGCATTCTTAACCCTCCTGGCAGCTCTGTCGTTAGCTTTCAGGATAAGGATGAATGCCAGAGAAAACTGTTGATTAATCCAAAATGCAGAGCTCTTCTCCCGTGGCTCTTCATTATTTCACATCTTCAACATTTATTTAAATGCTTTAGTAGTTATTGAAGGCTTTACACGTGGCTATGAGTCCTCAAGGCACTCGAATTTATCCAGTGAACTTGAATGAATCATGAGGAAATAAGCTGATATTTGTTGTACTGGGTTGTTTCCATCATGGGAATAAGTTTAGTATTCCTTTGATAAGTAATTTCCAGATAGGAAGCTACCATTAAGTTAGACATTCCTGGCCAGTAAACATAAAGTTTATTAGCAGTTTTGTGCATGGAAGAGTCAGTAATTAGATGGATTAAAAATGAATGCTTAGACGGTGATGTTTAAACGTAACTTAAAATGCTTTGACTCTTGTCTTAATGGATTGGATTTGTTGATTCACGTCTTTCTGTAAGCTCTCCCACAGCCAATTGTCTTTTGAGTATTCCATCTCTGGGCCCTTGCTTGTGTACGCAGGAACCCAGGCACATACTTTTTGTGTGTCTAATAAGTACTTTCTTCTTGCCTTGCAGTGCAAGTTATACATTGGGAGTTTTTAGTGTAGTAAACTGATTATGTGCTTATCTTGCACAAGCAAACGTGATTTTTGGCAGTGTAATCAACTGCGGATTTTTATGGTGTTTAATATGTTGTAGAGAAAATACTGCATTATGTTAGATTTTTGCAGAAGCACTACGACTGACTTTTAACTGCCACTATTTTCGTTATCTGAGCTTCTATGCAGTGATGCTCAGAATAACCCTTAGACTTGCCATGATTAAGAATTGATGCTTTCTTTGAAGTGGACAAAATTCATTGTGGTTTGATAGGGGATCTTTGTTATCATTTGAAGGTCATCACTGTATGACTAATGATCCTTGGACATGATACACAGGGCTACTTTTAGTTGTAAAGATTTAAATAAGGAATATGGTTTTATTTTTAATTTTTATTACAACATTTTTACTGGTAAGACTTGAGCTAGTATTTGACCAAAAAAGGTCCAGTGCAGCAGCCAGTTGCAGTTCTTTAGATGAAGATATTCTGTTTCTCAGGCGATAGGAAATTTGATGAAAAACTTGTAGAAACCACCTTTACAGCAGATATTTTCCACTAATGTTCTTAGGATAAGATTGTTTTACAGCCATTATGATGCAATGTCACCAGAATTTGGAAAAGACAGGACATCTGACATGTCAGTGGGTTGCCTATTGTATTTGGCAAAGTACATGCTGACAAATGAAGAACCCTTATTTCGTTTGCTGTCCAGGTCACATTGTACATCTCTTTGGGCTGTATTAGGACCAAAGTTTGCATTACAGAGGGCCTATTGTAAAAATGAGGTGGCCAGATTCAGGTTTTGTGACACAAGAAAGTTATTTCCTGGGAGGCTCGAAGTACTGCCAGACTTGAGTTTTCCAGGTGTCTTAATCTTATTTATTTAGCATGTTTTATAGGTTTCTTTTGGATTTTGGCGTTGCTAGTCTGGGAGCATCTCCATAAGTAATCTTGGGACTGAAAGATGGCAAAGCTATAAACATCTGGAACTGCTTAGTTTCTGCAGCTGTATTTTAAGATTAAAAGATTTTTAACTGTGCTATTTGTGTTCTTGAATGTGTAAACCAGAACTGTTCCATATTTAAATACAGACGCTGGTCTCTTTGTTCAGAGGCAGTTTGTGACCATGCTGAACTTTGCCTCAGAGCATTTACTGCCTGCACTGCTGGGTGAGGGGAGAGCAGCAGGCAGATCTCACAGGTCACAGGCCGGAGCTGAAGGTGCAAATAGCTTTTTGGTTGTTCTCCTTTGTGAGACTGATGTGAAGCTGCTGGGGCAACTCGAGGATCTTTGAAGCCTACACTAGCACGGCTGGTTGTCCTTTGATTCACATCAGAAACCTAATGCCCGTGTACAGAAGCTGTGCCTGAGGGACCTGAGTCACAGTTTGAGTCCAGTTTAGCTTTCTGGTTTGGATGGATATATGTGCATTTCTGTGTTAACTGAGGTTTCTTCTATGAAAGATTGCCCTTCCTCTTTTTAAAATGTGATAATGTCCTCATAAAAGAGGGAACTTTTTCATTTTCTTGGAGGAAAATGTTTGTTCTCCCCCTGAGGGGAAAAAAAGAATTTTGGGGTTTATTTAGGTGTGGGTTTTGGGTTTGTAGTTGTTTTTTTTTTCCCCCAAAGACATTCCTTTTTTCTTGTCTTATTGTAAATGTAACTTTCAGCTGTTGTTGCAAAGATATATGACGTTTTTCTGTATCTGGTGTAAAATAACATAGACAGTTCAATAAGTTGTAGAAATTCAGATAGTAAAGGTTATTAAGATTTTGTAAAAGGTTAAAAGGTTATCCCTGTAGATAGAATTTGAACTCTCTGTATATAAAGAACACTTGATCTTGTCTGTAAACTTCACGTGTTACATTATCACTGCTAGAAGTTAGTATTTCTGCATGTCTTCATCGTGTGGACAATTCCAAAGTTCTAGCTCATTACCATTAAAACCACTAGTCATATCTGGAAGTATTTCCAGTTGTAAAATTGTCTCAAAAGTCTGGGCTGTGTGGCACTTGGTCTTTGTCAACATAGATGTTCACTGAGCAGACACTGAGGACAAGTAGTCAGGGTACAGTTGTTTAACCATAGGTTGTATTTAAAAGTTATACTGGTCTAACTATTTGAGTTGATGAACCAATGACTTACAAAAATGATTGTTCTAAGGAAATCACCAGTATTACTGTAATTGTTCTTGTAGGAATAGCTGATACTATAAAATATCTTTGTACCTGTCCAATTGCATTAAAAGCAATCTATGTATAATTTTTATGACACTACTTTTGGAGAGGTACAGCTTTGTGTTGCAGACCAACTCTATACATTTAGGTTGAGCAGTTAAATCTGTAAATGTTTGTTCCATCTGTAACTGTTCGCTTTCTTCAGATGTCAGAAATGAATGCTTTACTATCACTCTTTCTGTGGGATGATGAGATACTGCCACCTATTTAACTAGCTCCCAAGTCTTTGCTATAAAGTAACTGGGAAAGTACAGTCACATGTACTGTGACCTACCTTAGTTCCTCTTGATTGTGCAACATATAGTTTAGGGTTAGATAGCCTTGACCTGTAGGCAGTTCTTCTGTGTCTTATCATTGTTAGAAATCATGTAGAGAACTCTTGTGATACTCTAATTCTCTTTCCTTCTTCGTGCCTGTGGTGCGTGAGGCCCTGTGCAGCTGGTGTTTACCATAGCCAGCAGGAGAAGAATTGCAGTTTTGGGTTGGTGAGCCAGCCCTCATTAGGCCTCTAAATGTTATTCTGCTGCAGAGAGTGGGTTGCAGTCTTGTGTTGAGTCTTCAATATTTGGAATATATTACTGGTTTCTTATTTTGAAAATAATGGTTTCAAACTGTAATCTAAAGGCTTTTTTTTAATAGCAAATTAAAATGTAAGATGTTATTATTTTTACAGGAAGGAGGAAACAGAAGCTTGCCAAAGAGAGAGCAGGGCTTTCCAAGGTAATGCTGTGTTCAGTAATGCAATGCTGTTTTGAAAGTTCTTTCATTTGTATGATTTGTAAGATTTGTTTAAAGTTTGGTTTTGACTCCAGCATTGCAAACACTTCTGATGATATGCTGTCTTTAGTTTTTTAATACTCACAAATAACCACCGTGTCAGATAGAGGCCTTGCACTGGAAAGTGCAAGTGTGTGATGGTGTTTTCCTCATTGTAGTACGTGCAAGGACTTTTCAGACTTAAAAATCATTGATGAGATGCAGCTGTAACTGAACTTGATAGTTTTTCACTATAAGTATTTGATTTCTCATTCTTTATTGCCAATAGATTCTGGATGAAAAGATAGATTTATCTTGACCAGTTGTAAGAGATGTAGTTGTGATAAATGTAACACATCTTAGAGTGTATATTTGCTATAAAATGATGTACTTAATAAACTGAGTAGAGGCATGTCAGGCTCTGTCTCTCCATAGATTTGTGACACAATTATATGAGACCTGAGTCTGGTTTTCAGAAGCAGTACAGTACATGTAACTTAGTGGTGACACTTGAACTTAGTGGTGACACTTGTAATTTTCTTTTGCCAGTTTCAGTGTAACAGTAGGGTTGTGTGTATGTGTTTTGATTTCAGTTGAGAATTATTTCTGCTAACTTGTTTATTAACTGATGTCTAAGGGCCAACTTTAGCTTTACGCTGTGTGTTACAGTTGCCCGATCTGAAAGATGCTGAAGCGGTTCAGAAGTTTTTCCTTGAGGAGATCCAGCTTGGTGAGGAACTACTAGCTCAAGGTAATAGCATAAATGCTTTTGAAGGGTCAGTTGTAAAATAGTTTTTCTTTACCTTTGCTAGAAGATGATTTTTGTGTACTAAGATTTTTGGGGAGTGAAATTCACCTAGGAAAATCTGTATACTTGTTTCCAACCTTCTGTGCTCAGAAGAACCAGCGAGGGAGGAGGAAAGAAAGGTGTGGATTGGTTCTCAGTGATTTAATCCACTGTTGATGCATGTTTTATGTAAGTACTTTACAGTATGAGAGCAGGTTGATTTCAGAGTATTATGATTTGTCATACAGGTGAATATGAGAAAGGTGTTGATCACTTGACCAATGCCATTGCTGTCTGTGGACAGCCGCAGCAGCTACTACAAGTCCTACAGCAGACGCTTCCACCACCAGTGTTTCAAATGCTTCTAACTAAGCTCCCCACAATAAGCCAGGTATGTGAAGTGTTCATCTTGTTTTGGTTTGAAACTGATTGAAGTACTTCTGTTATCCCCTACATCAGTCTAGAGTGTTTTCTAATATGTTTTTTGTGTATGTTCAGTTAGATTAAAAGAAGGTTGGGGTTTTTTTTCCAGCTGAAGCATTAAAAAGTGTTTATGAAAAATATCATTTAGCATTACTGGCAAACAGGATAAAATAGGAATAGCTCTCATGCACAGGGTATGCTAAGTAAGGTCCTCTAAAGTAGAGACGTCTGACAGCTCTGTTACTGTAAGCAGATCCACTGTTTTGCAAATAGAGATTGGAGGATCAGAAAAGTGGTAACTTTCTTCCACTGGGTCTTGAGTTTAATTTTTATTTATTTTTAAATTATATGTTTACAAATGTTGGTAGGTGCTATAAAAGTCCATCAGAATTAATCTCTTGCTTTTGCTAGCCCATTGGCTCTGGGCTGGCCATAAACACAAAATGTTAACTAGCACCAGAACACATGGTAGTTTTGGAAGCTTGGGGGTTTCCCTGATGAAAAAAGTCTTTGTAGATCTGTGTGTAAAACACCCTCCTTTTTTTAGCCTGAGTACTGTGAAGGTAACATTTGTAATATGCTAGCAGGTGAGTCTATTGTAAAACCTGTTTTACGTTCTTGGAAATGCAAGAGTACTCCCTAATGGTGTTACCTCATATAAAGCAGAGACTCAGTGCTGTGCAAAAGAATTTCCTTGGAGAACAGTGCCCAAAACCACACAGAAGCACATCCTTTGAGGCAAATGGGATATTGTTTATCTGACTTAGGCTTTGTTAGGCATTGCACAGTACATAATTTCTGTGGAACTGACTTCAAAACCTTATGTCAAAAAATTACGAGTTTTAACATTAATTAGTTTGCTCAATAACTGCACTGCTTAGTGTTCAGTGTAAAGTTACATTGCTTGATAATCAGTTGCCTACTGTTGTCAATTTTATGCAATTGTGAATGAGTTTTTCTCCTTCTTACAGAGAATTGTAAGTGCACAGTGCTTGGCTGAAGATGATGTTGAATGAGGTCACACCACAACAGGGGGAAAATTGTTTTCTTACCCCAGAAGATGAGCATCACTAGGGGTATAAACGGGCAAACATAGTAGTTAATGGACTGTGTACCACATCGGGTTCTACCAGAGTTAAAATTAACTTTGTGTAGGTGGGTTTCACAGGATTTTATTTATTATCCCAGTGAAAAGTGTATTTTGATAAGAATTCATTTTATAAATACACTGTGTTATCAAAGTATCACTGACTTCATTATTATTGAACTACGCAGTTGTAATGTTGTACATATAAAGACATAAAATTACGACGTATTAAAAACCCAGTGCTCATTTTTGAAAAAGCAAAGTTATGGCAATAAAGATTTATCTGCACTTGTGTGTCCCTATAGTACTACTTTAAATTTCAGAAGATTTGGATGTCAGAACAAATGATCTATAAATGACTTAACATTAAAACTTATTTTTAATGTTACGGCTGGTCTTCCACTCATTTTTAATTATGTTTAAAACCTTGTGTCATTTTCTGAGGAAAGAGATGTGATCATTGAAACAGTAACTGATCCCCTTAGAAGGAGATGCAAATCAGAATAGTAATAGATGACTGGCTGCAGAAAGAATGACAAATCCATTTCAGTCAGGAACAATAACATCTAGATTGATGCAAGTCAAAACTACCTGGCAAACATGAAAGCTCTTAATGCAGGTGTCTGAAATAAAGCTGTTTAGAATAGAACCTGGGGCCATTTGTAAGAGTACAAAGGTTGTTGGTTTAGAAAAGTTGAAACGTTGCAAGATAGGCAGTTGACCTTTCAGTGGCTAGTCTTCAAGACCATGGAAGATGGTTGTTAAGAGTCTGGTATTTGCCTTAAAAAAATAGCACTAATTACCGTAAGGTGAGCATATCCTGAGGCTAAGCTAGATAAAGCTAGTGGAATTAGAATGATGTAAAATTTCAGCACAGTGTGGTGCTGTAAACTTGAATTTGGTTAAGCTTTCCTTTGCCAGTGAAAAGGAGGCAAACAATACACAGACTCAATTGAGTAGCAGGAGCATACTTCTGAAAGCAAGTTTTCCACAGATAGTATGTTGTAAATATCAAAATAGATTGACTTCTACTATTCTCTGGTCTTACATTATCACAACTTGGATGGCAAGAGAATAAATTAAAATATAGCTTTATATTTTTGGCATGGTGACTTGTTTTAACTTAAGGAGAAGAAAGGAGGAGAATGCTTCAAGGTGTCCGTCTTTCAGACCAGCTGATAGTTTGTGCTAATGATGCCGATACATTAATACAGTAATGTAATAGGTGGCCTAGTCTGAGTAGAAGTGAGATGCTCTGAGAGAACTTTAGTCGACGTTCCCATCTATCTGTATCTCATTTCAACCTGGTTTGAGTTTCTGTAAAGGTAGATTATTCCAAAGTATTGGTCTCAACATTTCAGAAATTGCCTCACAATTTTTGAGATGCGTAGTGGATACTTCATGGTCACCTAGCAGTCAAATTATCTGAGTTTGGGAATAGAAATGGCTCTTACTGAGTCAGTCTGCTTAGATGGAAGAGGTGTTTTCCCCTTAACCCTTTGAAAACACAGTTTCCTAAGATTTGTGCTATCGAGCCTTTCTGTAACATTACAAATTCTGAATTTAATGGCTAGTATGAACAAAAAATTTCTTGACCAGATGGCTGAAGTTTGGTCTTTTTGTTGTGCTTGAGTTGCTCAGGTAGCATGAGGTAAAACTTAGCCATAATCTTTGGGTAGCTGTGGCTGATTTGCTCTTTTCCTTTTAATTTATTATAGAGGGACAAAGTTGTTATGCACCTGGAATAGTTGATAAAATTACTGTGGAATTGCAGAAGGTTCTAGTTTTAATGAGTGCAGTGAATCTTTTGGAAGAGTTTTTCTTTTCCTTTCTAGCCCTTAAAAGGAAGAAGTAAGAATTCATAGTTTACACTGATGGAACTATTAGCATATTTATTGCTGCTGTAGTTACTTCAGTGTAGTATCTTTTTTATTCTGCTTTTAATGCCATCTTAAGGTAAATTAAATTCTTCCACCTTGTCTTGAAAAACATTCCCAAAAGGCATAAGACAGAGGTGACACCCTTCCTTCCAATTTTCTGTGCTCTGAGGTATAATGATGAGAATTTGAATTCACAGCGTAGCTTGCAGGAAAGCTGTCCTGAATTAAGTATGTCTTGGGAAACCTGGATGTCAGTTTTTCTGACTTTAATGGAAGACTTGATGCTAGTCAGATTATGTCTACAAATGGTCATTAATAAATGCCCTAGACACATTACTCTAGCCCTTTTTAATTTTCTTGATCCTGCAAAGTTAGATGCAAACAAAATTTTAGGTCGTATAGGTTTAAATGAAGCCTTAAGTACAAATTTGTTATATTTGATAACTCCAGGAGTACCTAGTTAGTATGCTAGAATAAGCTCTGATGCCTATTTTGAGTGCCTTGGCTAATAGGATAGAAATGATGAATCCTTTCAACAAGGTTTAAGATTATCTTTTTTCCCCCAAATCTCCTGATGAAGCTAATATCTTACAAACTGTAAAGGCTTGAAGATCTTGTCTAGATTGGGAATTTGCTGTTACTCCAGCACTAGCAGGCTGACACAGGTGTAGCAAGCATGCAGAGCCCACAGATGTAGGAGGCTGTAATTTAGAACTAGTCTCAGACATAGCAAAGTGGAGATCATCGGAAGTGCAGTGGTAATGGTGGATGCTATTGCATCAGTAGCAGTAATGTCACTGCATTAGCTGTACATAATACTATATTTCTTTTCCCCTGTGCAAATTAAAAAAAAAAAAAAAAGGCAGAAGTCAGGCATTCTGGTTGTGGATTTGTTTCTGCTGAGCTAACAGCTGCTGGTGAATAAGACCTGAAATCTTATTTTACTGCAGGTAAAAACTACTAATCTTTCCCCCCCAAAAGGGCCATCTTCATTTCTGTGGCACTCCTAGAACAAGGCACTTGTTTTCAGCACTAAGGATTTCTCATAAAGGAAATAAGAGGTCTGTTAGTTTTATGTTGGGAAGTCTCTTATTATCAGTTATGAGCTTCTCAGGCAGCTTTTATAGAAAAAAAACAGCTAGTTTCCTGATCATACAGGAATACCTTTGATGTCTCACCATAAAGCTTTCTAGATAGTGGAATCGAATCCAAACCCGAAGTGATCGAGCACACACTGAATCATCTGGCACTAATTTCCTTTCCCTGGGGGATGACGGAATATTATTGTTGCCCTTAACTTGAAAAATGGAAAAGTCCCAGCCCTGCTGTGTAGGAGGCCAGCCAGCCATCATCAAAGTAAAGCTCCAGCTATTTATGCACCCAGAAGACTCCTCCTAAAGTTTCATTTGTACATCTGTGGATGGTATGTTTAAAGTCCCTTAGGCTGAACAGTGGCCCTACATGGCCGTTGTGTTAAAATTTACATGAGTTAAACTTCAAGGGAATCTTTGAAGTGGTCACTAAGTGCTTTTAGTGAGCATTTCAAAGGCATGTTGTACTGTACACCCATGCTTCTGCATTTTTAAGCATATGGATATGAAAAGGACTGATTTGAAAAAAAATTCTTCAAGGTTTCTGTTGCACTCAAGTCTTGGTTGGTTTTTGATTTGTGTGTTTACACTGACCAGTATAGCTCATGGTCCTCTATATGTAGTGACCAAAAAAAAGTTTGCTGGCACAGCAGTTAAATCTGTCCAGAAGTGTCTTGCTAAGAGCTGATACTTGTGCTTCATTTGTGAGGACTGGGCTATGTTTCATCAGAAGCACTACAGAAACTGAGCTTCTGATGTGGGTAACAGTACTTCTTGTCTGTATTTGTACCAAAACAGAGCTTCCCAAAGAAGATGATGTGGACATCTGATGCTGTTCTTGGAGGCCAGAATTTTTCCATGTATGAATGTGTGAGTGAAGCCATAGAAAAGGGCTGGCTCTTCCATGGTGTTTCTGTACCCAACAGTCCAGTGCGCTGGCACTGGATAATAGGCAGCTTTTTCAAAGTACAGTGGTTTCTGTATGTTGAAAAGAAAATCCAGGTTCTTATTTCTTTCCCTGCAGTAGGGCCTTACAGGTGCTAGTTTTACAGAATATAACTGGGTGTCCTTTGATAAGATCACTACCCTGTTTTCCCATCACTGGTGCAGGCTAACAATGACAAATTCTTAAAGGCGTCTGCTTTTGGCTTTTGACTCCAGAAATACAAGTCCGGTTCCTGTTTTGTAAAGGTCAGGCCTTGATGTTATGGGTTGACAGATGCATGTCCTCCTGCAGTGCTCACTTTCATTTACCATCATTCCCCTTACACCCTGAGGATGTTTTTGACTGGTCTTTGGGATGAGACTATGTCTGTTGGTGCTCACCCACTGTGTGATAGTTTCTGAGTGGAGTGTTGCAGCTGGCACAATGTTGCTGCAGCCTGCAGATCTGTCTGGATGGTCTACATTGCAAGATAGCTTTGAGTGGCTTTCATGTATGAAATTTCTATGCTGCACGGAGGCAGGAAACAGTTGAAGTCAGATAATTCTGCCTCTTCACAAGACAGCTTGGACCCTTACGACTAAAAACTGAGTTGGTCAGTCGTTTACTTGAGCAGGTCTTAATCTAAACAGCAGAGGGCAGTTTTGCACACACGTTCTGTGCAACTCATCCTGTAAAATCCTGATTTTTAGAATATCCCTGCCTGGGGTGATGCAATGCAGCATTTTATGCAGACAGACTTGGTACAGTGTATAAGACAGGATCAGTGGGGCAGCAGTAGCACATGTTTCTACTGACATCTAATTGGGCTTCTTAAATCCTGTGTGGTTTGTTGTGATGTGATAAGGAGGATTTCACTTTTCTTTCCATCTCTAAATACAAACCAGGTATAGAGATAAGCCATCTACATTGTACAACTTAAACTCTGCAACAAAATGCAACAGAATCTCATTCCCAGGCATGCAAGAGGAGAATTTCCTCTTGCCTAGCTGTGATTTTTCTTCATGAACTCAGCTAGAGTGAAAGGGGAGCACCTGTTAACTGCAGTAGGGGTGGAAGAGAAATCTGCATCTTGAGACTGCCTGGAGCTGGGCTCTGGCTGTGATGGCCCTGGTGAGGAGGGCCAACCGAAAAAAAACCCAAAAGGGAAAGATGGTACAGATTGGTGACAGGATGCAAGTCTGTTGCTGGCTGAATTTCAGCTTCAGGTGGCAAAATCTGCTCACCTTGCCGCAATCCTGTAGCTGTCATGAAGTAAGTTGATGGGGTCTCTTATGCCCTGGAGGCAGCTGTTTGTATCACAGTGGCACCCTGGCTTGAAACCAAATCTTAACTACTGCACCTCAGAACTGGTTCTCTGCTTCATGTGCTGTGTTTGCAGGGGCAAAGTGCATATTTATACCATACAAGTAAAAGGAAGTTTTCAGCCCTTGTGTTGATCAGCCTCTTTTCCATATTCAACTTGTTAGTAAGAAATACTTCAAATTCTACTGAAAACAAGGCAAGTATCTAGAGAAAGAGAGCTGTTTAATAAAAGATACTGTCTCTGCAACCCATGCTACTCCTCCTTCTGTAGGTCAGTCTTTGTATGTTGCAACTTGTAATATAGCCTAGAAGATACAGAAATTTGCTGTAACCAACCAATCTTTGCCTGTTTTGGCTTGTATGTAAATGAGCATTTCTTGGAGCTCTGAAACAACCTGGTTAACATCTTTTGTTGTATTTAATATTATTTGATGAGAAGGAATGTACATTCAGCTTTAATGATTAAAATGACGATTATTGCATGAATTTGTTAATTATGAAATGACTAATTAAACGGAGAAAAGGGATTATTGAGCAAGCATGTTCTTTGAGAAACTCTCCTCTGGTGTTTTTAATTGCTAGTATGAGCCTAATCAATTCATAGCAGTATCTCATTATTGGTGGGATCAGTCTGGTTTTGATGGAAATCCACTTTCACCACACATTGACGTGATGTGATGTAATTGCTTGGTAATGTAAGTTGCAATGAAGACTACCAAATCCTAGAGTGACGGAGGTGGAAGTTCTTGCATACTTAAAGAAGAGAAGCCCTATCTGACCCCAGGTTGCAGCCTCCATCTTTATTGAGGAGTTCTAGTTCAGGTGTTTGCTGTAATGACACTCAGCTGAATTTGCATAACCATGAGGAGTTGCTGTTTGATTTCATTTCATTTGCTTTTACTTCTCCATCTGAAGTTTTTGAGCTTTAACATTAGCCTGCCCTCCTCCTCCCCCACCCCTGGCTTTTGTTAGAAGTTGTCTGACAGAATTATGGGCCCTTTTTTACTTCCCTGTAGGAATGTTATCTACTGGCCACTGGCACTGGAAGAATTCTTAGCATGAAATTATTATTATTACTTCTGTATCAGCAGAGATGTGCGTGGCACTCTGAAGAATCTGTCAAGATGAAACCTCTGCTTCTGCAAAGTCGCAGCCTGTGGTCCTGATCCTGTAATTTACTCTGCATGGTCCTTCCCTCACGGAAACCTAAGCAGTCAAGAGCAGGACATGGGGACAGTGACACAGGAAGGGAGAAGGTAAGGTTTAGGATAGTATGATTTTTTTTGAAGTTATTGGGTGGGTGTTTTGTTTTTCTGAATTACGTATGAAACTCTAAAGCTCACTCCTTTTCTGCATCACATTATTTTTAGATTGACTGGCTAATCAGTGCTAGTTACTAGTATCCTCAGGAAAAATCAGATCTCAACATACCATACACCTGCATATAAATTATGAAACTCACCAAAAGAAAAAGTATTGAAGACGCTCTCACTAATTGAAAAGATTTGAAGCACAACTCCCCCCAGACTGAAATCAAATAACACAAACTGTTGAGCACTGGATTAATTACTCTGCTGGCAGTCCAGCAGTTCATAAGTGGCTTCTGCGCTGTAAATGTAAGCAAATCTTTCAGAAATCTGGCTTGCTGTTTAACAGCAACTTTAAAAGGAACTCTGACTGTTCTGTCAACACTGAGTAATCATCCTGCACCACAGTGCCTGAAATTCAGTGACACCATCATGCAAATAGGAAAGCTGGGACAGTGGCATTAAGCAGGCATAAGTAAGGCAAATGGCTTAGAATGCAATGCAATGAGTCAGCATCCATCCTAGATGTTGGATTGCAAACTGTGAATACTTGACAACCTGATAAAATGGTTGAAAACTGGAGAGGTACTTTACTGACAGAATGTTGTAGCCCAGCTTCAGACAGCTGACTGATCCTTAAAACCAATGCAGCCTACTAAAGCTTGCTTCTGACACTCAAAAGTCCTCATGGTTACAGCACATGTTACCTGTTGACCGGGATGGCTGTAGTCTCCTTTTCCTGCTTTGGAGCTGGTATCTGGAAAGCAGACAGGATATGCCTGGAAGGAGCTGGCTGTAAGTGGTAGCCATATATTCAGAAGGTCAGATGATCAAGCCGGTGTGTTCACCTGTGCTTTTTGTCATAAAATGTCAAGCAGGGGGAACAATAGTCTCCTGTGTAGAAATCCCTCCCTTTATTTTGGTTGTTTACAGGATGATGTTTATTAGGAGACTGCCAAGGTAGGGAGCAGTGTTTTCTCTGCTGGGTTGCCCTCAAAATATTTCAACAGGCCTGACAAATGTTTATCATTAGACTGTAGATCTTTTCATAGATGGATGTCTTCTACCTTGAACAACACATTTTCCATAAAAACTGTGATCTTGCCCTGATTTGAAAGGAAAAAATTAAGAAACAGATGGCAGTCTGACAGAACTAGCAATGGCTCAGGCTTGGGATCCTTCATGGCCCTTCTTTTTTTTAAATCTTACTGTTCAAATTCTGCCTCCTCAACTCCCCAGTGTTGCAGATGTGTGCTTGGTCTCAGAGGGTGACAACACAAGCATTGCCGTTGATTGGTGCAGCAAGGATTTTGCAAATTCCAAGTGTTTGTAGGTCATCATAGTATCAGTAGTCACCAAAGTTATTTGTAGAGGTCATCACTCTGGCCTTTTGAAGATATACTGCCATAAGACTGATTCTCTGGAGCAGTGTATATTACCTTTTTAAGGTATTTTATTAGGTATATATTATTAGGTATATTACTTATTTTTAGGAACTTAATTCCATTTTCCTTTCTTCTTGGAAGACCATATTATTTTGGCTAATATAAAAGAATATCACCCGTGTTGACGTGGCTGTTTAGGGCACATGCAGTATCGCTGTGCTCTTGTGAATCTGCACAGAACTCCGAGACCAAAGACACGGAGTTAATGATTAGCTAGACATACTGTCCTTTGCACCAGGGCCAAATGCAGTCTGCTGCTAATCACCTTTCATTGCCTACAAGGTGGTGAGGGTGGTCATTTATTTCCAGTGGGAAGTGCAAGAACAGAAAGCACTTTGCCACGAGGCAGAGCTTTGTGGGAAGTCTTGGATGCTTGATGCAAGGCTGCTTCCATTGCTTCCCAAAATGATGGTCTTTGCTGGCAGAGTTCATGCACAGGGATTATTTTTATTTTCTGATTAAATAGAAGTCTGCTGCAGCCAGGACCTTCCAATTTAACATTTTTAAGTGAACATTAGGATTCACATACACCAAAGCTCTTTTTGTCTTTTTAACTTGCTATGAGAAGGTCATATGGAATAATTCATTTGCTGCCCTTTGCTGGGTGTCTTCCAAGGTCGAATGCCTGCCTTTTGCTATCTAAGGGGCTTAGCATTTTGGCTTTTCTTTTTTTTTCCCCCCCCAGTGTTGAAAGGTTAACATTTATATCCTTCTCAGAATACAAAGGGAATGTGTCATTGCAGAGGCAGGCACATAGTGGATTTAAATTTTCAGGGGTGGCACTGCAGATAGTACCTTTGCCCAGACGCTGAGACATTTGGAATGTACTGACATGATTGGGAACAGGGCACCAGCTCAAGATTCAGGCCTGTCTCCCTGGGACAAGGCAGCGCTCGCTGTTCCTGCCAGCCCATCGTTTTGTGTAAATGTCCATATGACAATCGCAGAACGTGCCGAGGCTGCTGTAGCTTTGTGCGTAGCAGCCGTGAAAGATGGGAATCTGCAGGTTTCAGTGTAAACATCAGCTCTTCCCAGCAAAGCCAAGTTTGTCTTGAACTTCCTTTTGGTGTATTTTTTCCCTTTTCCTCTTGCCTTCCTGCACCTGTCTGTTATAAACTATGCAATTTTACAGTTGTAAAGCAGCAAAAGGAAACAGAGCCCCATGTTCCAGTGGTGTGCCTGCTGCCCGGAGACAGGGGGAGGCACGGAGAGCCTGCAGAGCCCCCTCCTTGTGTTTTGGCTTCTCAGAGCCGGTGCCACTAGATGGCAATGTGGCACTCCTGCAGCTGGGGCTCCTCTTGGCGTTCCTGTAAAATTTCTTCCTTTTTCTGTATTTATCTCTGCCAAACTGATGATTGCACCCACCACCCGGCAAGAGAACAGAACAAAATCATTTCATAGAACATTACAGCTGTTGTGCCTTTTTCTTTTCTTTCTTTTTTCCTTCTCTCTTCTCTCCCCCCCGCCCCAGTTCTTTGTCCCTCAGCAGGGTGCAGAGGTTTTTTTAAAAACCTTTCTTAATCGCTCTTCTTCTAAAAACAGAGAAAACAGTCTCTTGGGAGCAATTAGCTGTGAGAAAAGCATTTCTCAAACAATTGCCAGGAACTATTGTCTTGACCGATATTTCTGATGTAACACTGTCATTCTCAGTACTGTTATTCTAAGATACTCCACTGCAAAAACAGCAGGGTGCAGATCTGTAATGTACGATCTGTAGCTTACCACCTACCTTACCTTTTTATATCCATTTACTTTCAGTATGTGTCCTCTCTGCACCTGCTGTAGCTATTCTGTTTAGGAGAGTGAAGAATTATTTGTGACTCTCCTCTTGTGACTAGTGTATCAGGACAAGACTGTGATAAGACATGGCTGAAAATTAAGGTTATGCCTCTGCTGCCCGGGTTTCTGATTGAAATTCAGTGGCAGTGTGCTGTGGAGGAGGTCAGGCTGCAAGCTTACAGTGATCTTTTCTAGCCTTAAAACCTGAGAGTACGTGAGGTTGGTGAAGCCTGAATTTCAAGGGGAGCAGTATATGTGAGGCAGGCTACTCTGAAACTGGGGTCTTGACCCTGTAAGCCCTCTCCCCATTGCTGTATTCATAGAAGACAGACTGGGCTGTTGGGTGGGAAGAGGTTGGAGGAATGATGGTAAACTTCAGGCTCTAAAAACCAGCATTAGCAGTGTGTAGGAGCCATGGCTAGCTGGCCAGCTAGTTGGATGTACACGTGTGTGTGCCCATTTGCAAACACAACCATAGCTGTTTGTATTGTGCGGTTCAAATTTTGTCCATCTTTACATGAATTCATGGAGATCTGATCAACGAGCCTTGCTCTGTGGGACAGGGTGTGAACTGAAGCACCTTCTGGAAGACAGACAGCAGTGTAATCCTTTCATTCAACCCTGTCTGCAGCTGCTTTTTATAAACTTGGCATAAATACGTACTCAGTGAGGCCAGGCCTGTGTAGCTGGAAAATATTTTCCACCATCCAAAAAAACAGAAGATTGGAAAAAGAGCCCAGAAATTGTGCATAACATGGAATGGCCTCGCTTGTGGTTTTTTTCCATGACTTCCTCAGCTCATTTTTCTGCTGCCAATTTTAGAAGCCCATAAGTCGTACTTTCTCAGTTAAAATGTAACTCTAAGAACAAAGTCATATGATATGTTGCAGCCAAATAATCCTTCCAGAGCCTCTGACTGGAGAAAAGCTACCCTGATCTGGCCAGCCTGTGAACCACCGTGGGCTCCTGTCCCAGGAGAGGCAGAGCTGAGGGACAGCTTTGCAGCTGCGCCACCCTCCCCCGAGAAGGCATCCCCGTGGACTTCAGCAAGCATTTCTCCATGCTTTTGCTGGAGTAGTCAGGCCGGTGGTGGGTTATGTTGCAGGATGGTCATTGCAGAATTGCCAGGTCCTCCTCCAGAAGGACTTCAAGCAGTGGGCGAAGCAAAGGCTGGTGAGGTCTGGCACTGGAGGGCTGAGATGTCATTGTAGGAAGGTGCTGCTGCTGTCAGTGTGAAGGAGATGAGGGGTAAGGAGACAGCAGGTTGCCAAGAGTGTGAGTGAGTTTGCTGAAGTGTTTGAAGAAAGGGCAGCCTCTCTTCAGTGCATTTTTAAGCTTTGAATCAATATGGAAGTACTTGTGTGCCAGGAGCAATATTTTTGTTTGCCAGTTTTGCTCTCTTTTACAAGGTGATTGTGCTTACACTGGGCTCCAGATGGTTGTTTCAAGTGCCATCCCTTGTCCAGGATCTGCTCTGTCCCCAGAACAGTGGGGCTGCAGGGCTGGAAGGGTGAGCTTACAGAGACTCCTCACAGCCCCACTCCTCCCCTCACCTCCTCTCTTCCTCCTGCTTGGGTCCCTTGCACTCTGCCCTGTGAGAATGTCCCTCTGGAGAAAAAAAAAAAAGTATGTTTTTTTTCCCCTAAATATCAGCTTTTGAATTTGGTTTTGACCTTCGGTGTAAACTGGGAGAGCGTCCGGAGGAAGCTGGGGGAATCACACAGCAGCAGAGCTGCTGCCAGGAGCAGTGGGCCCCAGAGACCGCCTTTCTGCGGCAGGGCGAAACGCCCTCGTGAAGCCTGTGTGGTCTCCATTGGAAGGGAGGAACTGAGCAAACCCACTGGAAACCGGCAAGGATGTTGTAATGTTTTTTTGGACAGCTAGTTTTAAAAAACAGGGACTGCCTCCTTCTTTTTCTCTCTCTCCTGGCAGCCACTTCCCATGCCATGGCATTGAGGGAGGTGGTGGTGACTGATGTAACCGCGGCCGGGGAGAGGTGCTTACCCAATGCACAGAGGCTGGCTGGCAGCCAGAGAAATTTGCTAAGGCCGGGTTTTCTCACAACGGGCTCCCTGTCCCTCTGTGCATACCTGTAACTGGGCCAGGTGCTTGGCGCGGCCACCTCCCCAGCCGAGTACATGAGGTGGTGGAGCCACCCAAGCCAGGAGGAGGAGGAGAAGAATAGGAAGAAAACTTTGGTCTTGTCCCACACAAATGCAGACCTGATAATGTCCCTAAGCAAGCATTGTTTGTGTCACCATATTGTAATTACTAACGATGCATGCTTGCTGAAGCCAGCTGTTCTTTGTGTGGAAGGCGTGGGGGAGAGGGCGAGGAGAGGCCTAGTAGGTTTTTGCTGGATCACCACCTTTAAGTTATTGTGACAAACCTTTAAAAGGATCTCTTTGTATGAACTGGAACATAATGCTCAGCTGGGCTCTTGAATTCTGGCTCTGTGGAGAAGAGAGGTCCTTTCATGTCAGTTGTCATTTTGTATGCAGTTCAGGCACCAACTTGTAGAAAATCTGGGCCAGGAGAGATATCATTAGGTATTTATGGGGGTTTGGTTGGCTCAGCAGTCAGTTTTTCCATTGTCATGCCGTGACAGTAGTGCATTACATACACCCTCAGGAGACATCCTTCTGCTTCCACAACAATAAAGGACTTTTTTCTTTTTCTGACTCATCTTCAGCTTGAAAAAAACCCAACCACCACCAGTAAATATAATTAGCAACAGGCAGATATACTGTATGCAGCTCTTGGAGCCCATTGGGATAGTTCCTGTTAAAATGTATGCTCGTGGTTGCTCACCCCATGCTTAGACCTCCAGCTGCATTCCTGATTATACTTAGATGTTTTAACATAGCCTGGTAATGTAGGCTAAGGAGCCATTTTCGGTCTGGATAAAGGGGAGAAATATGTTTGGTACTGAGATTTTCTTTCATGTATACACAGGAGCTTTAGCCAGAATGGGCAAGGCAGGGGAGTACAAACGGCTGTGCTGCACCAGATGCAAGGTCCACTTAGCTCTTTATCCCACCTCTGATGGGATGCTGTGGGAAGGAGGGCAAGAAAAAGAGCAAGTTTAGACTGATTCTGCATCAGCGCACTCTCTTGGCTCCCAGCACAGCTATTCTCGCTCACTAAAGTATGGGGAACAGGCAACTACTGCCTTAGGCCTTCTGTTCCCCAGCCTTCTTGTGCCCCTGGTGTACAGGGGCCTCTGTTTGCTTTGCGTCCCAGATGTGACTCTGCATGGGATGGAAAGCAGACCCAGATCTGCTGTGCTTTGCTTTGGGTCGACATGGTCACGTGATGATTTCTGGTTTAAATGCGTCCTGGCCCCCTCGGTATTTCCCTTATGTAAGAGTGATGTAGTCGAGAGCAGGTGCTGTGCAGCTGGGGTGTGCTGCCTGCCAGGTGGGTGTTCCCTTAGCCTGCAAGCCAAAATCTGTGCCATCCCAGTTAGGGCCTGCTGCCTGTCCCATGTGTGCCATTGGAGCAGCGTGAAGACAGGACCCAGCCTTTGGGTCCATATTTCACCTCAGGGCAAAGGCTAATGCCAGTCACATGGCTGTGAGCAGGCCAACTGGGAGATAATACAACTGTGTTTATTTATTTATTTTAACCTGTGACTAAGATGGGGGAGTATTTGAATGGAAGCCACTCCTTCCAGAAGAGCGCTGTTTGTATTTCAGTCTCCTGGGCAGTCACTTGGATCTGAAGTGCTCATACCCCAGCAGTGGTATGTGGGCTCTGCTGGCACGTCCTCACATAACCTGACGGACAGAGTGTGGGCTGGATGTTTGCTCATCCCAAGCACAAATGGCCAGTTTTCCTTGGTATTCCCAGTTGCTGAGCTCAGAGGGGTGGAGGAGAGGAAGAGCAAGCTTGCGTCTGAAAGTGGCCAGGCATTGTACCTGGGATTACACAAAGAGAAAAGCGATGGCGTGGGTGGGGTGACGGCTCTATAGGCATTGCAGAGCTCACCTGTGCTGCATGTGCTTAGCACAGTCACTACTAACATCATGTGTGTGTAAGCACGTCAGTACCTGCTGCCATGTGATCAAAAGGAGAGATGCTTTTAGAAACACGTGAGGCTGGTATGAAAGAACGAGTCAGCTGAAGTACTTTAGCTTGTAGGGCACCTGTGGGATAGTAGACACAAGTGAAACAGTGCACAGAAATTCCTCAGATATCAAGCTGGTGTTTATTTCCATTATCTCTACCTAATTCCATTTGTGTAAGCTACTTATTTCTTTGGGATCTTGTCAATTCAAGACCCTGGCTGTAGACACACCTAATCTCTGGGGAAGAGCAGAGCTGAATCAGCCAACTGTGATGGAAAATGATTTCCCAAAGTGAGGATCTTGTTCCCCATGTCAGGGCAGAAGACAATGCAGAGAACTAGTCAAGAAGAATTTAAAGCCTGAGGCTTTAAATAGCACCTGACTAGGTGGCTAGCAAACTAATGATATATGGGGAAATAGAATTTCTATTCTTGAATTAAAGAAAATTTTCAGAATCCTCTCCACATGTGTCTTCAGCTGATAAAACAAGTCTCCTGGAAATGTAAAAAGTCTGTCTCTTTCCCCTCCTTGCCTTGTAGCAACCTAAGTAGCACAATTTCACCTGAGTTTTGTGATAAATAAATGAGTAATCCTGCCTCCAAGGCTGTCTGGGACTTCTGCACCACAACTTTGCTCCAGCTTGTACCTCAGTACGGTGTTTTACAATACAGCGTCTGGGATGCAGAAGATTTCTTCTGTGTAGTGTGCTGTGGTATGTTTGCTGGTCACAACATTGTGTGTGGGATGAGGAACAGGGAAGAAGGGCATCAGTCCTGAGCGTTTCAGGTTTTAGTACTCTCTGATTCTTCAGTGAATGTCCTGGACAGCTAAAGGCTGCGGTCAGGCCTGTTGTCCTTTGGTCAGCAAGCTAAAACCTGTGGATTTTATTCTGAGCTTTTTTTCCTGAGCTTTCTTTGAAGCTGTCATGGCAAGGGCTAGAAAGTTGGAAGAAACCAATGCCAGCTGAGATGCAGTGTATGTTGAGAGTGGTGCTCTCATTTCCAGCAGGGAGGACTTTGACACTCTAAACCAGCAGCTCAGCCATGGCAGTGTAGCAGAAACCCTCCAAAGGCGATTGTGGAAACTTACTCTTGTGTAGTACCTCCTGGTCAGGGCCCAGCAGCTGTGGGACTGCAGGGCAAGTTTGCACAATGCTTGCTCATGGGTTTGCAGGCTCCAATCTTCCTCTTGCAAGCTTCTTAAACTTTATCTTCAATGGAAAATATCGGTGGGGAAGGAAAAGCAGCCTTCTAACTGTGTTGAGGCTGGCTTTTTGTTGGTGAAGAATGATCTAGATGTTAGTGGTGCTCAAAGGCGCTGGCTCAGCCAGCTTTGGTCTTGGGAACACCTGTCTAAAGGTGGGGTATTCCCCACGGAGTCAACTGTGTAAAATGGCTGTGAATGAGGCCAGGCACCTGGGTTTGTGTTCTCCACCACATGAGTTTTATATTGAGGTCTGTGGGAGACAAAGGTGTGTCAGTCTTTGGATGGATGTGGGGTTTTTTATGCTGCTTGAGCTCAATGGGGAACCTCTGGGAAGCCTTCCTGAACAAGTTGACTACCTGCTCCTTGTCTGATTTACGTCAGTCTGGATTGTGCTGATGCACAGCCTGGCGTCAGCGAGCTTTCTTGGTGTCTAGGTTGATGCTTCCATTTGTTTAAAATGTGTAAAGTGTCTTTCAGAATGGAGGAATAGGCTTAGGAAGAGGAAGGTATGTGAGGCTTAAGTTTGCATTACTGAATCATGCTGGGCTTGGTTTGGTAATTCCCTCTCTCTAGGCCCAGATTTTCAGTGGTTTCAGGTTTCAGCCCAGCCCAGCATCAATAAGTCCATTCTTCCAAGACTTACTTTCACTCCACCCCTCCCCTTCTCCGTGGCAGAGTAACACTGTTTAACAGCAACAAGGGTTCAGGGTGCAATCTGAGCAGGAGGAAGTACCTTTGCCATCTCTTGTCCTCCTGCAAGCTGGCTGGGACAGCTGTCTCCTTTCCCCATGTAACCACTGAAGTGTCCAACTGTCCCTGCAAGGATCTGGCTGCCTGCACCTTGAATCGGGGCCAAGGCCAATTGCAAGTGCTTGGGACCTCCCAGGATCAGCCCTTGGCTTAGTTTTCCCTCTGGCCCCTCCAGCTCAGGAGGAGCTGAATGCAGTTGTGATAGATTTGGTGGCTATGATTTTACTGACAGTACCTTGGGAAAATTTGAGGTGTCTGATGACAGCCTATTTGTGCCTTAAAACTGCTTTGTGGTACTCATGGAAAACTATTGAAACGAATAAATAAATGGACTGAAATAAAAATTGGACAAGAAAACAGCTCAAAAGGAAGTTATGAATGTAGTTGTCAGCCTGGTTTTGTTCATTTTGGGCCAGGTGACAGTTGAAGGCACAGAACTCAGTGACATTCAAAACCTTTCTGTGCAGGTAAAGGGACACAAGAAGGGATCTAATTTGTTCTTCATGGGGCGTCACTTTCTGCCATATTTTTTTTTCCTGGCAAGAAACTGTGGGTAATTTATGTCAATGTCATCAAAGACACATTCTTGTTATTCTCACAACTGTGACCTTGTATCCAGCTAAAAGATTTATGGAGGGTAACCAGTGAGGTGCTCAACTTACGTCCACAGGGCAGATTTTCCAAGCAAGTAGCTATGCTGGCAGGGCTACCTGCCATGCTGCCCAGCCATGTCGGTGCCAAGCAATTCTGGGAAAATGCGAGCAGTGACGCCACAGACCAGTAACAACAGAGGAGAATTCCTGGAAGACGCCTACCGAGAGCAGCAGCCCATGGTGTGACATGCTGTGGGATGTGCTACTGTAGGGGCAGCTGAACCACGGGAGGAGGGGTCAGACTGGCCACTGGTCCCACTGGCGCGATGCAGTGTCCTGTCTGCACAGCAGGCAGCAACCTTACTGAACCAGTCACAGAAAATTGGATGCTTTGACTGGGAGGAAACAGCTTAGCTGTCACAGCTTTCACTCAGAATTAGCTACGAGCTGGCCAGGCACAAATTGCTTTTAGAGTTTGTCCTGCCAGCTGCATTAACAACAAAGCAAAAATTGTCCCGGGAACAGGGCTTGGGTTCACACACTTAAAACCTACCTTGTCACAAGGTTGCTAAAGTTCTCCCTAGGGCTGGTACTACAATATTTACTGTATCGGCATGCTGCATTTTCTGTTTGACTGCTGCATGGTCATATTGTAACATGTCCTGTTGACAAGGGCTAAACTCAGATCGAACTGCGTAAAGAGATAACTGTGGCCTTGATTGCTCCATGGTGAAACCAGAGTAAATTACTGGATGCCAAATGAGTTATCGTCTGTTTATTTCAGATTAAACAAGTTTAGAAGCTGACCTTCAGCTTCAGAAGCTGGCCTTCAGATCATGTTATTTCTCTAATTCAACTGGGTCGTATTTATAAATTCACATAGTGGTCAAAATCATCCCATAAATGCCCACACACAAGACTAGCACTTGCAAAACATCAAAAAGATATATTGGCACTTTTCCAGTTTGCTGACTGCAGGACAAATAGGTTTCATATTGGGACATCGAAGTCTGTTTCAGCAACTGGATGCATGACAAAGCCACGTTATTACCTAGGTACTGATTACGGCATTGGAACACATTGCTCAGCACATGGTAGATTTGGATGCATAGATAGATCAACTTTTTAGTGGCCTATGGCTTGATTTCAGCATGGAGAAAGTTGTCAGCATATTTGTGCTAATTAAGGAAACAACATGGGAAAGTCCTTTCCACTGCAGATACGGCCAGAGCTCAGGAAATGTCATTGCTCATCAATATTTTTTATGACAGCCAGTTTGTCTTGAAGTAGAGAAGTGGTGTTTTTACTGTATTTCTAAACTGAATTGGAGCTTGTTTGTGTCTCATCCAAGTCTTGTGTTTACCTGTTTCTGGAGGTTGGACTGAATGATTAGGTCATAAACACATGGGAAGAGTGTTTTAGCTGTGTGTGGGACCAGCAGTGCAGGGTTAGATTCTCTGCCTCAATTTGGTTTATTTGTAATATTGATAATAGCTGAACTCCGAGAAATAAACACAAGTTTGTTCTCTTGCTTTGCTAGAAGAACTTCCTTGCTCCTGAAAATAATGCTTCTGTCCAACAATAACTCTCTTTTTTTTTTTTTTTTTTAATTCAGGCAGTGTTTTGGATATGTTGTGCTACTCTTTAACATATTCCTATGTTCAAGTTCCTGTGAAGGTAGGCTGAAACGTTGCCAACTCTATTAAGTCCTTTCTGTTCCACTGAGTTAGCTGCTGTGATTTTACCTTTGCTCTTGGTCAAAGTATTACACTCTATTATCTTTTTGTTCTTTTTTTAAATATAAGAAATTACAATATGAGTGGTTTTTTTGGTGTGCCTACATTTCCTCCTACTTCAATGAAAAAATCAGCACATTACTTTTATTATTAATAAAAGAGGTACACCTAGAAGCCCTTGATGTCTTCCCAAGGGATTCACAGCCCAAACTTAAAGGAAAAACAAAAATGGGAGAAATTATGTGCCTTTATTTGTATTTATGAACAGGGAACTGAGGTAACCACACTTAAAAGGGCTCCTAATTCTTTCTCATTGAGAGGCCAAACAAAGAAGTCTTCAGTAAGGCTAAAAATAGACTCAGGAATGGCAGGTTTCTGTTCTGCAGATGGCTCTGAACATGGTTCTGCCAACCAGCCCCACAGTGCCCCTTCCAGCACAGCCAGACATCCATGTGACCCTCGCCTGAGCTCAGGCCAGCAGCCCAAGTCTTTGCCAGCACCTTCACTAGGTCAGTGTGGTTCTCCTGTTCCCAGTGCAAGGTGCTCCCAGAGCTGCTGGCTTTCTGCCCCTCTGCTTTAATAAGAACTATTGCTAACTGACGTCTGCAATGAGGACTTGTGGTAGCTGCTTGTATTGACTGTTGAAGGCCTCCAGAATGGCAGCTGTGGAGAATTGGCTCTTGTATGTAGGAAGTCATGGCTGACCTTTCCCAAGTGCCAGTCCATGGGAAGAGTTTTGCAGCTCTTACAAGTTGAAGGTGGAGTCAGCTATAATGTGACTTACCTTCCTTGGCATTTTGAAGCCTGGTGAAACATGATGCATAATGACATTTACTCTGCCTTTGCAAGCAGGAGACTGCCTTTGTGCCAAAGTGTCTCATCGATGAATCTCACCTCAATGCAGAGTGCTTACTCAGATGCAAACACAAAAATAAGGGCTGCCTAAATAATGCCTCTGACAGAAAGGATCCACTGAAGCTCATTATAATGATCTTAATGACTTCCAATTCAGCTGTGTCTGTGATACCAGTGTGCAAAGGTAATTATAGAAGTGCTAAATACTATTATTATTTGATATTAGTGACAGGGTGGGGGTGAGACCTGGTTGTGTCCTTCCTCCCATCTGGCCAAGAGAGGAATGAGGGTTGCCCCCTTCCCTCCACCCCTCTCAAGGCCTGGGAAGGAAGGGTTGTGCAGGCAGGGTGGACCTAGGGCTCCTCTCCCTCTTCCGGATGCAGCAACCTTGGCTCTTAATTTGCCTCAGCGGTGTCAGGAGGTGGCTCCTTTGCACAGCAGGAACTTTGGTGCATGTGCAGCAAATTGGGAGAAAGGAGAACCCCCCCCTTTCTACCCTTTCTGCCTCCATCTTGGCTGCAGAGGAAGCAAGCACACTGTTTCTCTCTCTGTTCCCCTCTGGTTTTATGGTCTTTTCCTCAGTTTACGCTGTCTCTCCTGTGGCCTTCTGGTGCTACCCAATATTGCTGCGTTTTCCCTTCATGCTTTCCCCTTACCTGTTTGATCTCAGCTTGGCCCCACCAACACAAGCACTCCTTTGGCTTGCATGGAATTTCCATTTCTGCTGTGCTGGTGGCTCAGACTCTAAGGACGAGGAGGGGGGACATTCCAGCCTGGCTTTGAGAAAGGTCTCAGACCAGATGAGCTCCTGAGGTCCCTTCCAGACTCATTTATTCTGTGAATTGGATGCCCTGGCTCACTACTGACATTGTTCTAGCCCAGAAAAGTGCTAACCCTTTGAGCCATGAGGAGTTTTTAAGGAAACAACAATAACTTAACGTGGTTAACAATTTGGTGCCTGACTTTTCTGTAGGGTCCAACAGACCCCATGATCTGTAGCTGTCAGGGTCCGTATGGTAAAGCTGCAAGCACAAGCCTTTCAGACCCTTCCAGATCATGAGTGAAATGGTGAGAGCACATTCAACTAGCTCTGCTCACAGACCATGCCAGCCTGTGCTAGGAGAAACCTGCATGGCAGTGATTCATACTCAAATGATTACTTGACCCAAAGGAAGGCTTGATGGTGCACTAAGGCTGGAACACACCAGCAGTGATTATAAGGTGATTCACCGTCTGTTGCTCTGCCATTCAAAACATCCTCTGTATTGCACAGGCAGGACCATTCACAGAGGCTGCAATGAGGAAGTGATATTTGCACCTTTAGCTGCCACCTTCTCACTGAACCTTTCAGTTGCTGCCTCTGGTGTGGTGCTTGTCTTCTCCTGGTCAGGGGGCAGTTCCCTGATGCTGCTGTGGGACTACAGCCAGGCACCTCCTGCTATTAATGTACATCCTAACACTAACAGTGTCTGGACAAAAGTGTATTTCATCCAGGCATCCCAAAGCCATCTTGTGCAGTGTGGAAGCACATAATTCAGTGCTAAACTGAGAGACAGGTGGGAACTCAGAGCTAAAGTCCTTTGATTCTCTATGTTCCAGCCTGTAATTGGTACATCATTCTTCAAAACCTTCATAAGTTTGCACTGCTGTTCCTACTTTCATTTTTCCTGCTGTCAGAAATGCACAGCCCAGACTGCTTCTGTGTATCCTCGAGACAGGGGCACATAGCCTGCTGTCTCTGTTTCTCATGCTGCTGTCTATACTTTCCTTCTTCTTGCTCTTCACACCTTTTTGTCCTTCATTCTTTCTCTCCTCCACATTTGCTCTTGCCAGATATGTGCTGTGATACGATTTCACCGAAATGGTGTGAGTGCACTGACTACATCTATTTTGTCCTGCCACACGCTGATATTACTGCATGTAGAGCAGGGAAGTCCTCAGGACCTGTGAAGTACAACTTCTCCTGACCCAGGAACTGATACTACTTGTAGCAGTTTACTGGAGGCACTGGTAAGATCTGAAGCACAGCAGCTTTACTCATGTTGGCTGGAACTCACAAGCGTGTTGGGGATGATAACACACATGGCTTGTATTGTGCTTTCCCTGAAGCGAGGTTGAGCAATGTGTTAGTTAACAAGTTAGGCATTACTCAGAGCTCCTAGACAAAGTTGCAGACTTGTAGTACAACTCTCCTGACATTTTCTGTGTAGTGTAATGGCCAAGCTCCAGCAGGATTGTGCTCCATCCTCTTCGTCTTACAGTTCTGCCTGGACTTTTTTCAAATTTAAATCTTCAGCTGTCATGCACTCTTGCTAGCTACCCGATATGTCTAAATAACTAGGTGAACTATGTCTGGAAAATAATCTATTTATCTGAT
Organism: Piaya cayana; assembly: GCA_013389865.1. Taxonomy (NCBI): domain Eukaryota; kingdom Metazoa; phylum Chordata; class Aves; order Cuculiformes; family Coccyzidae; genus Piaya; species Piaya cayana. The sequence goes on from WAAB01024919.1 coordinate 212,353, forward strand.
GAATTTAGCTCTTTCTTCCTGTCAGTGAACTGTGTTCAGACTCTCTTTCAAAGATGTCTTATACGCAGTAGTATTATTTGTGCTTTCGCTAAACGTGTGCTAGCTATGGATTCTCTGTGTGCTACTGGATGTAACTGTGGTTTTAAGTACCCACTGCTGGTTATTCATAGCACACATTTAGTCATTTAACAAACATGGTATTAGCTCTGCTCTCTAAGTGGATGACTAATACTCTTATAAATAGGAGGAATGTGATCTGAAAGGTCACGTGAATGTTCCCAGTGTGAACATGTCCCTAAACTATGGGACTTCTCATTCCAGGAGCGTGCTTGCAAAAAAGAAAATGCTCATAATTAGGAAGAAGGAAAAGGGTTTAAAACCCTGTCAAGCAATTTCTCTGCTTTAACTCAAACAATTTGCAATTTTTTGTTGAATTTTGCATTGCAAAAGATTTTTGCAATGTTTTCTTTTATTCGCAGTCTCTCCTGACCTGCTTGGGAGGTAGGAATTGCCCTGTTGGAAGAGTCCTGATCTCATTCCTGTGCCAGTGACCTCCACTGGAACATAACAGGATCTAGGTGTTTCTTATATCTACCTTTAAATTTCTCCCTAACCTCTTTCCTGCCCCATTGGAAAGCAGGACAAGCTTAACACTGGATTCCAATGAAAATGAAGAGTGTGTGGTACAAATTTCTGTACTGCCTGTAAACTACCAGCTTTCCTCAGCTCAGTGCCATGAAGAGAAGACACTGTGCTGCCCAGGCAGTGGAGGAGGAATAAGTGGTGCTGCCTTTGAGGGGGTGCTTGCTATTGCAGCCTCTCAAAAGGTCAGGCTTCCTTGTCAGAGAATGCAGAGTTAAAATGTAGCGGGTGAGCTACTGTACCCGTGTTTCCATTTTTATCAAATTAAAACAAAATAACTGAATGCTGCAATATTTGGTTTATATTCATAGGAATACAAGGCTAAGCAAGGGAGGACTGGTAGCCTCAGAATGTCCAGATTAATTTCATTGCTGTGTCACATGCTCTCTGAGGGTATATCTTTAGTGCATGCTTAGCTCGGGTTTGAGCCCAGTCTGTCTTCATGCACTGCTTGTTTGGGGAATTAACGTCCTCAGGGGGGCTGCAGCACCCCTGTGGTCAATTCTGAGGCTGTGCTTGGCAGGGGCAGTGAGAGAAGGGCCATCTTGCTAGGGCCAGGGCTTGAGCTGCTGCTGCTGCCACTGTGATGCCACCCCAGTGAGGCATCTCTCCTACTTGATGCGGTGTGAAGTCAAAATGAAGCCGTTCCAGTGGAGAAATGGGCAACAACTGCACCATCTTCCCTCCTGTCTACAACTTGGGTACATCCATCTGCTTACCTGGTGGGCTTTGAGCTGGTGGAACAAAGCAAGGTGAGATGCTCTTAGGAAGTGATGCTGCCTGTGTCAACACTTCTCCCCTCGCCCTCGTCAGGGTCTGGTGTTACAGTTTAAAATACTTGTACCTGAAATTAGTTTGAATTTGCAGTGGAACTAAGTGGAGGAGGGGACTAACATGGCTGGCTCAGAGATATATCCCTGTCAGAACAGAGGCAGGTTCACTGGGTCACTGGCCAAAATCTGAGGCACAAGCCTGGGTGCTGTCTGTGTCTGTGTTAATAACTGGGCGGCAGCTGTGTGCTGCTCAGTGGCTGAGTAACACTATCTGGCCATGGTGTGACAGATAAACTCTCTTGCATTCCAAAACCACGTGGGCTCCATGCAAACTCTCTATTGGGAACAGTCCTGGCCCCTGCTAATTCCTGCACTGTGTTTAGGAACTGTTTGGGAGAGTGCTAGTTGGCCTCTGCCATGCTGTACCTGGGACTGCACCGGAGCTGGAGGGATGGATGACTGAACTCCCCAGTTTGTGCCCTGATTCACTAGCTTGATTTTCTGCTCTAGGTGCTTCAAGTCTGGCTGGTGTCAGCCAAGCTACCTAATGCACAGTTTAAGAAAGAGAAAACTCTCCAGCCTCATTTCCAGCTTTTGTCTGTCCGTGCCCTCTCTCACATGGGGTAAGAGTGTGTCCTTACCTACAGAGTAGTGAGACCATCAGAACTGGATACATTGGGAAACGGGTGTGATACAGGTGAAAAGCCAATTTCACTGCAGCGGTTCATAGAAATTTGATTCAGTGAAGAGTGTCTATGGTATGTACATACCATAAAGATGGTATTTCCAGTTCACAAAGCTATTGCAATTTTGTCCATGCTTATTATACAGTTAGAGAGTGCATTAGCATTGAAATGCGTGAGCTAAAAGCAGACAGTTGTGTCCTATATTCTCCTCTTGCCAGCCTTTGTCTTGACTTCAGGTTGCAGATTAGAAAGGACAGCTGAGGATCTGGGTCCCCTCAAGCAGTCTATACTCAGTCAAGAAGTCCCAGAGATTTGACAGATATACGTGATGTTTCTTTCTAAGCACGCAATGTTTCCTAACTTCAGCAGTCTCTGAGATTTGATTTCAGTGGAAGATGGTATATATACATGATACTTGATTGAGAAGTGCATATGCAGGTCTTGTGAAACAGTGTGCATGCCTGCATGTGCTCGCATTAAAATAACAGGGCAAAGGTGACTGCAATATATTTTTTTACCTGCAGATTTATTTGCCTACCTTGGGTTCTCCTGACTCTGGTCTTTCAGATTGTGTTCCTAGAGAAAATTTTGTTGCGAAGAACTGTGTTCAAGGGTGCAGGTAGCATCAGACGGCTGAGTGATACAGTCAAACTAAAATCAAATGTTCCACTGTACAGGTTATTTTGGGTGTGCTGACATTTGCTTGTTTGTGGGTGCACTGGATCTCTCCTCTCCTTTGGTCAGTAGAAGCATTTTTCTTATTGATGACAAGTAAACGTTAGTGATGGGGGAAGGTCTTATTTGTGGCTACTGGCCAGCTGACAACGGACAGTGATAAAAACACAGAAGAAGATGGGAAGAAAGGAACAGATAAGGTAATTACAGCTGATAAGCATCAGCATGACATTACAGGTGCTATATACACATTTGAAACCTACACACATAAACACATAAAAGAAAACATTCTGGACATGGAATCTTCCACAGAGCAGATGCAATTACATAAAGAAACAAAAAGGGATTTTTTATTCTGTGGTGCTGGCAGTCAGCCTCCCTCTGACTGAGCCTGGGAGAAGAGCGTGTTAAGTGTGAGCAGAATAACTGATCCATTCATAACCGTCATGGCAGGCACCTGTGTAGCACCTCATTGCAGCACCTTCCCATGCTGCCTGGATATAGGGGCAGGCATCACAACTAGTCAAATCAAACCTAGTTACAGCAGATATTGAACAAGATCCTCAGAGGCACCTGTTCGAAAAATGCACCTTCGTGTTCCAGACAGATCGTTTTTCAGTGCTGTTCAAATCTTGCTCTCTGTGCTTGGACAAACAGACTTGGTTTTGCACATTGCAGGGCAGTTATACTCTGAATAGGAGCCATTTTGCAAAGAAGGAAGGAGCAGCACCCACCCTCTCCTAAGATGCCATCTCTCTCTTGGGGTTTGAGAAAATCAAAAAGCAAGCCCTCCAAACTTCCTTCTTTTCTAGTGACACAAAAGAACAAAACAGCATTTCCTTCAAAGCAGTAACATGATCGGCTTTGCGGCATTCTTGCAAGGGTGAATTTAGATTCCAGAGAGTGGAATTTCCAAATGCATTTTTGTTCCTACACCTTTCTTTTTCAAGTTCATAAATCTGTGTCAGTTTTTAAAGGACCTATTTTTGGGGGGAGGGAAAGGGGACAGAACGAGTGATGAGCTATTCAGACCTAAAAGAAGACATTCATGCTGCCAAAGGTAAGACTGTAGAAAAATTTGTCAGTGTAGCAGATGATAGCTCTTCTTTCTTAATGCCTCTCCTGGAGCATCAAGGTATATGTGTTTCTCAAAGGGGCTGTACATCTCAGAAGCAGTCTATGAACTGCATGTTGAAACAGTTGCCATGGCAGCAACCGAGTGTAAGTTACAAACTGTGATTAGCCACAGTTGGCCTAAATAGCTGGAGGAAATAAAAATAGAAAGAAAGGAGGGAAAAAAGGGCAAGGAGTTTTTGTTATTTCTACTACAGATCCGTCAGCATGAGGCTGTGCCAGGCCAAGGAAACAGAACTGATGGAGAGGAGCTTGCAGGAGTGTGTTCTGCACCCCAGCCCCAGCGAGGGTACCACCAGCAGCACACGCTGTGAGGGGACCTTTGCCCCCTTACAACCTACCAGCACAGCACCTACGTGCTGGGGAGGGGCCATTAGTACCATTCCTGATAGTGCTGATTGGGTGGAATGGTACTTCTCCAGAATCAGAGGTGAGGCCAGGGCACTGCTTGGCCTCCAGCAGCCCAGCGAGCATGGTCACAGCACTGTCCTGGCTGTTACCTGGTGTAGCTGCATTAAAAAGTTGGACACTGGCCTGCAGAGATGTTGCAAGGCTTGCCCCAAGTGACGCAGAGGGCTGCTAGCCTGGATGGGGTGTTAGTTGGTGAAATCCCTCTTCCTAGAACCATTCCAATCCTTTTAGCCCACTAACCTATGTCTGTTTGAAGCATGCCTCTGAAAAGTATTCCATCTTAATGTGAAGCCTGAGAATTGGAGAGTGCAGCCCTTTTTGTTAACTCATTGCAGTGGTTAATCATACTTGCTTGTTAAAAAAAAAAAATGCATCTTACATCTGATCTAAATGTGTATGGAATTAGCATTCAGCCTCTGGCACATGCTGTGTTCTTCTCTGCTATATTTAAAAAAAATAAAAATCACTTGTTGAGATCCTGTGGGTTTTTCCTGTGAAGGCTTCTTATGGACTAGAGTCACTTTCAAGCTTGTTTTTGAAGAAGTGAAGAAGCAGAATTCTTTCTCTCAAAGGATTTTCTTTCAGTTCTTCTCAGGGAAAAGTAGAAGACTGGGAAGCTAAGGTGAAAACATTTCAATCCCAGGGCTGAGTGGAAAAACATCCGCTCTAGGAGCTGTGAAGTGCCACATTAGGGGGCCAGATTGCCAGTGTAAAATCAACCAAAGGGATTTATACAGGCTGGTAGTATGCAGGTAGGTGCTTTCAGGAACAGAAACTGTTAGCCCTATTCTTTTCTCTCATAGCTTTCTAAAATAAATAAGTTTAATTTGCATTATCCTGGAGGGCTTCCGCTTCTTAGTCCTTTGAGTGAGGCAGCATATGAATCTACGCAGGCCAATCCATAGCATTTGACCACTTACCAAGGATATTTTTCTCCCCTCCTGTCCTAAGGGATCTGTAGATTCCTCCTTTAAGAGGAGTGCAAACCAAGAGTACTTACTGTGGTTAATGGACATCTGTTTTGGCTGGCAGAGCTGGGGTAAGAGAGAGAGATCCTGTGGTCTGCACTTCAGGAAGAAGAAAAGAAACACCCACAAGACACCTATTTACCCTGCATATCAGGTTGGCTTTTGCTGTTATTTGTAGGAATCTATTATGCATCTTACACCTCCTAAATCCTTGTCATCCAGGTTTAAGAGCTGGGACTCTCTTATTTGGCACCAAGTCAACAATAAGGTTTTTAGCACCAGCAGCCATTCATATTTTACATGTGTTTGTTCCTTTCAAGCAATAATCATAAATATCAGCTTTCATTCCTAGAGTGCCTTTTATCCCAGGGGCTCCCAAAGCACTTTCCAAGCTTAACCAGCTTATTGTAAAACACTCCTTCAGAAAGGGTGGAACTTACTGCCCATTAAAGCCTGATTTTGGAAAGAAAAACCCTGAATTGTAATGTCCTCAGGACACAAGGGGGCCTTTGCAGCTATTTGCTGTACATGTTCCCTCACCAAAAAAGGTTGCTTCTTGCTCCTCCATTCCCCTATCTCCCCTAGCTGAATCCAGTGGTGCTCAGTTACTTGGGGAGAAGAGCGCAAGTAATGAGAGATGATCATCCTCTGTGATCTGAGGAAGTGCTTTTTTCCTGGAATCCTACTGCTGCCTTCAACAGTTTCTTCTGGCAACTCTATTTCCATCCAGTCTGTTTGCTTTTTATCAGGGCAAATGTTCTAGGGCAGAGTTGAAAGTCCTGTGGCTTTAGCCAGAGAGGCCACCATCCATGGCTGGGCTGTGTTAAGGATCATGTGAGAAGATGTAGTCCTCATCAGGACAAAGTCAGCCAGCCTAATTTAAGTCACGTTCCTCTGAAATCAAAGCAAAGTTGGTTGCTTTGCACTTAAATGATTCACAGCCTTTCAAATGGTCCTTTATTTGCCTCATCTGTGGGAGCAGTAAGCCCAGAAGATAGATTGTTACTGGTAATTTCTAAACTGAAGGATTTGTTTCCTAATGAATCACATGATTAATTTTAGAGGGGCTTGAATCTGACTGGTGTCACATTGTTCTCATTGTTTTCAGGAGGACTCATCATGGTGGGACCAATCTCTCTCATGATGCACAGAGCTTTCTTCCATGCTGGCTGTGTGGGAAAGTGGCCTCTCCTCTGCCTAACTGAGGGAGGTGCAGGTGAGGCAGACACTTCTCCAAGGACACTCTGAGAGCCTGTGGCAGAAGGGGGAACAAAAACCTTATTTCTGGTTCAGTGCTTCAACCACACAAATAAAATTTATCAGTATAGATAGCTTTAGATGAAATATACATCAAAGCATATTTTTGGCTGCTGCCTTCAGAAGTAGTACTAAATCTCCTGAGGGAATGCAAGCAGTGAGATATGATCCAAGTGTCAAAATCCCCATCTTCTTATTGTCTCTTCTTCTCTGGTTAGGTTCACAGGGAAGTCCTTTCTTGGGATCGTTATATCATCTCTTCCCATCAGTAGATTTTGGTTCAGAAATGCATTTTCATTCTTTTCCAACAAAATGCTGCCTATTTCAACACTAACTCTGGGGATCCGTAAATTGGCAAAATATCCAAAAAGAATAATGAACCAGCAGTTACTGTTTACATTGGCCACCTTGTGTGAGTGCTGATATTAGCATTTCTGAAAGGATTCATTCATCACTGAAAAAAAGGTTTGTACCTATGAATAAGAACTTGCTTGGGGAGGCCTGAGTGCCTCCTTTGCTCTATCAACAAAGCTTACAAATGTCAAAAGATGTTTTAGCAGTGGATGTTAATGCATGCCTGTTATTTCAGGATGACAATGAGCCACTGGAAATATTCCATGCTTATTTCTGATGGCGTGATGAAAGTGGCAGCAAATTTAAAGAAAAATCTTATTTATTTTCATGCATCTTATTAGTTTATCGAGTTATTTAGAGACTAGAATATATATATTGAAAGTGGCCATCTTGAGCCATTTTTTAAAACTAAAATCCTGTGACGAAACCTCAAGCCCAGTAATTAGTTCTCATGTAATGGAAAGGCAAATAGACCTGCACTAGAAAGAACAATGACTTTTGGAAAGATATTGCCCTTTCCCAACTATGACCTGTTCTGGAGATGTCAGCAAAATAAACATACTTCTATGAAGTACCCATAAGCCTGCCTTACCAGTCACACTTGCTGCAATTTGCCTTAAACTAGTTGCCTTAACGCTTTGGTATGTGATATTATTTTGCTTAAAAAAAAAAAAGAGATTTGTTTGTTCTGCACTGTCCCAGCCAGCACATTATGAACCGTGGCTCAGAGGTGGAACAGGTCTTCTGCATGGCCAACAGCCAGTGTTTGTTCCATCCTCATACTGCAGGTCAAGGGTGTCTTGGCAACAGAGGACAGAATAACAGCGTTTGTGTGGGAGGCAAAAATGTCAGTCTCTGTGGGATGCCTATATTTTGAGTAGGATTCCTTAGGATTCTGTAGGATGAAGATCAAACTCTTTTTCAGGTATGTTATTATGTTGTAACCTCAAATATACCATTTTTCTTTTAACCTTCTGGCTGCTTCACTTTTAGGCAGGAAGCAGCTGAAAGTAAGGGCTCTTCCTGGTCACTCACACAGCCCCCGGCATGGCGCAGCTTCAGTTCCAGCAGAAGACCTAGGCCATTTCTGTAATCCAAATGTACATATTTTTTTTTAAATCGACTGTCTAGAAGCTAATATGCTTGATGGTGCCCCTTTCATGCTAAAGGTGATGCTTTGCAAGCACTATGTTTATAAAGCAGAAGAAGAAAGGAGGTGTGAGTGAAATGAGAGACCAAGGACCAGCCTTCTGCCGTCTGTGGGAAGTCCTCTTGGAGGAGCATGAATCTCTGAGGCTTCTCTGGTGGAGTTTCTTCTCAACCCTTTACATTGTTGGGTAGAGGAACCTGGGCTGATGGCTGATAGGGAATCATGAGGGTCATTCCCCCACCCAGAGAGGTAATATTCTCTGCTTCTGTGGGGCTATGATTTCAGCATGCAGCTCCAGTGCATAGAGGGACCAGAAATAACAATAGGAACCTCCAAAGGGGTGACTGGATATCTGAAAGGCCATCAGTACACGTAAAGGGTTCCATCATAAGTAGCTGGAGAAGAGATGCCTGCTCTGCAACAGGCAAACACTTCTTTGCACAGAATCAGGATAATTTCCTTTCAATGTGGGGTGGGTTGCCAGCAGTCTCAAATGTAATCCTCATGATAGTCCTTCCAAAGGTGAAACAAGGGTATTACGGGCACTGCCACTGAGGTAAGCAATCTTTAAATATAGCTGCAAAATGCATGGTTTACTGCTAGGAAACCCTTTGGTTTGTTAAGAAAAACAAGACAGGTAGCAGCACTGATACAGCAGAATATAATGCAATGGCTGATAGAAATGTGACTCATTCTAGCCAGAGGCTTTAGTATGGGAAGTCAGATAAAAGATATAAAAACAAATCTGATTTTTTTTTCCTTCCTAGTGAAGGTCACAGCCAGGAATAGTATGGGAAATAGTTAATGGAGGAAGAAATGTTCCCCTTCAAATTAGAAGTATTGTCTTGCTTTAGAGTTTTGTTCTCTTTTTTTGGATCCCGTAACAAACACTGGCAAACATGCCGGGCCTTTCTCCCTTAAGCTCCTGATGAATATCCCACCGGGTGGGTAGCAAATGTCGGGGACGGGCTGTGCAGCGCTTGGTGTCTGTCAATGGGTGTCTGCTGTGCGGGCAGTGCAGCCACCAGCAACATGCTGAATGGGCCTGGGAGACTGAATGGAGCTCCATGCAACTGCGGCCAATTTTCCTGGTCAGCATGGAGGTGCAGTGCCAAGGCTCTGTGTGAGAGCCTGTGCAGCCTGCTGCTGAGGGGATTTCACCCCCTTTCCTCTGCTCCTGAACCCTGGGGATGTAGGACTTCTTTCCAGCCCCAGCACAGACCCTATTCCCTCAGTCTCTATGCTTGGTGTGGGAGGATGTAGATGACACAGTGACCGTTGCACTTGTAGTGGCACAGGCTGTTCTCTACTTGTCCTCTGGAGACCTGGGAGGCTGTGGGCTCCTTGTATTGTCCCTGTGACCAGCACTGCACACGTGCAACGGCATGGGGAAGCCACACAGCTGTGCCCATTGTGCAGTGCACACACAACACTGCCCAGCAGAGGAACGGTCTGTGATGCAGCCCATCTGCTGGGCAGGAATCACAATTTAATTTGCTCAAAATGCAGTTTGATTGGGGACAGGCAAGGAGAGGAGTGAGTGCCTCTGCTTCATGTCACTGTGCTGCAGATTGTAAATCAGGATGCTGCAGTGGGCTGAGGGGCTGCTGCTCCCTGGGGCATTGGTTAGCTCTGAGCTTTAGGCTCCTAACTAAAATCTCCTGCACATGACTCTACCACTTCTGCTGCGAAGGACTGGTCACATTTCCCATGTGGCTGCTTTGAACATCCCAGATTATCTGTGGGCAAATCAACTGCCTTTCCTATGGTTTGACTCCTCGCAACTCAACAGGCCTTCGTCACTGCTCAGTGCCAGCATGCTGGGGTCATTAAGGCAGTTAGCACAGTGTTAGGATGCATTCATTTTTGGAAGGCTTTTCTTTTGGGACCCCAGCAGGTGAGAGTTCAGATCCTCCCTCAGCAAGCTTCTGACCCTGCAGTGGGCTTTCAGAGGTAGGAGCACTATGGGAATCCCAAGTACCCTGAAGCTTATGCATGGACAAGAAAAACCTATTACAGGAAAACTGATAATACCAAAGGTAAGCCCTTGCCCATCACTGGTGTTACAGACTCTGGAGAATCAGTTTGTATTGACCAGAATCCCACACTTTTTTTTTGGTGTTTGTCCAAAACAAGTCTGTGCATTGAGGTTTCCTACCTCAGAATTGTCCAACCAAATGAAAAGAATGACCTCAGTTGCACAGCTGCTTCTCTATCTGATCCTACAACTAGAGTGGGGCCAGGGCACAACCCCAGGTCAACCCCCTCTTCTCCAAATGGAGGCATTTGAGAACATTGGAGCTCAGTCCAGATCTGATTTTTGCAGATGACCCTTCTCTGTGTAGTAAATACAACCCTAATGCAGAAAGCTTTAAGGCAGTTCAGAAATGAGGCTGTGCATAAATGTTGGGCCTTCTACTGGTACCATTCATAATGCTCTTCAGTCTGGAGTTTTTTGGGAACAAAGATCAATTCCATGAGGACCATCTGTCACGTGTATCTTCACATTGACTTGAAGTTGAACCCTTTTATTCTGCTTGCTTCCTTACTTTCCAAGGCATGTGCATTGCTCTTCTAGCAGTCTCCTTATGTACTTGGAGTCACACATTCTCTTATTTGGGATTTTCACAGTTGCTGCTCCTTTAAATGCTTCCAAAGGATGCTGAATTGGATGATATGACCTGTTGTTTTCAGACTGATTTCTTTATAAAATCTCTATCAAGAAAGACTGTAAAATACACAATTCAAATACTTGTAGATCACCACAGTCTTGTTAAACTCAAATGTTCTGACTCCTTGTGAATGTGGGGTTTGTAAGCTGCTTTACCACAGCTTTTGTTGTCTTTTTGGTGAAAAAAGAAAATGTAATTCAAGCTTTTTCTTCTTCCTTCTCTTTTTGTGCTCAAATTTACCATATTTGCGGATAGACTGTGCCTGTGTTAGCAGCTGGTGTGGTGCAGAGGGAGAAGATCCATAGAGGTGACTATTTGGTGCTGAAGACTTGATGTGTCAATGGATTTACATCAGGCTGCCTCTGTTCTGGTTCCCCAGGACTGGATGCTAACTAGGGGTTGGAGTACAGGAGGTGTGCTCCTGGAGTCCATCTCCTAGTTTCCTTTCACTCAAAGGAAAACCAGTTAAAAAACTTGCTCCCTGACTTAAAATGAAACATAGCAAATGGAACAAACAGGAAATTTGCCTCATAAACTTGCTCCCGATGCAAACAAGAAGAGGCACATAGAAAGACCTGTTGAGAGACCACAGTCAAGAGACTAAGTCCAGAGATGTTACTTTGCCTTGAGGTCCCACTTGGTTTGAATGCACAGCAAATGGTCAGTTATTTGGCTAATGGAATAGTTGTTTACCTTGGCTGAGCAGTTCTCTTATTCTTTCTCAGATATAGCTGCTAAATCTATTCTTCTATGCTTTTACACTTCCCCAGCCTTCCTCTTTTCCAAACTCTCACCAAGTCTATACATATATATTATATATGTATGTGTAGGCAGTTCTGTCTACTGCTGGGATTTCCTCCCAAACAATACCTGTTGTGTTGGCCACAGTGGTTCTCTTGGTTCCCATGCTCAGAGCAGTTTGAGTTTCCTGCTGGCTCAGCAACAAGACTTTCAGGGCTTTTTGTACTTATTCATCTTCAGGAGCCAAGTGGAGGAGCGCAGTTTGCCTGTGAATGGCAAGCTGGCTAGGCAGGCAGCAGGAAGCTTGCATACTAAACCGTGTGAACTTTGAGAAGGGGAGGAAGGGAACTGGGGGCCACTGGCTGGGCTTTGCGAGGCATTTTCTGCATCCCTCTGCCTTATAAACTCTGCAGCTCAGCATAAGGGTGCTCCCTGCAAAGGAATGAAAATATTTATAAAATGGGGGGGTGGGGTGGAAAGAAGTGAGAGACCTGAATGTGGAATTTTAGAAGACGCATGGGGAGAGCTTGGAGAACAGAGAAGACTGAGGAGGCTTGAGTTTTAATTATTTGCATGAAGCCCTGAGTGTGGGTTCCTCACTTGGAGTGGTGCCACAGAACCTAGTGCTGCATCACCCATCACTGCCCTGGCAGTGACTGCACTGTCTTTGTGTAGGGGCAGATTTCTGGATCGCCCAGGTAAAATCAAACCTACAGAAATGAAAACATGGTCTTTCTTTTCCACTGCATTCCTCCCTCTACTTCTTTCTGTTGTTGTCAGCAGAAATTAATGAATAAGCAGGTTCCCATTTGGAAGGACCAGGCATCAACAGGGTAGCTATGAGGGGTTTGATGAGCGGTGCCAATGTGCCTGCTTGTTATTTGGGGGTGAAGCTGTCTCTGAAGCAGCAAAAAGGGCAGTTTGGCAGGTCTTGTGGTGCCGCTGCAGGTGCAAGTGTGCTGGGAGCATCCTTGGAAAAAGCTGGGAGGTGAGGAGGAGGAAAGCAAGAAAAACGAAGGATGAGCTAAGCCCATCTGCCCACAGACCAGCTACTGGTCTCCTGCTTGTGTCTGCACAGACATCCCTCTGCTGGTTGGGTGACAGGGACTGTGAAGCAGACATGAACACCACGTGTGTGTGTGTAGGTTCTATTTTTATGGTGACAGCATGATGGAGAAACCAGGCAGGGGGTGGAAGTGCTCCGTGTAGTGACAGACCAGGGGATAGGGTGTGGCAAGGCATGGTTAATCATGCCCTCACATCATTACAAAGTGATGTGACCTTCCTGGTCTGATCCAAAATAAGAAATCCCCACAGTTTTCCCTCTATTAGGCAGCACCTTCTTCTGAGGATTTTTTAAGATGCCCTTTACACCAGGCTATAAATTGGAGAAGCTGGGGCCCTTGCTCCCGTACCCAGCTCAGTGGCATGCTATCTAGCTCCTAAGTGGGCACTGAGCATGGCATCACATCTACTTGGCACCTGCATACCCCTGATGTCCCCCTAGGACAAGGAACCTTGCTTGCAGGTCCCTAAGCACCAGGGACATAGGAAGATACTACTCTGTGTCCCAGGGGAGGCTTGTGGGAGACCTACCTTCCAAGCTTGACTAGATCCCAAACTGCCTAGGCAGCTTTTGGCAGGATGCAGGCACCTCAAAAAGTAACTGGTGCTTTCACCATGGTCTTCTTAGGAAATACAAAGGCAGGTCCAAATGTGGAGAATTTACCGTCAAATCTGTATATTTTCTATTCATTTCCTCTCTTGGTTCCACAGAAGCTCAGTTTAAATTACATATAATCAACTTTGCTGGCTTCCTCTGTTTTTAAGGCTATCCAGCATTTTCTTATATGACCAAATGTTTAGTTGCCTGTAATCCCTGCAAACTTCAGCCATTTACTGCTTAACTGGTTTTTTCTGTGCTGGGTATCTATCTCAGGCTGAATGCATCTGGGAATCTTCAGAAAAAAAATGTTTTTCTTGCTTACAAGAAAGACAAGAGAAACAATTTTTTTTTCCCTTCATTTTCAAACATGTTCTTAAAGTGTGATCTGTTGAGAAAATCTAGTGCTTTCTGCCTTTGGTGGAGAGGCTTGAAATTTGACAGATATCTGGAATGCGCCTTTGGTTGTTCTTCATGGGGGTGGGGGGGGAAAGTTGAACTAAGAAACCTTAGGCATAAAAAAAGCCTCAGATCTCAGACACTCAATAGAAACTTCTTAAGAGTTAGAAGCTGGATTCTCGGAAGGCACTTGCTCAGTGGAGACTTGTTCAACTCTGGCAACTAAATCACAGACGAGCGCAGCAGGCACACTGCAGCCTCATGCTGCAGGTACAGAGCAGCAGCTCTTTGAAATTATTTTTCAACAATTTCAGGGACACTGTGGTGCTGAGGACCAGAGCTTGGGGATGCTCTCAGACATGCTTATTTGCTGGTGCTTCAGCCAACGCATGGGAAGGCTGATTTTGACTAGGGCTGGGACATGACTGAGGGAGGGAGGAAGCTCTACTGCAGCCTGAAGGCTAAGGACCCCCTGCCCAGGGATGGGAACTGATGTCAGATATGGAGCTGGACACAGGAGCAGGATTAAGGCAGAAGACAGGCTAGAAGGACGAGGAATTGCAGGAAGAATCAGTTTTGGCAGTAATCTCTTCCCACCAGCTCATACCTCCTGCAGAACCTGTGATACAGCAGACCCAAGGATTTCTGCCATGTAGTAGTTGTTTGTTGTCAGCAAATATTTGGGGAAGCCATTGGCACAGGCTGTGACTCACTCCTGCCTGCTCTCTCAGCAGAAACTGATGGGTTAGTAGTACTCCCAGTTATTCTGCTTTTCAAGCACAATGGAATTAACATCTGGGAGTAAGAGCCAGTCCTGCCGATGAGTCATGCAGTGGTTAGTGTGATGCTGCATGATGGGATTCCTACATTTTTGTTTCGGTTTGCTGCCTGCAAATGAAGGAAATTACACAAGCCCAACATAGATTGAAAGTATGGGAATTTTGTAGGGTCAAGCACCTGGTGGTTAGAAAATGCTTGATGTAATACTGCCCTTGCCATCTGAGTTCAGTTCCTGTCTACAAAGGCATCATGGTAGTGTTGCTTTTAGCGGCAGGATCAAATGCACGTGTCATTTTTTTTCTTTTCACAACAGCTCTACGTCTTTTAATGCCCAGGGTAGATGGTTCTTAGCAAGTGTATGGAGGCCATGCAGAGAAGGGTCCTCTCCCTGCCTCATTGCAGTTGGGCACTACAAGAGGATCCCTGCTTTGCCTTCATGCCGCAGCAGACTCCAGCCCTTGACAATGGCAGCAGCAGCCAGTGTCTTTCTCTGATCTGCAAGACCAAAACAGGTGGAGTTCTTGGATAAAATACCTGCCAAACTCAAACAGCCCCCATATGGCACATGCAGAGTGAAGTTTTGTGTAACTTGTAGCTTGACCACAGGTGGGAAAACTGAGGATGCTTGTAGAGGCACTCCTCTTCCACAGCTGAGTGCCAGCTTTTGAAGACAGAGGTGCTTAATCTCTTGATTTGAACAGAGCAAGCTAATATATAACTTGCTAATCTTATTCTAGGAGACAGTTGAATTATTTTAGCTAAAAATTACCAAAAGAATCTGCCTGAGGCAGACATCCAGCATGGAGCATTTGAGCTTGAGCAGATGAACTTTGGCAAAGCTGTGAATGGTGGAAAGTAGTCATTAATGGGAAGTGTTAAGCAGCTTTAACTATAGACAGCGCACATAGGGGGAAAAGAGAAACTTCAGCTCTGTGGATGGCTCCATCAGAAAAGATGTGCAGGTGAAGTCCTGCCTCTGTGCATTTGGTTAGGCGATTGCTGAAGGTGAACACTGACCTGAGTTTATGAAGTGGCGTTTGTAGACTACAGAGGTAGACTTGCTGTTTTGCACTATTACCCATTACTTTGTGGTTTGCTGTTGAATCAAATGCTAAGGAGAAATGGTATTTTAGTAGTGATAAAGTGTGAAGGGAAAGAAACATGGGATTTCTCTCTCCCTGCAGGAGGAGGAGATAAAGCTAAACAGGGATGCTGGCCCTGCCCCTGCTGGCATATGGCACACATGGCATGTGTGGCAGTTTGCTTTGTGGGAAGATCTTGTCATTGTGGCCATGAGTGGTTCTTGGATTCCTCTCTGCTCATCTGACAACCTTTATACCAACAAAGGGTTTGGTAGGGGGTTGGGAGAGTTGCAAAGGTTAGTGGCAGGGTGCTAGCAGCTCTTACTGCCAGTCTGCATTTTTTTCTTTTCTGCAGGAAGAGGTATTTTCCATTCTTGTTACACTTCACCTAGAGCTGTGTAAACAGCAGTCTCTCCTAGATGTTGACACCTTCAAATGATTTTATCTCCTTCTTAGGGATTTATTTACCCAAACTCTACTATTTACTTATTTAATCTTCTGGAGAAGGATGAGCCAGAGTTGTGTGAGTGCAGCCCTTGGTGATTCTGGGCAGTAATGCACTCTGCTGAAACTCAGGCAGAGATTTTAAAGGCTGATTGTTTGAACAAGTTAAAGCCTTGGAATTATATATGCACTTTGTATGTGCAGGCGACACTTCATTTTTATATTCAAAGTGCATTAGGACATGAAAGGAGCCAACTTCAACCTACTCTGGAAATGACACCTAAGACCCAGCCTGTGAAACACGTGCTACCTGAAGAGCATTTAATATGATGTCTATGCAGATTTGGTTTTTCTTAAGAAACTTTTTTGACTATTTCTTCCTTGCAGGCATTAGAGGTGGAAACAGGTTAGGTTTTGGACTTAATCTCACAATCAGGGAAAGGAGAGAGGCAAAGGGATTTGTCTGGTTAGCTCCCCAGTACCATTGCATTAAACCACTAGTGAACTGGAAGCTTCTCCAAAGCTATGGGAGACAAATGACCCACCCTGTTTGCCTGTGGCTGCCAGGTTAATTTTTCTGCTTTTGAGGTCTGAACGCTTCAAAGCTTTTTGTATGGGTAAATAAAAACTAGTTACAGCCTATAGAGAGAGCTGGAAACCATTTGGTGTGGAAAGATCACAGGATTCTGAGAAGGATCGTAGTCTTATTTTTAAATGAACATAATATATACATTTAAAGAGCAGAACATGCAAATACATTCATAATGGCTGCTATCAGGAGCTGCCGGCAGTTTTTTAGCAGAAAAGCCCTTGTCTTGGAGGTTTCTGCTACCCCTCAGGCTTCTGTCCATTTCTATGTTGTTAGTTGCAGTGTTTAAGCCCCATTAAGTTTAAGTGCATAAATTTTCTTTGGCTGTTCAACCCCAGCCGTTTTTGGGAAGGAATTGGCCAGAATCCCTGAACCTAAAATAATCAAATGTCTGTCTTCCCATTTAAAAGGTTGCCATTTATCTGACAAGCAGTGCAAAATGGAATAGGTAACTTAGTACAAGCACGCTCTGAGAAACCTGTTCTTGCAAATTCAGGCAAGTGGCTTGCATGTACGCAGATAAGGTACCTTCACCAATGCCCAGGTTTTTGCATGGCATGTCAGTATACTTGGTTTCATAACACGTGTTACTTTTATTATCAGCCTCTTGGTTTCTATCACTCTCTTTAGAAATATTCCAGCCACAGCTTGTAACTTTTACAGGCTTGTCCAAGGAGCACAGCCTTTCAGACACTACTTTTGTGAGTATTTGTTCGGCTCCAGAACAGGATGTCTCTGTTTCAGGATTGTTCTGGACAGGAGAATTAAAAATCAGAATGGAGATGGTGACCAGCACAAAGAATCAGCAAAGTTATTTTAATGAATATCTTTCCATACCTGCCAATCCACCCTTCCCTGCAGGAAAACCAACTTTCAGACGAATAAAGCGCATGGTATGGAAGGTGGAGTGCTGATGCCAAATTTGTCTTTGCTTTAGCAGAACTCATTGCAAGATGCTTAATCTGCAGATCTCCTGGAATATGCTCTTTGAGAGAAAAGTGGAAGGTATATTCCCACCATGTTTTTAGCTGGGTTTGTATGCTCTTAGTATTTGAATCCTCAAAGGGTGGGACATTGTTATGGCTGCAGTGCTGGGCAGGCATGCGGTACTACATTCAAACTAGCTGCCATGGATAGCAGCGCATGTGGAAGCAGCAAAGAAAACCCAGCAATGACGTGGGCTAAATATTTGAGAAGAGTCTGAAGCCCCCACTAACCTGCCTTCTGTGGGCATGTGGTCTATAACTAGCTGTGTTGACAGTTGCTTCAGCAAGCAGGCATGCCTTCTGCCATGGGGTTAGACACCTTGTTCCTGTCTGTGGTATGTTGTCCAGTTTATGTCACTGGGAATATTTGAGGACCTGACTCTCTCTGAGCTTTCTAGTAGCAAGAAGTCCCTCCATCATGACTTGCTTGGCTGTGAGCAGACAGACAGCCACCTCCAGAGATTATTTATTCTAAAACACGTGTGGAGTGTTGTGAGAGGGTGTCTGTGTCTCTCTCCATCAGCTCAGAGAAAAGCCTTAATGTCAGGTCAGTCTATGGCCAGCTCTTGCAGGTCTGTCTGCTCTCAGCTCAGCTCCACTGGGTGAGGCTCTGGGAGGACACGTTGCTGGTGGGTCCTGACATGGCACAAGGTATATAGGACCTCACCACCAACCTGCTCGGCTCTCTTCTGAAGGATGTTAGAGGAATTTATGTGCCCCTTAGCAGTATACCTCCTCGTGATTGGGCAGCAGCTGAAGAGGCAGTTTGAGCATCTAAATTGAGAAGTTAGGCATCTAAGGCTTTTATTACAGACCTACATCTGTGAGGACTGTAGCTGAGCAGACTTATATAAAGGAAAAAATCCCTGCTAAATTACTTCGATCTTCCAGACAGCTATGGAAATGTTTGTGTTGTGTACTCTTAGAGATGTGTTTCTTCTATAAGCGCTCTCAGACCTGTGAGATGACGCCACTGTTTTAGCTGGACATGTGCTATGGGGGGACACCATGGTGAAGAGCACTGTTCTCTCAGGACCTCCTGCAGCACTTTTGGAGATGTTTCATAAGGTGGGAGGTGAAGTCCCTGCCTTTGGACCCATGTGTCAGGAAAGCCTCCCACTATGAGTAAGTGATGCCTCTCTTTCCAGAAAGTGGAAGATACCCAGCAGTGTGACAAAATTAATAGGCCAGGCAGATGTTTTGTTTAAATGAATGCTGGGAGAGGTGGAAGGAGGCTTGATTTCTCACATGGTTAATGTTCCAAATCCTCTTTTTAGTCCTCTCATGGCAACCTGTGTACTTTGCTTTTCAAAGTCATATGAATCTCTGCTCAGCAGAAATGTAAATGTTTTGATAAAACTGTTCTTAACAAGTTTGATTTGTTTAATAAGCTTGATTAACTGCAGAGCTCTATGGTCTTTAATTGGGAAGGATTTACTATAAATTATTATTTTTTTGTAATTTTGTGAAGAACGTGGTGGTGCGCGGGACCCTGCTCTGCTGCCTTTGTGGCAGTGTTGGAAGTGCCTATCTCTGGATTCGCTGCAATTTCAGATCCCCGGAGATCTTCAGGTGCTGAGCCTGCCCGCAAGGCCTGGCAGATGCTAGGCAAGGGGCACAATGGAAATTCAACTGGAAGTGTCTTTACAGACCCTATTTTTTTTCTGTTGTGTTTGTGTCTCCTAGATGACTAGTCTCTCCTTCCAGAAAAAATGCTGCATGCCTCTTCTTCTGACAAGTCCCACAAGAAAGGGAGCATGGTTGTCCACAACAGCACTCTCCTTGTTTTGGTTCATAACCAGCCTCAGCCTGCACTGCCTTTTCAAAGGCTGGCTGAACAAAATCCCCATGTTTACCAGTAGAAAGAGAAAAAAAAAAATGGTTGATCAGAAAATCTCAGCTTGGTTACACGTCACAAAGTAGTCTTTCCACTCTTCCATTTATTGTGGTAGAATCACAAGCTGTAAAATACATCCAGCTGGAAAAAAAAAACAAACCCCAAACCCAAACCTTGTTTTACTGTGTCCAGCTTAATTTTTTAGAGCTGAATGTCCAGTCATATACCTGTGTGAAGCCTCTGAGGCTCTGGAGGCTTAATGCGGCAATTAGGGTTTTTTAAATAGGCAGTTTATTGTCCACATTACATTTTTTCTGTGCCTTTTGGTCAATACCCCAGACTAGAGAAACCATGGAGAGATTGAAAACAAATGAACTCTCCCCTTAAATTCAGAGCCTGCCCAAAGCACCAAAGCAAGCAGAGCATCGACACAGTCTCTGCACCAGTGGGTTTGCTCTTCACTCAGTAAGCACCATTCTCCTATCTCACTGACAAGCCGCAGAGCTGCTGCTCAGCAGGTCTCGGAGGTTTCGTCATGAAAATGCATGGGCTGAGCAACATGATTTCACAGCTCTCTTCAGACAACTTTACACTTTTACTTGTGCTGGACTTTAAAGTGGAATGGCCCCAGAGAAAATGGCGTACTTCATAGGAAAGGAATGTTTTTCATCCTTTCCTAGCACTTCCATGATCCTTCTGCATGTATGGTTCTGACAGGCCAGCATGATGTAAAAGACATTTTTAACACAAACAACCCGGTTCCTCTTTGACCTTTGACATTTCTACATGGTACCAAAAGCTCTCGGCCATGCACCAAAAGTTGGTAATTGATGCTTTTTTTTTTTTTTGCTTTTTACTTTTTTTCACACAGACTAAACAGTGACACGTCATATCCTGTATGAGCATTTGTTTTAATGGATGTGCTGCCAACAGAGACGCTTGGGTTTAAGAGGCTGATCATTTGCGACTGTAATGGCTTTTAATGAAAGGTTTTGTCTTCATAAGACCAAAATGTTCTTTATCCAGCTTTGGCTTTTGAAAGGAACACTGCAAATGTTTTTGGATTGGATGTGAAATGTTGTGTAAATTCTGTAATACCCAGGTGGAAAATCTGTCCTTTCCTTAATTGACTACATATCCAAGTGGAGGGCAGTTTAAAGCCTACATGGTTTATACACTTTGAAGTCATTAGAGTTCATTTGTCCCCAGTGAGGGGAATATTTAAAACCAGAAGTAGTCCGTAAAAATAAAAATAAATTAAATATAAAATGAAAGAAACATTTTTGCGTGTTTAGTCGGGCTTTTTCCTTTTTGTGCGCTTTTTTTTTTTAAAGTAGATTTAGCTTTTCTTTTCAACTCCTCTTTTCTGAAATTGCTTGGACTTCGGAGCTGTGCATCCTGACTACTGCAGGGCTCTGGCAGGAGCAAGCAGGGATGTGGGAGCCCCAAATGACTCTTCACAAAGGCAGAATTCAGAGCTGTTCTTCAAAATTTTTTCAGTTCATACTGCAACCGCTGTGGTGTGTGTTTCAGGAGGAGTCATCCACAGTTTACTGGCACCATCAGAGGAAATGGTAAAATGCTGCATGGTTCAGGCAGCTTGGAAAAAGCAAGTCTATCACCAGGTACTGGATCCGAGGAGAAAGCAGCTACATGTTGCTGATTACCTCCTGGGAGAAGTAGCAGGTGACTGGTAACTTTTAAATTGCTCTTTCACTGTGGTGTGTGAACTGCACAGGGATACTGGAGTTGCACCAGAGGCTGTTGCATCACAGATCATGCTTTCAGCAGAGCTTGGCAGAAAAAAAAATGAAAGTAAGTGGTGTTATTTTCAGCCTGAATACTGAGCAAGTTCTCAGTATCTAAATGAGAGCCCTTGAAGTAAGCTCCAGGTGTTGCAGGAAGTGGTGGAGGTGACTCAGTAAATGTCACACTTCCCTCCAAGTTGGTTCTGAAGTTATGTCCAAAAATAACATTTCATAGGCATCTGGCTGTTTGAGATGGCCCTGCTTTTTCATGAAACTCAAAACTAGTGCTACCTGGCACCTTCCCGATTTTACACCACCTTTCTTGTCACAAGTGTTTGCCTTTATCTTGTCTTTGTTCTCTGCTATAAAGCCAAAGACATGACAAGCTAAGTCCTGCAGGTCTCTAAAAACAAGCATTAACCCCTTTCATCCTCATTCCATTGCTTTAATGCGCTTAAATATTTATGCCCCTTGACTGACATTTCCTCCACTGTTTTAGTCCAACAGGTTTTTTCTTTGCAACTGCCCCATTCAAGCATTTATGGGGGTGACTGAACAACTGCGGGATTCAAGCAGGCAGAGAGTGGTGCAATGGAAAAGAAAAGCCTTTTGTGTCTAATTACGTGGTCATGTCATCCCCAACCCTCTGTCCCTGAATGCAGACTTAGGAAACTGGGTGACACACGGATGGAGCTGCAGTGAGCTATTTGTGGGGGGTACTGGAGGCTGGGAGTGCCAGGCAGGCAAAGGCGTCAGGATCTTTATTGTTCTTCATGGACAAGTCCAATGAACTTCTGCAACTGTTGTCTAGTTTAGAAAATGACTTTAAGATAGTTATATAACCACAGGGTGTCCTCTCCTGCAGCTACAGTAACTAGACCAGGTACTGGTACCTCCTTAAGGTTAACTCTAATGCACTCCTCCAAGGTGGAATCTCATTCCCAACCACCCCATCCCCAGAAGCGTTGTTTTGCAGTGGTGGGTTAGGTGCTGGGTCCTGGAGTCGCTCTGGCCATGCTGTTAGCTGCCCTGGCTGGTGGATGTGGGCAATGCTCCTAGAGGCTTGCAGTGGCTGCTGTGTCAGAAGGAGAGCTCTGCAGAGGTTCAGTGGGGCAGGCAGGTCCCTTGCTTACACCCCAGCCCTCTCAGATGTTGCGCAGCAAACTGCATCTCATGCTGGCAGTGAAATCACCCCAAAACTCCTTGCATTAGCATGAACTGTCACCTCCTGCTTTCACAATGACAAGTTTTCATATCCTTCTTACACAAGGCCTTTTCTGGAGCTACCTGGGCTGCATGCCAGCCTGCTTAACCGCCGTCTCCTGGTGGAGGCTGGGGCTGAGCTAGATGCCCCTGCTCCACAGCCTCCACCTCCATGGCCAGGCCTTTGTACAGCTGTGGGTCGAGCACTCGGCTTTGAGGAGCACCTCCATCCTCTGTCACCACAGCCTGTGGGAGCACAGTGTGGGCTGTGAGTGGAGGCGGGGATGGAATCGCAGGGAAAACCCTGTCTTGTCCTGTAAGATCCCAGTGTGCACAGGCAGGAACTATCCCTCTGTGTCCATCCTCCTCTGCAGCATGGCAAGCACGTTGTCCTAAACACAAATTCACTCTCCTTCCCCTTCTCAGCTAGTGCCTCCTGTGCTTGTGCCTTGTGTCAGGGTGCCTGGGTCCACCTGGGGTGCTCATACAAGTCGATGAACAGCTGGTAAGCAGGGGCTCTTCCACCTCCGTATCCAGGGCAGGTGAACAAGCTGGAAGTGCCTGTGTTACTGGCTCAGTTCAGGCTGGGGATGTCCTTTGGAGCAAACTCAGAGGTGCTCCCACACACTCTAGTTTGGTTCATCTTGTGAGGATGTCTCCAGGTTCATAGGTTGAATTCATTGAGGAGGAAACTAAACTGGAAGCTGCTCTCCAGAAGCACCCCATCTACTTCCCATCTCAGTCCATAAAGCCAGCTTACAGCCAGCCTGACATAATCCCTGTTGTGTGCTGCATGGATGTCATATCCTCAGCCTCAAGTGCTTTGCTCTACAGATCTGCTTCTACTGGGCTGCAGGACTTGCTCTTGTACCTGTAGACCTTGTGACCGCTGCTGGAATAAGACAGCAAACCTGGGCTGACTTGGTAGTGTCCCTGGGATGTTCTGGCACACTGAAATTGATACCAGGCAACACTGACAAACCGAAGTGTAGATGCAGAGGTGTGAAAGGGCAGGCAAAAGGCTCAGAGACCAAGGGACAGGTTTTGTTTCTAAACACTGGTACATCATAGGTGGCAATATTTGTGTCTGTGGGCATTTTAACCTTGTAAGTACAGAAAATCATGGGCTGTTTTTCTCACTTATACTCATGAGATGGTGTGTGTATTTGTGTGTGTGTCCGTCCCCCTTATTCTTCGTGTTTCCTGGTACACAGAGCAAGTTCTCAGGGCTTCTGTTGCTCTGCTTCAAAAATTCCTACCTTTTTCATGACTTAAATGAAGGAACCCTTTGGAGAATGATGTCACCTGCACCTCAAATACTCAGAAGTTTTTGATCATGAGTTTTGGATGGCTTCAGGGTCAGGCTTGCTAATTTACAAAGCATACGCACCTGCTCTTCAAAATGTGTAAAATATGGAATCAATTTGTCTGTGGTTGTGAGAGGTTCTCACATGCTTGAAGTTTTGGGGTTTTTTTTTTTCCTGTGTCTTTACAATTGGAGTCCCTGGGGCTTCTTCTCCTGTTTCTTTTGAGCAGACTTAAATGGCTTACGATGAACACAAGGCTTTGACCCTGTGAGTGCAAGAGTAGGTAGCTCCAGGAAGTGGTCAGCCCTAAAACCAGCTTCTTGTGGGGGCCCTTCTCAGTTTTCTCTGGGAAAAAGCTGGCACAGAGCACCCTGCTTGTCCCTGCTAGGCCATCTGAGACCACAGCCTGACAATCTCAAACTGTTCTATTAACAGGATCACATTTGTGCCCCTTCCAAGCAGCAATAGCAGCCATTGTCATGGGAAGAAGGCAGCCAAGTCTGCGGGTCCAGCAGCCCCCTGAGAGGCAGGGCTGGGCTGTGCCTTTCTGACCTTTAGTGTGGGCTCAGCCCTTGCAAGTCAGTCAGCCCAGCTTCGTCTCTGCTGAGGCTGAAACAGGGGTAGAGCTTGAAACGTCCAGGCAGATTTCTTTGAAAAGGTCAAAGCAGTGCAGCTCAGTGGTGCTGGCAAGGGAATGGCAGTGGGGAGTTTGGGGCTTATTCTTGGGACAGCAGCCGTGGGGTGGGAGCTCACCCTCCTTTCCAGTGCTGGCTGCAGGGGGATCCCAATTGCTGCCTGCTCCGGCAGTGGTATCTGTGGATATGAAGGGGTAACCTGGCACGCTGCATGGCCAACTTGGGGTCTGTCGGCTGTGTTTTTCTACCCGGGCAGTGGATAATTCTGAGCTGCTCCTCAGGGCAAGAGCTTTCTCACAAGGAGGCACAAATAGCTCCTCAGTGGGCAGGCATGGCTGGATGGGAGCAAGGGTGGGGGGCTTGCCAAGCCCCAGGCTGACACAGTGGTGGAAGTGGAAAGGCACATCGTACTGCTGGTTTGCACGACACCCAGGAGGTGCTGTGGGAAGTGGCATGGGGCTGGTTCTCCTTGTGCTTACACCAGTCCCCCAAAACTCACAGAGCCTTTGGACGCTCTGGCCCCCGCTGGGTGGCTGTGAAACATCCCAAAGTGTTTCTGCTGGTCATGAGCAGAGCTGTAGGCTGTGGGCGATATGGCTGTACCTGCTGCCCTCCCTACAGGTATGACACTACTTAGCAGGACTTTGCACAGTTTCTTAAAGGGAAGGATTCGGCAAGACAGAAAAGTGGAAATGCAATTTTTTCCTTTATTTTTTTTTTCTAGAGAAGCTACAGCTTTATGAAATCAACATTTATTTTAGCAGCTAAGGAGGCTGCACACAGCAGATTTGGTGACTGTATACTGCGGTCCGGTTGTGCATATAGTCGATGTAAAGCTTGGAAAATAATAAACACAAGCTTCCCCAAGCAGGGCACGTCCGTTATTGCGTGCACACTGTAATTCAGGAACTAACAGATGTCTGAGCTTTGTGCCCAGCCTGACAGAGACACAAGAAGGGAACTGGTTCAGGGTTTGTGCACAGCTGCACTGGTCAGATGACTCTGTCAGCTGAACCTGCCCCAAAACTAGCCCAGATTTATCACAGCAGGGACTCTGACCTTTGTTTGGTCACAAAAATATCATCTTGGAAAGTTCTTTGAAGGCTTTGTAAAGGAGGAGAGTGGTAGTCATAATAGTTCAGGGGTGTTCCTGTAAAGGACTCTTTGCCTGCTGGCTATGCACAGCCCTCCCCTTCTGCATGCCTCGCAAAGGAAATTGCAAAAGATGTTTTCAAGGGACCTGGCTCATGGGATGGTTAATATTTTTGCTTGTGTTTTTCCAGGGGTGAGGGGGCGTTGCTCCACCTGGTGGTCTTGTTCCTGCCTTTAGGCAAGAGGCGCAGCCTTGCCTGCAGCATGAATGGCTCAGAGGTATGACCAGCCCATGACTGGTGGCCAGGACAACACGAGCTAGCAGCTGCTGTTTCATCCTGTGCTATGAAACCAGTGGCAATCTTAACCTAAGCTGATGAAGCTGGGCTATATTAGGGCCTCTTTGCTTGGAACTTAAAAGCTCGGGTCAAGCTCTCTTTTTATGCTGCGAAGTGGCCAAAAGCTCTCTGAAGGTGGCTCTGCAGATTGGTGTGGCCAGGACTTGGCTGCATCTCCAGACAGCTGAAAAAGGGAACTGGAGAAGCCTCTGCATTTCCTTTCAACCTCATCTGCTATGGCAGGACACATGGTGCTGCAGACCATTGTGGCCACAGCTGAGTTGTTGCAATTCTCAGTTGAAAAGCCTGAAGCCATGTAGGCAGGGCTCTGGGGTGCCTTTCCTATGCTTTAGTGAGACCGTGGAAGAGATCAGACTACTGCCTGGGCTGCACCTTTTGGGTGTGAAACCAATAGAATCATAGAATGGTTTGGGATGGAAGGAACCTTAAAGATCATCTAGTTCCAATGCCCCTGCCTTGAGCAGGGACACTTCTTACTAGACCAGGCTGATCAAGGTCCTCAAGGCCCCATCCAATCTGATCTTGAACACCTCCAGGGATGGGTCATCCATAACTTCCCTGGGCAACCTGTACCAGTGCCTCACCACCCTCATCATGAAGAAATTCCTTCTAATGCCTAATCTAAATCTTTCTCTTTCCAATTTAAAATCATTCCCCCTTGTCCTATCATGACATTACCTTGTAAATAGTCCCTCCCCAGCTTTCTTGTAACCTTCTCTTCTCCAGGCTGAACAACCCAAACTCCCTCAGCTTGTCCTCATAGCAGAGGTGCTGCAACCCTCTCATCATCTTCATGGTGAATAGTGTTTTCTTTCAAATGAATGTGCTGCTTAGTAGAGTTACTATTCATTAACATTCTTTTTCCTTCTAAGTCCAGAGGGTGATTGTGTTTGCCCGTTGTGTAAAGTGATAGGGGTTCTCCATTTGCAGGAATAAGGGAACATAGGTTGGTGGCTAAAACTCAAGAGATGCAGCTTGGGAGATATGAGTTCCATTAACCCACAGGCACTGTCATGCTGAGCCGTTATTACAGATAGCTATTAATTTCTTCCATGTTTTTTTTCTAAAACGCACTGATGAATGTTGCGAATGAATCCTGACAGACACTGATGTGTCTTTCACAGGACCTCAGCAGACAACTCTGCAGAAAAGGCTCAGACTTATCTGTAAAAATCTGTGACTTGTCCCCCAAAGGCAGTTGCGTGAGGAGGTGTGTTATTTGCAGGAAAGCCCAGTCTGTAGCTGTGGCCCGAGGGAATCATAGCTACTCCTGACAAATATGACTTGGTTCAGGACCTTCTTCTCAGCCTTTACAGCATCATGTTAAGTTTCATACCTTAACTTTAAACAAGCAACTCAAAACACCCCTCAGGATAGCAGGTAGAATGCCACCAAGTTGCATTGATGACCATAAGGAAATCAGGAGATCAGGATGTGGAAGGACAAGAAGAATGTGCCAAAGTCAGTGATCACATAATTTGTTTGCAGTGAGTCATGGTCTTCCACTTTCACACATTCCCCTCAGCCTCCTACACAACGATGTACTTTCTATGGTGTTTTATGAAACAACAATGTCTCTTGGCTTTCCTGGACAGTCCAGTTTTCCCTTGCTTGCCCTGGTGATCCTGCAACTCCACAAAGTCTGCAGTATCGTTTCATTAACACATCTGGTTTTTAATGCTTCAGTGATATTTACTTAAGTTCTGTGGCCACACTGAGGAAAAAATTGCTCCTTTTACCACGAGGAGACTGATGGAAAGGGTGTTTCATGAAAGGAACAAAAGTTTGGGAAGAGGGGAAAAGTCAAATGAGTGCAAACAACGATCAAAGCTGTTTTCTTGCTCAAAACAAATACTAAGAAAACTTGCTCAGTGGGTCTTGATGAGCTCATTCAGTCCATTCGATTACTGGAAAAATCTTCCACTTTGAGAAGTATGCAAGTGTCTGTGTTGAGTCAGAACCTGGCACAGCAGCTTCAGTACACATTTTTGTTATAAAAAAAGTCCCCTTCGCCTTTTGCAACCCTAAAAATATTCTGTCCTGAGCACTTTCTGTGTTTCGTGGTTTTTACATAGTAAATGTGGGCACTGTAGTGTTATGTTTTGCCTGGAAGGTGATATCTTCAGGAAAGGGTGGATCCACTTCCCTACATTTCAGTGTTGTGCATCCTTTTATTTGCTGCCCAACTGCCTCTTATTTAATATACAAATAACAGTGCAGGAAAAGTTTGCAAGCGTACACCTGCACATGCTCCTACACAGAAACTGCATTTTGAAAAGTTTACTGAAAGTGTAGCACAATTTTTCTGCTGAACTTCTTGGCATATTTCACTGCAAAACTGGTAGCTACTGTATGATGCCTCCAGCCTATTGTATGGGTGCCTCAGAGAAAACGATGTTTTTGGTGAGACTGGGAAAACACAGTCATAGATACCACAGAGCTTTGCTGGGGTGGATGCAGCGGTTGTGAGAGGTCATGGTCAAATACACTATTTCAAGCAAAATCTGAGATGAGGATGTGTTCTTAGCCACAGGAAGAGCATTTTCTTAGTCAGAACAGTTAATCATGCAACACAAAGCGGAATACGTACTGTAAGTCCTCATGATTTCTGTTTCCAACAGCTTTTTTTCCTCCTCTGAAATGACTTGCATATATTTTGGTGCTGCTCATTCGCAATATGGTAGCATCTGTGCTCTGTCTTTGTTGATGGAAAGCTGGAGGTTCTCCGGGTGGTATGAGCCATGCTTCTGTCACAGAGTTAACCTCCATGTGCCTCCTCTCAGGAGGCAGAGAGAAAGAGAAAAAAAAAAATGTCCTGCTGACGTCAATGAAGACCACACTGTACTGGATAATATTACTGTGTACCTCAACCACCCACTCCCTTTAATTTACTAGAAACTAAGCAAGATGTTTTGAAACCCATCGCTTCCAGCACATTTGCACTGTTCTCCCTTGGCCAAGGGCTATTAATTGTCAGGAGCTTGAAAGCTACCTGATTCCTTGTTCAAAGCACTCAGACAGAGGGGATTTCCATGAGTAATAATTTCAGTCTGTGCCTGTGCAGTGCACCGTAGGCTAGAGTAAATTGATCCAGCTGCTTGCAAGGCTAGATGGAAAAGTGCCCGGGGGGGCCAGGAGCACATCACCAGATGGAGCTGGATGCTGTTGTCATCACGTGAGGCTCCCCAGCTGCTGGGCATGCTCCGGCTCGACTTCCACCATGAGCAGGGAGCGCTCAACCTTCCTGTCTGTGCTGACTTGCAATGCGAGGCAAATTCACCAGCACGTGTTGCAACGTCTTCTCTTGTAATAAATAGGATAATTTTAGATTAACCAGAACGATCGTTTGTTCCTACCCCCCCCCACATCCTTTTTCTCCTTGCCCAATGTCCTCACCATGATGACCCCAGTATTTCATGCATGTATTTTGTTCGGCAGCAGTCTTCTCTGTGACGGAGACTATAAAAGCTTCTGAGAGGCCAGCTACCTCTACAAATAATAAAAATTGGCAGAATTAACCTGTGACCTGAGGCGATGAAAATACAGATTCCACTAGCCAGATGGAAGTGTTCAAATATCCGCTCACTTCCTGCTGGAGGTTGCACAAGTTAATTTTTATCCTTGTTAAAAAGAAATAAGAAGTGAAAACACAGCAATAAAATGTGTTCAGCTTGCTATCTCTGGCTTTAATAATATTTATTTTATTCCTTTGTGTTTTATTATTAGAGATGTTAGAAAAATACATTCTTCCTCTCTTCTGGAGATGTTTAAATCCCGCTTGCGTCTTTTTTTGCTAATTTGCAGGGGTGTTTGTATGATCAATTCAATGTAGTCTGTTGGAAGAAGAGCACTATATAGAAGGAACTAATTAACACAGCGGGAATGCAATTCACTTATTTATTTTTTTTAATGAGCAATTCAATTAGGCTTGCATGGAAAAGACGTGGCATCCTGGATTCAGTGGTTGCTTCTTCATTGTGGGAGAACCCAGAGCTGAGCGAGTGGCAGCAGCTTAGTATGCTTAGAGGGTCTAGGGACTGCCTGAGCCTAAGCCCTCTGGTGAGTTCGTGGAGGGAGAGATCCCCAGACATCCCCATCACAAACAAGGTGCAAAGCCATTCACAAGGTCACCAGAGCATGGGCTGCTCAGTACTGGGGCAGGGATGGTGGCACTGAGTACTGGCACTGCATCCTGGAGAGAAGAAATAGGGCATAGAGTCTTTCCCTCCCAGCTGCAGAGTAGCTAGCTTGGCAGGAGGAAATCATTTTACAGAGGAGGACACTGGAGCAGGGAATCGGGACATGGTTTGTCCAGGGAATGGCAGGCATGGGGCTAGTGCAGGGATGTCCCACTCTCTCCCCATACACCATATTCCCATAGCAGGGCTGGACAGACAGCGCTTTTCACAAATGTCAAATCCACTCTGTCTATTTACCTTTCCTATTAGTATTCTCTGACGAAACCAACATATTCAGACAGTGTTGCAGGAAAACCTAGTGATTCTGTGTGATTCTGTGTGAAAAATATGTTACTGCACCCCTACAAAATCAGTGGTAGTAAATTTACTGAAGAGAAGATCAGAGGATGTTAATCGTGAGAGCAGATCTCGGTTCTTCTTTCTCTGGGCCTGACCATATGACTTTCTTCACAAGTGAAGTGTTAACTGTGAGAAGAAAGGATGCAAAGTGTGAAATTTAGATAAATGCCTGTGTGCCTTGCTGTCACGTGGTGTCCATGAAGTGTATGCAAAGGTAAACAGCTCAGCCAGCAGATTGCAGAAGCAGGAGTGGAAGAATAAAGTTCATGTGTTGTTTTTGTGATGGTTTGTCCTCCCTCGCTAGCTGAGCCATTAATGAAAGCAGAAGTTGAGCTGCTGGCAGGGGTTTGGAGCAGGCTACAGGTACCCTTCAGAAAAGCAGCACTGGTTGTTCCAGGCAGGGTGTTTATGATTAATTTTGCAGGCATTTATTGTGCAATGCAAGGTGGCCACCAGCCAACTCAGAAGTTAAGCCAGAAGATGACTGTCAAATGAAACTGTTACGTTTGGCAGATCTTTCCAAAGCTGCTGTGCAAAAGAGGCATACTGAAACTGATTTCTGAATTTTCCAGACCCTCTGTATGGCATATTCTTGTATGGCGGTCTTCTTCTTTTTCACCTTTTTGGCAGAAGAATTAGTTTTCACTTGCAGACCGCATGGATTTTAGGTCAGAATTTGTACTACAGGCAGCCCTTTCCATGCCTTACATTTACCAACAAGCCTCTCTTTCTGGCAGTTCCTCCTTTAATGATCTTACAAGGAACCAGCTCTACTTTACTTGGCTTTCTGAAAACAAAACCATGTTTTCTTTGAAAAGACCTTTTTAACCCAGATGAAGGTGAGGAGGAGATGAAACGGTTGGTGGTGCGAAACGAGCCCTGCCTGTGCAAGCAGATTGTGATAGAAATTTCCCTCTTGTGTGGCTTACCCAAAGCTAAGGTCAGTCAGTTAACTCTGTTTGGACATTGTCTGCCATGAATCCTTCAACGATAAAGCTTAATGTGTAACTGAGGTGGTTTTTTTTTCTTCTGTGTCAGCAGTTGGCAAGAAGACATTGTAAATAAGGCTCGCTATGAGTAAATAGATATGTGTGGAGAGGGGAGGGGAGCACCACAGTAAGCAGTTTTAAAATTCATGCCAGCGTTGCTTCAAGTGATAAGGTTATTTGAGTAACCTGCAAACCATACGGATGCACAGGTTTCAAAAACAGGAAAGTGTCTTGTTTAAAAACTTTCTGAGGCAACATGAGGGCTTAGAAAAGAAACTAGCTTTGCGGTTAAGTGTTTGTACTTCCTTGTTGATATCAGTATTGAGGTGATGCAAGGCCTGACGGGACAGCAGTGCTGCGGGTGGCAAGCAGGGCGATTGTGATGACCACGTTTGCAACCAGTTGAGGGGCTTTCTGGAGGGATGAGAAATCTCAAAGTTTCCCTTTTCATTTCCTCTTTGGTCAAGGTGGGAGTTTTTTTCACTCACGTTCTTTCTCAGTAATGTAGTAAGAAAGAAGTAAAAAATCCAGGTGTGTTGATGTCCTCAGAAGAGGTTCTGTTTCTGAGCTTGCCCTATCCCTGGCTCCCAGCAGGTCCTGCCCCGCTGCAGGTCATGCCAGCCTGTGTGGTGCTGCATTAGACATCTGGTTTCTGGCTCTACAAGCCCAGCACCTGAATAGGGGTGCCTTTGGGAGGGCAGGACGCAACATTTTTCTGATGAGTTTAAATGTGGATGTGCAGAATTTGCTGATTTAGCCTGATGGCTAAGTTTATCCATAGATAAAATAAAGCCACGTACTTTCTGTCTGACCTTTGGTTTGGATTAAGAAAATCAGCTCATGAAATCTCAAGTTATATTTCCATGGGAGAGATAAAAATGCATACACATGGGCACACGTGACTGTGCATACACATGTGCCTTGCTGAACAGAGCGTGACCCCTACTTGCATTGGCAGCATGCTCCTCAGGGATTTACAGAGCTGGTACCTAGAAAACACAGATATTCCTTACCTGAAATGACATAGCTGACCCAATTCCAACACACTCTGTTATTATTTATTAAACAGGAGTCAAAGCACAAAGCTGGGATGGTGGCTCTGTCTTTCCCAGCATGCATCATTTCCAGGGGAAGCCATGCTTGTTCCTTTTGAATTTAGGTACATCCATTCTTTGAGCACACAGGGTCAGGCAGGGATCTGAGCAGGTCACTTTCAAGAGGGATGGCTCTTCTCATGGAAGCAGAAGGGATATTTCAGTCCCACCCAAGCTTCTCCTCCCTACCTGCCTTACCTTCCAGGCTGTCATCCCTAGGTGGTTCCCTCACCAGTGGCAACTGTGGTGCTGGCCACAGCAGAGTTACAGCAGAGAAGGCTTTGGCCCATCACAGAATCATTAGGTTGGAAAAGATCTCCGGGATCATCCATTTCAGGAGTCCAGCCATTCCTATCAACTACTAAACCATGCCTCTCAGCATCTCATCCACTCGTCTTTTAAACACCTCCAGGGATGGTGACTCAGCCACCTCCCTGGGAGCCTGTTCCAGTGCCCAAT
>WAAB01024919.1:245525-383523 GCA_013389865.1 Piaya cayana
TTAACTCCATTTACCACCACTCTCTGAGCCCGGCTCTCCAAGTTTTCCACCCAGGAGAGTGTGCGCCTGTTCAGGCTGGAGGCCTGTATTTTGATTGCTCTTCAACTGAAATGTCAAAGGCTTCTCAGTCAGCTTACAGCAAAAAAAAAAACTTGAAAAACTTTAAGAAATTAACTTAACTAGACTTGGAACAATGTTTTTTGGCTAGAAATTCAGGCTCCAGCCAACACAGGAGACTTTTGCCAATTCGTTGCCTTCATCCTAGAAGCCAGCAATGAAGAGAGAGAGAGGGGAGGGGGGAAAAAATCCTCCCCATTGCCCATTAGATTTAATTGTACTTTTTTGTAAGCCTCATAAATCCTGCCCAAATCACGTCATCAAGCCACAGGGAAACTGAAACCTTGCCCAAGGCAGAAGCCAGCCGGGCTGTTCAAGCTGGAAGGGTTACATTCAGGGACAAGTTCAATGCATTGCAGTCTTGTTTTGAATGGAAATGTGCTCGCCTGTGTGTGTGAGAGGGGGACCTGGGTGCAGGAGACGGCCCTGCCTTTTTCCTCTTTAGGTGTCAGAAAAGCTACAAGAGGAATAGCAGCACGAGTGGAGGCAAAGCAGACATCCTCACCGCCACCCCCAAGAGCCTTTCAAGTGCTTTTCCTCTGGTGCTACAGCGAGGGGGAGCAGGAAGGGAGGGACTGGGACTTGCACTGAACAGGCCATCCAAGCATTTTATCAGACAGAGGGAGGAGGATTAAAAAATAAAGACATCTAAACTGAGCTCCTGAGGGTTTTCTTCTTCCTCTCTCTTGTGCTGCTTTGTTATATTTTCTTTTTGGCATGGTAACACCCGGCCAGGAAGAGAAAATAGAGTTTCAGCTTGGAGGCAGAGCCTCCTTGCTGCTTCTGGTGTGGTCCCTCGGTCATGACTTTGCTGATGCCTGGCAGGGACATCACTAGCATCTCCCTGGGGAAAACCAGGGCATCTCTAGCCCCAGCTCAGCCAGCCAAAGCATCACCATCAGTATTTTATGGGAGAGTATCTATGTGAAAGAGCCTGCAAGGTTACTGCAAGTGCATTTTTTGGCTCTTCACTGGTGGGGCTGAGAGCAGGTTTGGCCCGAAGCAGCAGCTGGCACTGTGCAGGGACATGGTCACTTTCCCCTGAAAGGGGGAGTCACGTTGTGCCCTGCTGTGTGTCTCATTTTGCCTTTGTGGCAGGTGGCCCTGAAATGCTCCCACAGACCCTCATCTCTCTGGAAGGCATAAAGCTAACAGCAGCAGGCTTTGACAGGGGACGAGACATCAATAGCAGTGTTTAGTCATCCATCTATGAACTGCAGCAGAAGCTGAAAATGTTTACTGGTTTTCATTTGGGTTTTTTTTGTTTGGATTTTTTTTTATTTTTTCACCTTGTGCAGTAAAATACGTGCAAAAGCACAAGGGGATAAGGCTTTCTCCTATCAACAATGGAGCTGAGCCCTCTCCGCTCTGCAAAATCCCGGCACCCTGACCTTTGCCTTTGGTTGGGTTTTTTTCAGACTCATCATTATTTTGGCAGCATTTGTGCTGCGGAGGAATGCAGGTGTTTCCTCTGTTCCTATCAGCTTGCCCATGCTCTGATTTCTGAAAGGCTGGGGAGGCTGCTCATGCGTGTCCTGTCGTGCTCAAGGAGGCATTTGAGGAAAATGTGGATGCTGTTCAGGCAAATGACCAGGGAAAAAACGCATTTGCATGTACTTGCATGTAAGTGTAATTTAGGCAGGCAATGTGCCGAGTGTGCTTGAAAATCTGGCCCGTGTTTTTCCATTTATGGGTTGTTTTTTTTAAGTTAAGAAAAGGCAAACAACTTGTTCCTCCATTTGATCTGTAATAACCTGCACTGGTTCCCTTGGAAAGCTTTTTTGTTCTCCTTGGCTGCTGAAGTGGGTGCCAAATTTTGAGCATCCTGAGAAGAGATGGTGTGCATATGGGGTTCTTTGTTGCTGAAGCTTTTGTTGGATGATTATGAGACTCATTTATATAGCTGTTTATGTATTAAAATTGTTGGGTTGCCTGGAGCTATGGATAAGCACTCCTTGTTTGACATATCTCTAAATAAATATAGAGGCACATTATTAACGGATACCGCTTTAAAAGCAAACACCCAGAGATGCACTTACAATAAAGGGAGGAAAAACCAAGGTTACATCATGTTGCTAGAAGCCAATTGCTTTGTTTTCTAAAACATTTCTCTGTAAGACACAGATGATTTTTTGACTCATTCAGTGTGTGAGCATCCAAAAAGTCTCATGGTTGTTCCAAAATTCTTTCAACAGCATCCCAAATGGCATTAACAGACGGTTACAGTATTTTACTGTCCAGCATATCCTTTTTTCCCCGATGGACTCATG
The DNA here is from genome assembly GCA_013389865.1 of Piaya cayana. Taxonomy (NCBI): domain Eukaryota; kingdom Metazoa; phylum Chordata; class Aves; order Cuculiformes; family Coccyzidae; genus Piaya; species Piaya cayana. The sequence continues at coordinate 247,913 of WAAB01024919.1, forward strand.
TTTGATAGAGAGGTTTTGGAAGGAATATATTTGTATTTCTGGAGATCTGTCCCTGCTGAGGTTGGAACCAGGATTTTGGGGCCTTTCAAACCACATCATTTTGCAATCTCAAGAATTCAGTCTCAAGACTACCCCTAGTCTTGCCCATGTGGGTGAGTGCAAGTCTAGCTACGGGTAAGCACTGTGGGTTGCCAGGAGTCGTGCTGCTAATTCTTCAGGTCCCTAGCTATGGCTGGCATAAGGAAGCATGTCCTTAATGCATGGCTGGTTCCTCAACTGGTAATTAAGAACTGACTTGTACACTCTCTAACATCCCTGCTGCACCTTTTCTCTGGAGAGCAGTGTTCCTGTTGCTGTGCTGCCTCCTCCTCCCCAGTCTGCTCAGGCTCGGAGCCTTAAGCTCCCACTTGGCTTTTGCTTATGGCCCTGCTGTTTGCTCCTCAGCCACACCAGGAATTGATTGTTATTTGTTTTGGACCTCAAGGGCGCAAATTCAGGCAGGGTTGTGACCAAAGATAGGTGTTCTGGCTCCATGCAGGAGGCTGAACCAGGGGTTCAGGACTGCAGATCGGGTCAAGAGCTGACAGCTGATGTCCCTCTGTTCTTGCTGCAGAAAGACTGATGCTTTTTCTGCCATTTGCTGTTGCCTTAGCCAACAACTTGCAGTTTTGGATGGAGGAACCACCACGAGCCACCTCCTCCAGGGGCCAGCCACCTCTCTGCTCAGACCTCCATGCTCAGCAAAACCCATGTGATGACATTTGAGACTGAAATATCCCTATCCACCTTCCTCATGGAGCTGTACCAATGGTCTATGGGCTGTGAGTATATCCTGCCTTGGCAAGCTGGATGGCTGCATCCCTGCACACACCTTAGTGATACTGTTGCGCCAGTTAAAGCCTGAAGCACAAACCTGGCTGCAGGCTGTAGTGTTTGTGGGCATGGACTAGCTTTCCTCAGCATGCGTGCTGTGCTCTGTGGGCAGGCTGAGTCCCCAAGCCTTCCCATGGCACCCGGGGATGGGGCACAGCTTGATGCAGAGATGCTAGGTCCTCCAAAGAGGACGTATGGCTGGATGAGACCCCCTCCTTCTCACCAGCTTCGGCCTGAGTCATTACTGCTTGGCCAGTTAAAGAATAAATACATTGTGCTTGGAAAACTGCTGGAGGAACAGCTTGGCCAGGTGAAGCAGTGAGACCCCTCCGCAGATTTGCAGGAGGCATGGTAGCTATTTAAACCATCAGAGGGGGTGCAAGACTCTTTGCAGCTCCTCTGTTTCTTCCTGGGACACACGAGTTCCAGTCTGAGGACTGGCAGCTCTCCAAAGGGTGGAAGCAGGGCAGGCCTTGTTATTGCCTGCTTAACTGGCCCCTTCAAGTGGCTAACCTCTTTCTTATGTGGATGTTTTTACAGCGATCTCATCTGTAGGTGGGTGAATTGTTCTCTTCCTTGCCTGGAACTGCTCCTGCGGGCTAGGAGGGTTTTGGCTGGGGTGCTGCTGTTTGTTTGCTCTAGGGGAGCGGTGTGCATTCACGTACTGTGGGGAGGGTGCAGGCATGGAAAGCGCTGTGCCTCTAACACCTGCAGCAGCTGATTTCAGAACCAGGTGTTTGCAAGGGCTCCTCAGACAACTGCCGTCCCTCAGCATCACCCAGGCTGCTGCCAGAAGCAGGGATAGGTCCCCAACCCAACCCTTAGCTCTGTGAATGGCTCTCCCAAGAGGTGCAGCCTTGCAGCTGGGAGGCTGCAGAAGAGCCACCAACCCAACCAGACCTGAGCATCCGCCTGCAAGCAGCCCTGGTTGTAGGGTCTATGCTTTGCTGGGTTGCAATCCTCCACTCCTGCCACCCCTGAAGAAGTGGGTTTGTGTCTGAGCAGCAGCTTCTCCCTGCAGGGCCAGGAGTCCCATGGGCTGGGGACCTTGAAGAGAGGTGCAACACATGGCAGATGGGAGAGGAGGGAAAAGGGAAAGAAGACAAAATGTTTAACAAAATGTGCAGCCCAGTTATGATGCTGGACATGCCAGTGTTGCCCCAAATCTTTATCCCATTTCACTTCCCTGTGTGGCAGGGATGCAGTGAGATGGCAAAGCAGGGACTGGCCTTGGCTCTCGTGGGCTGGACAGGAGGTGTGTGTGAGTTGGCATCTGTTCAGCTGCTGCTCAGATTCTGAAAAGCTGTGAGGCTGGTAGGAGGGCACGACATCTCCGGCAGCACTCTACCACCAGAGCAACAGCTCCCATGGCACCTCTAACCCAGCTCAGGGAGGCATTATTACTGGAATCCTGGACAGACTCCAGGGACTTCTCCAACCTACTGCCTCCAACCAGCTAGAATTCAGTTATCCTCCTGCCCTTTCCTGTGAACAGTCTTATGTCAACCCAAGGGACGATGCTCCCGAAGAAAGGGAACAGAGCCGGCTTTCATCTGCATGCTGTTAAATATTAGCTGTGTCTCTCTTGGCAAACAGCCACTTTCCACCTTCTTTGCTGTGTGCTTCGCCATGTGTGCCAGGGTGCCTGCAATACGAGGCCCTCTCTCCTTAGTTCTTCAAACAGGCAAGAAAAATTGCATGATATCAAACTGAATATATTTAACTTTTGGTTAACTTTACAGACTTCCACTACATGGAGGATCTCTGGTAAGAGATGAAGGAGACAGAAGTGTTGGAAAGTATGAAGAGAAAGAATGAAAAGGCAGGCTAGGCTGATCAAATTCCAGCCAAAAAAGTCTCCAAAGTAGCAAACCAGAGATGGATAAAGATTTGCCAGTGAATCAGGGGGAAGGAATGGCAGTATTGTCTCTTGTTCAAGCAAAGAATCTGTAATGGAAGAAGATGAAGTGCCAGGGAACTAATATCCCTCTGCAGCAATTGTTTGATCCCTCCCTTCCCTTCCAAAAAAGCAAGTTGCTGCTGGCTAGCTAACAAGTGAAAAAACCCAATCCAAAACCTAATCTAGTGTCTTGTGCCAATAAGCGCATCTGTTGGTGTGTCAGTGTTGATCCTCCTTCAGTACATGCCACATGCTCGTTTTTTTACACAAGATGGGCTGGAAGGGCCATTAACTAGATTAGAAATTCTAAGGCACAATTAAAAAACATGCTGCTTCTTTGCTCTAATCTTCTCTCCTTTAGCTTCCAGGCTTTTTTTTCTCCCTGGCCTGACACAGTCCTAAGTTGTTTGGTGGTGGTAGGGTATCGTTACACAACCAGGCAACATCATGCATCACCTTGGCAGCAACACACGGGTCCATGTGACCCTCAAAAAAAGTAGTGACCCCACCGACTGGAAAAACAATAGTTGTGTTTACCACCTGTGGGGGAGAACAGGAAAACATTTGAGCAATGAAGCTGTGCAACCAAGGAGCAAAATGGTGACTCGCAAAATAATTTTCTGTGCAGTTTACTCTCCAAAATTACCCAGGAAAATAAAAAAGAAATGAAATGTTTGGTATGTTAGTTCATAATGCAGCTGTACATCTGTAGACCTATGGCAGTTGGAGATGCACAGGGAGGAGAGTGACCACAAGGTTACTACCAGTAGGCAGGACTCATGACCTAGCAGCCTAGACAAGAGGCCCAGTACCAGCAGCCAGGATGGCTGCATCTCCCCCATTCCCATGCAGCCCATTTCTCTGGTGGAAGCAATGACATTGCTCCCCCTACTCTCTTTGCACAGGGCAGGGGTGCAGACTCTCCTCATCCCTTTTTTGAGCAAAGGGTGCTCCAACAAGTCCCTGCCCTGTGGCTGCAAGGCAGAGAGGGCTGCTCTCTCCTGGCTGGTACCTGTGCCCCAAGGGCAAGGAGAGCCTGTGAGGAGCAGCACGATTTGGAGCATTCCTGATGTTCTAAGCAACATCTGATAACACAGGGTAGATTGCAGCCTGTTTTCTCAAATAGGGAATTGCTACTTAATTGCTACTGCATTGTACAAATGCAATGGGAATTTTACAGAGGTAATAACACGTTCTAAAATGGCTTTTTGATTCCTTGTTTAAGTGTTTTTGCCATGCAGAACAGCATTTATTACTATTATTAATGGCCTCACCGGTCCTTGTGCTAGTTCTGAATCTTTATAGTTACTGTCATTATACAATTTTCAAGGTACAGACCAGATCCTGGCCTGCCTGCATTAAAACCAGTACAGTTCAGGGATTCAAATTTTCACAGGTTTGGGCATCAGGATATTTTTACATTCTTTCTTGTACTTATTGTGCTGAAAAGCCCTTATCATCGCTGCCTATAGAATATAGCAGGAAAACTCTTCCCTGCTGTACAAAAATTAAAGACATCATAATTGCCCCATTAATCCCTACGGGATTTTAGAAATGAAGTATTAGTATTTCTATAGGACATGTGCATTTCTATCTTCTACCCTACAGGTGGTAAACGCATCTATTGTTTTGCCAGTTGGTGGGGTTGCTCCTTTTTTGAGAGTCACATGGATCTGCGTGTTGCTGCCAAGGTGATGCATGATGTTACACATCTCTATAGGAACTTCTCTGCTTATCCTTTTTAAATGCTGCAAGGTTTTTCCATATGGTTATATTTAGGATGCATTATGGAGGCCTTTCATCTTCCTCTGAAGCAGAGGATGAAATATGGATCACTGATAGAATAAAGCTGAAAAGGCTTTGTCATCCGGTAGTCTGGTGCATCTGATGTGGCAAACCCTGTGTTGCTAGCAAAGCCATCATCCTTTGGGGAAACTAAATGGCTTAGTGGGGGTGCTTTAAAACTGGAGCCACACCTATCTGATACTTTCTTGGATGAAAGAACAAGATCTTTCACTCTCCTTACTGTAGAGTGGCAGCCAGGTTTAAAATTAATATCAACTGATGCTGAAAAGGGAAGGAAATGAAAGAAACATTTCTTCCACAGAAATGGCCCTGTTTTCCTGCCTTTTCTGTAAGTCCACAGATATCTGTCAGTTTTGGCACCAGAAACCATTAAAAATAAGGATTTTTTTTAAATACCGGGAATTCTTCTGCATCTTTAAATGTCGCCCAGCAGGAATGCAGAGGCTGTAAAATGGACAAAAGAGAATTGAGCCAGTCAAACAGTTAATGTGGTTCTGCATAAAAGTGCTTATTCCCACTTAACAAAACATCTGAAATATCCCATGTGTTTCTGGGGAAGGCTAGGGCAAGGTGAAAGGTACTGCCTCTTGCGTCCTGGAGCCTGGAAATTGAAGAGAAGCCCAGAGCTGAGGAACTGGGGTTGAGTTTCCTGCTGTCACAAATTCATTCCAGATTCCCCAGCAGATTCCAGGAGTCTGGAATAGCTGATGTGAAATGCCTGTGGTCTTAATTGCTAGAAATACTGACTACCTATCCTAGTCACTGATTCGGAGCACAATAAACTGTGGTAAATCAGGCTCTTGGCACTTAAAATACAGGCATTTGAAATGAGCAGAGGCTCTCTCAGGAGATATTTTTCTCAGCTATAAAGAGGGGGAATAGCTACATTGCAAGAGAGGAGGTTAAATCATGAGGAATTTTTGTAAACTGCTTTGAAGCTTTGGAGAGGAAGCCATTATAAGAGTACAAATTGCTCTTTATTTTTTATTTTATTTATTGCCTCATTTTCAAATAATGAAATTCTGATCATACCTCCTTGCTAGCTGCTGAAAAATAAGGGAATGTGGGAGGATTCTTAATGATGCTAATAAACCCAGCTGAACACTTTGCCAACAAATATTTTTTTTATTGCAAAAATACCATTTTATTAATACAAATGGTCTTTATAGGACTGCATTGGTTGCCACACTGTTTTGTTTATAAAAATATAGAGACCAAATTATTTTGTTCAAAACATTCCCTTTTAATCTGGTTGGAACAGAGCACTTAATACCACAATTTCATTTTTTAATGACTTTTTTGGTTTCAACAGTGAGATTTACTTTTAATAATAAAAATATAAAGAAATAAGGTAATGTGATTTTAATGAAAATGTAATGTATTAACATAGGATATAATTTTATGTGCATGGAAACTTCAATTAGTTGGAAAAATGCAAATATGCTGGCGGTTCACTCTGCAGCCTTGCTGCCCTTCTCCACTAGGGAAGACGTTAAAAGTGTGCTGGAGCATCCAGAACAATCGTCTTTGCTTCTTCCGTTCATAGCATCATAGAATCACCAGATTGGAAAAGACCCACCTGATCATCGAGTCCAACCATTCCTATCAAACACTAAACCATGACCCTCAGCACCTCATCCACCTGTGCCTTAAGCACCTCCAGGGAAGGTGAATCAACCACCTCTCTGGGCAGCCTGTTCCAGTGCCCAATGACCCTTTCTGTGAAAAGTTTTTTTCCTAATGTCCAGCCTGAATCTCCTTGTCCTTAAGACTTTTGTTGGCTAAAAGTAGTGTGATTTCAACCACAGATTTTCTTCAGGCTGCAGGACATAGATTATTCTGTCTGCTCACCTGTATGGAAATCATGGCCATGTGTGGTGGATAGTTGTTCAACTGTTCAGCCAGCAGTGCTAGGAGGGTGAAAATCCATCCCTTTCACCCCATGCTGCCATGCTGAGTTCCATGGTGCTCTGTATTTAGATCTCCATCCACACTTCTTAGGGGGTTTGCCTCCTGATGTGGTGTTGGCCACTGGGGTTTGACTGGTCTCTGCCCTCCTGATGAAAGATGCTAATTGTGACATGCAGCAAGTCCCATGGAGGACAAAGAACACTCCTGCCTTATTTTGGGTAAGAGGGATGTGTGAATGTCTACCCTTGGCAGCTGCCAGGAACAGAGCAGGAAAAGAGATGAGAAAACTGGGACCTAAATTCTGTTAATTGGCAAGTGTTGGAGGCGATGTGATACTCTGTTCAGAGCTCAGGCAGAGCCCTGTGCAGAGTGCACAATACACGGCGTACTTACTGCTGGAACCACAACCGCTCTGTGCTTTTCCAGGAAAAACAGAATATGTGAGTCTCAACAAAATGTGCACTCTGTTAGGCATTGTCTGGAGTGGCTTTTCAGGGAGCGAGGGGAGCTGTCTCTGCATTAGCTGGAACAAGTCCTCCACCGAATGTACACTCGGCTCCCTCACTCCTCCAGACCACTCCCTCCTGCCTGGCTCTTAGCACTTCCAGCCTTCAAAATGTTCAAATAACTCAGTTTATCCTCATAGGACCTCTGGGAGAGGGATGGAGGGATGGGCAAATCCTTAGTTTACCAGTTGGGAAACTGAAAAATAATCCCTTATCCCTAAATTGCAGCAAGACTTTGGTGTGCCAGGCAGCATTCGAACCATGCTGCAAGCACGTGTCTGTGCATTTAGGAGCAAATGCACACTTTTGGGTGTCTGTATGCTGATATATCTGTATATTTATGGCTTGGTCCAACTGTGTGGATACTGCAGGTTTAAACAGAACTTTCAGTTTTCCTCACATACTGCTCACCTGGTATGGGAGTCTGGTGCTAACTGTTAGTGAGATATTTATTTCCCTGTTTGGGCTGGTCAGCGAGAAGGAGGGATGTACAACATGCAGGAATGTCTATAGCAGTGCGCACATGGACACGACAAAGCGTAACCCACCAGTGGTACCAGCCAGAGTACGTACCACAGGGCACTGGGAGCAAATGGCACTGTTGCCTTGGTGTACTCTGGGGTGCAGCTGCTTCATCTGAGCTGCTGATGTGCTTTTGCTGGAATCAAACGAGAAGCTCCAAAGGATGTTGCATGAAACTTGTGAACCAAGGTTAGACCGCTTTGTCTTGTGTTGCTTGTTTTAATTTTCCTGTGGGCTGACATGAAAATTATATGTGATTAAAACTGAAAGCTGCCTTGAGGCAGCTACCAGGCTGGGGGGTGTCAGTGAGGGCTCCAAGGGGGTTAGTTTACTCCAAGTCCTCAGTGCATTGTTTTTCCCTACTCAGATCCACGTGGAAGATCTATTCCCAGATCTAATAAGGATTTGGACTTGAAGAGGGGTGAACGCTAGAGTTGTGATTGGAGCCTTGAAGGAGAAGGCAGCTCTTGTGTTGATTTACCTTCATTCATGTGAGCTGCTGAAAACCTTTGTAAGAAAAGTGTGTCTGATTTAACAAAATTACCAAATCTTACAGGTTTGTGGTGAATAGTCAGTACAACAGGTCTTTGTGAGCTGTGGATTTTCAAGTTGTAAATAAGTTACTGTGCTAATTGTGGCTGGTGTTAAAGGTAGCTGGCTAACAGTTAAAAAAAGCCTCACAGAGTGATTTATTTGCACACAAGTGTGTGCAAAATACATTTATAGATGCTCTGCCTCCCTTCTCCACAGCCACGAGGGCAGGAACAAGGAGCAGTGTTCAGTGTAGGCTGGCCCACACTTCCTCCCCAGGGCGCCAAGCTCCAGCAACGAGGAATCATTAAATCGGGAAAGGGAAAATTATTTTTTGCCTGCGCCAAAGCCCTGCTGTCAGTGTTGCCCTGCAATCTCTGTGCTGAATGGAAACAGTTTCCTCTTCCCCAGCCCTAAGCTTGCAGACTGGGTTTCCTGCCTTCCTGTTAGTGCCTCCACCTACCCAGACAGCTCTGACACTTCAGACTTACTGATCAGCTATTTTCTACCACGGCTCTTTCAGCAAAGGTTTTACGTGGCGGCGTAACAGCTGACTAAGCAGCAAGCCTGTGAGCAAGAGAAATGAGCGTAGGGCTTTTTTTTTTTTCATTCAGTGTCCTGACAAGGCTTTGTCTCAAAATGTTGAAGCATTTCTCCATGCCAGCTGCCTGTTTGGTGGATGGGCTGGCATTCAGCTGTGCTCTTGGAGCTGGGGGGCGATGAGCCTTGATAGGCACCCCCTCTATGAGACAAACAGGCAGGGAGGTGGTTCAAATACAGTACCCAGAAGAGAGGAGCATGGGCAATTTGCATAGAGAAATGACAATGAGGAGATATGCTGAATAGGCAGCTCAGCTTTGAAAACAGTTATCATATGCAAAAGTGGTTAATACGTAGGAGGAATGTTATAGACACTCTGTGGACCAGAATTATGAAAGTACAAAATGATCTCATGTCAGAAAACCTGTCATTTCAGAATGTCCCAGAATGGGGCATTTTGGAGCACCAGGCACCACAGCTGAGCTGGAAGCAGACAGCCAGCTCTGAATGGAATTTTTTAATCTATGTATATATATTCTCTCCCCTGTGCTGAACTCCCTCCATAGCCAAGGTAAGGCAGCAATTCAGAGCATATTCCCATGGCGTTTTCAGTATTCATGCTCACTTTTGCAAATTGCTTCCAATATATATATATCACAAGAAATGAACCATCTCTGTCTTCAGGTAGTGATGGATGTCCCTTAAAACATCCAACGCACTTGAAAAGCTCTCATATCTTTGGTCTGATCTGTAGCCAAACTGTACCTAGCCTTCTTGGAGTCTCTGTTTTATTTAGGCACCGGTGGCAAAAACATCTGTAAACTTCCCATTTTAGCACTGTTAATCTACTCTCATCTATCCTAAATGGGTCTTAAATCTTACTGCTCTGGCCATGTGGGGGAGAAAAACCTGGGACATACTCTTTTGCAGATTTTAGGATTTGGGAAAAAATACATTGTTGCTGTGGGACCTGGTTTCCGCTGTGACATTTTCACATGAGGTGCCCCCTTGCCCAGTGGCAGTAGCAGGATGTGACACTTGTCCACTAGTGCAACACATTCCAGGATAGAGGCTGCTAATGCTGGGAGGGAACATTCCCTCCTCCTACCTAGAACAAAGTGAGAAAGTGAAGAGGAATGGAAAATTATTAACAGGTGAAAACCAGCAAATGTGTTGAAAGAGTTTATAAGGACCCCAGGAAGGAAAATGGAGGAGATGCTCAGGGGAGTATTGGTGATGAGAGAAGAATATGAGGTGGATGGACTTCGTGGGGGGTGAAGACTGGTTCAATGGCAAGATGGGGCAAGATCAGCGATGCCTGGTGCCTGGAAATAGATTGGCCTGCAGGGAAAGGTGGCTTCTTGTGAGGGTGCCCATTCAGGCAACTGGTCATTTCTTGTTCTTTACCTTTTAAGAATAGCAGTGGCACAATTCTACATGCATCTGCATCTGTATTCGTGCTTACTGGCATCCCATTGGTGCTGAACAGATGGTGGAGCAAAAAGACTGAAATACCCCTTCATACTGGGAAGAGGTGCCATTGCTGCCACTTGGGAAGGAGCTCAGGGGTGAATGTTTTGCCTATGAAAAGTGCTAGGAAGGCAACTCTGGAAAATTGAAACCTTTATTCTTTATACTTGGCACCACACATATGACCAGGGGTAGGTTTGTCTTCAGAGCGTGGGGGCCTGAGAAGAATCCTCAGTACCAGATTTTCTACTCAATGGGTCAATAAGCCCACCAAAGCGATGATGCCGTTCACAGTACGCCTGGAAACCAGCACTGAATGTAATGCAGCATTGACACTTCAGTGCATTGATTCCTCTGGATGCCATGCCAAGCAAGATGAGAAGCCTTTGTCAGCCAGTTTGGATCAAGTCCGTCATCTGATCCCTGACCTATAGCATGTGGGAGTGGAGTATGAAGGATGAGAGTATGAAGTCATCTGAAAAGTGCAAAGGTCTTATGTCCTTCCTGGGAAGAGGTGGATGAGCAAGAGGAACAAAGTATTCAAAATAAATCAATAAATCAGAGATACCAGCTGCGGGCAGATGTGCTTCTGTGTTGGTTCTGGCACTACACAGGAGCGAAGCAGAACAAGGTTTGGCTGGGGGCTTGTGGGAGTCTTTCATGCTGTAGTTTTGAAATGTACAGTCACTGCTGAAGCATCAGAGGAGAATTAGCATGCAGTGCTATGTGCCTTTGCTCCCCTGACCCAGAGATCAAGAGCCTGCAGAGTGAAAAGTTTTTTTCAAAGTGGTGTGGCAGGCAAGAGAAAAAAAAAAAGCTACAGCTACTAGTTGTATATAAACATCTCTTCTTGCTGAGTTCAGATTCCATTTTTCCCAGGCCTTCCTCTGATTTCTTCATTTCAGCAGGCGTGTGTCAGCCTTATCAGTGTGTTCAAGAGGGAGATCTCGACTGCTGCATCTGGATAAGGTGCCTTCAGTCAAATGTGACAGCCTGCTCACTCCAGTAAGGGGAGTCACAGCTTCTACAAAAATGAGAAGGTCTCAGGCCCTATGCCAGCATTGCTGGGCAGCATGGTGGGTTTTGAGCTTTTCCCTTTCCCTCTCTTCTCCACATTGATCCCAGGATTTGTGAGATGTTGAAGAGCCTGGGTGTTCTTGTCTCTGTGGTTTGGACAGGAGTGGGAACAGGGCTCATCTGGCTCAGAAAACTGGGATATTAATTACACATTGGTAGGCTCTCTAGCAGGGCATGTTGACCACTGCATGTACCAAAACAACCTTGGTTGCTTTTTCTGGCATGGCATTTCAGTTCCATGCTTTAACATGTTTGCTTGGTAAGTGAGACATTTTGAAAAGTGAGAATGCAGAGATACGCAGAGACTATTAGTGGGACAATTTGCTTGAAACTTAAATGAGGAGAGTCTGAAAGTGATTTAGGGGTGCAGGTGCAACAAGATGCCAAGGCTATGGATAAATGGATAAATGGAGCGTAGCTGAAGACTAAATTGCAGTGTAACAGCTCTGTACCCAAATATATTATGGGACTTTAAAAATCAGGCAAGTTTCTCACTTATACCTCAGGAATAGATGTGTTGCTGTTGTGGTTGGACTGGATAGTTCTTACAGACTGCAGAGTGTTTGTGGCTTTTTAAAGATGGGACTGTTTTAGATCTTGCCACAGGTCAATCTGTTTACTACTCCTGGATCCTCACATGGGAACAGAAGAAATGAGGAGCTGAGAAGAGTCTGAAGAGTTAAAGCCCAGACATGAGTGAGTTGGAGCAGGAGGTGGCAGCTGTAAGTGGGTCTCTGTGGTGGTGGAGAGCAGTTCAGGGCAATGGGAGAGAAGCCACAAGGCTGTGGCAAGATGACATTGTCAAATTGATGTGACCATGTCCAAACCAGGAATAGAAAAGCCATGATTGAGCCCAGTGCCTGTTCCAGCATCAGTGCACTGTGCCAGCCCAAAACTTCTTCATGGAAGTAGATTTGACCTAGGTTGTCCCAGAGGTATGGTCAAGGCCTGCCTGACCCGCGCTCCCACCACCACCTCACAGGGATTTATTTGACCTGTGCCAGCTCTCCATGGGTCACTGTCCTGCAGGTTGGGACCACAGCCTTCTCTGCCCATAGGGATGCTTGCTAGATTGGGACCTTTCCTTGCTGTCTACTGGGTGTTCCATACTTGGACTGCCATCTGTAGCAATCATGCTCCTCCTGTGTGCCTGCCTGTTTGCTGGATGTGGCTTTTTTCACCCTCAGTCTTAGCCACCCCACATTAATCTCAGCTGACAGCCTGGCACCCCAACTAAGCAGAGCCAGCCCTCAACAGAGAGGTGCTGGGAGCTTTCCCACTGTGGTGGGACTTTTGCCTCACTGATATGAAAAGATGCGCAAAAGCCAAACCCCAACTCTTTCCTAAACCATTCGGATGAGAAATGAGATGAGAAATCTCATCTTGAGATGAAAAAATGTGTGGCATGGCTCCTGCATCCATGCATCCCCACCCTGGGGGCCATTATCAGCCCCTCCCTGACTTCTTCAGTGCTCCATGTGATTCACTCACCCACTGCAAGCCTGCAGCAAGACCCGGAGACAGCAGCTGGAGAGAGCAGAGCTGTGCATGCTCTGACAGCTCTCAGAGAGCAGGAGCTCTGGTTAGGGGACACCAGCATGGCCAGCTGCTGAGCCAGGGTAAGGTGCAAGTGTAAGATTGTGTCTATAAGCCAAATTTACGGTGTCAAATGGCTTGGCATCTGTCAGATCTGGTCCACCTGGGATCCTCCCTTGTGTGGAGTGGGAGCTGCTTATCTGGGGACTCACTTCCTGACGGCCTCCACCACCTCTCCAGTCATGCCCTGCAGCCCAGCTTTCCTGCAGGGGAGGTTGCCCAAGGCATTGGCTGGGGAGAGGGTTCTTGATTTAATTTTAAGATTCAGTTGTTGTTGGGAGCACTGTGGGAGCAAGGGAGTTGTAGTGGGATGAGCCATTGCTGTTTCTTGCTGTTAATACCAGTGACATTGTAATTTTGGTGGCTGTAAAGATGCCCAGAGCAGAGGGCAGACTCCCCCTAGGATTATTGGCAATTTATTTATTTTTTTAATACTGAAAGGAGCAAATGGACTTTCCAGCAAGAAACCTTCACTTCTGTTGCCATGGTCTGTCCTCCTCCCAGGAAAGCACTCGCTTCAGAAAGACTTGGCAGTTCTGCAGAGTGCAAAGGGCCACTCACAAAAAGACACACACACACACACAGCCTGAAGTAAAAAGCAGCTGCTGGAAGTAAGAGCTAGGCTAACGTGGAGATGAAAGCATTTATGCAGAGCAGAGGTGGAGAATATTGGCTCTGTGGAGTGGGCGGAAGTGTCCTAATGAATGAGCAGCGCAATGAGGAGCTGCCTTGAATAACAAAGAGGGAAGGAGGACGTTAGGATTTGATAGCACAGACTTCGGAAAAAATAAGAAGCTGAGAAGGAAATTATGGCTCATTTAAAACTGCCTTGGAGAAGCAGGTGGGAGGAAGACCTTGAACATTTGCTGTACTGTGATTTGAAAGTAAGGAAATGGAAAAACAAGGGTTGGAAGGCAGAGCAAGGGAGGGCTTGCCTTCTGCTCACTCTTCAAAATGAAAAAAATCTGACTCTAATAGAGAACATTAGGGATTTTCTGAGAAAACACAGAGCTCCTGGAGTCAACTATCCTAAGGGAAGTTCTGAGGAAAGAGGATGAAGCCAGTGGCTCCCAGAAAAATGATGATGATGTGATGACTCAGAGACACTTTCTGTTGCACTGAAATGTTTAGTCTTTGTCTGCCTGTATCCACAAAGGCCACATCAGAAATTAGGGCAACCCTTCTTTGACAGGTTAGACTTATGCTATCAGGTAGTGTGCTAATGGGATAAATAAGAGCAGCCAGAGGAGCTTTATCAGCTCTTCCTGCTGGTTCTTGATTACAAATTCTTATTGACTTGGTTGGGCGTGCTCTGGGGTGACTGAGCGTGGAGCCTGGACACCTCCCCCCAGTGCTGCATGTACTTTTTTTGTATGCTTAACTTGATAGAGTTGACAACTCCATTATGCAAGGTGCATGTAACAATGACACTGTGTCCCTCTTGAAAAGTTGCCCAGGTCTGTATCTCATGTTTTATACAAAGAGAGCAAGGGACATTCAGAAAAAATAGGTGCAAGGAGCCAATACCATCAGTTTCAATACCTTCTCCTCTTCTAAAAGAAACCTGAATATCTCTCCAAAATAATCAGAGCTGTTAAATAACACTTATTCTGCGTGGAGGAAGTACGGCATGATGGGACTGCTGGCTCATGCCAAGGAAAACACTTGGACTTGTTTGGCCTGTAACAACAGACCCAACCAAAGGAAACTGGAGGCTGTGGTGCCTACAGGCTGTGCTGGAGGAGTGGGGGGATGTGAGACCCGGTGCAGTCCTGGGGGGAGGACGGGTGTGCCTCCAAAGAGCTTGCCAGCTCACTCTCTCCAAGACAATGTCTGACAGCAGCCAAGCCCAGCTCAGGTCATGCAAACAGAGCACTGTCACCATGCAGCAAGTTTGCAGTGATCAATTGAATCACAGTGACTTCACTGAGGGGAGAATTTAGATTTTATTTGCAAGAGTAAATGCATCCCTTCTTTTTTTTTCTTTCCCCTCTGCTGCACTCAATATAACCTGCTTGTATTGGACAAATAGTATTTCTGATACACTGTTCATCATCCCAACACCAGCACCGAACAAAGATGTAGTGCTATGTATGTAAAGGCTTTAAAGCCTAGAGTACAAATATGAACTGAAGAAATCCTTTAAGGACTGTACCCGATCAATCCCATATTCTACCTCCAACTTTCCCAAGCAGTATTAATGTCCTGATTCCTAACCAGACTGTCCCTGTCCAACTTTGCTACATCCCACTCTTACGGGGATGTAGATCTTCACATATCTATCCTTAGCTTTGGTATTTCACAGCCCAGATTAGGTGCTGGCTTGGCTCAGGTTGGGAAGGTAGGGAGAGAGAGCCACTGCATGGCAAATACATTGCTTGGATGTATAGGTATCAGTTTAAAAGAGAATAGTATTTGGTCTATTTTGGCCCTATTTGGGTAAAAAATAGGAGGAGCTGGAAGCTAATGTGCTACTAGAAAGCTATGATCTGGAAACTGCTATGATCACAGAAACTGGGTGGGACGAATCCCATGACTGGAGAGTGTCTATTGATGGCTACAGGTTGTTCAGAAGGGACAGACCGGGAAGGAGGGGTGGAGGCGTTGCCCTCTATCTCAGGAAAGGGATAGAACATGACCTGTCATCAAAGAGTAGCTGTGAACAGGGTGGAAGCTTGTGGGTCAGAATAAAAGACTAAGGCAGCAAAAGGAACCTTGTGGTTCATGTATACTACAGGCCACTCAATCATGGAGAGCCAATTGCTGAAACCTTCTTCCTTCAGCTACAGGAGGCTTCATGCTTGCAAGCTCTCACCCTGCCTGGGAACTCCAACCGCCCTGACATATGCTGGCAAAGTAGCCCGGCAAGCTGTTGGCAATCCAGGAGACTCCCACAGTGCATTGAAGATAATATCTTAACCCAGGTGATAGAGCCCCTCAGCTGAGGAGAAGCAATATTGGACCTGATGGTCACTAATACAAATGAATTCATCAATCACGTCAAGATCAGGGGCAGCCTGGCCTGCAATGATCACGCACTGGTGGACTTCAAGGTCCAGAGTGATATGGGACAGGCGAGGAGTATAATCAGGTCCCTAAATTTCAGAAAAGCAGAATTCCAGCTCTTCAAGATGTTACTTAGTAGGACCCCCTGGGATGTGGTTTTGGGGGGCAAGGGAGCATAACAGAGCTGGAAAATATTTAAGGATGCTTTCCATAAAGTGCAAGAGCGCTCAGTCCCCAGATGTAGGAAATCAAGAAGGAAAGGGAAGAGACCAGCGTGGCTGAGTCGAGACCTGCTGGTCAAACTGAGGAGCAAGAGGGAACTGCACAGGCAGTGACAGCAGGGACAGGTAACCTGGGATGTGTATACGGGTGCTGCCCGGTTGTGTAGGGATGGGGTCAGGAAGGCCAAGGTGCAGCTAGAGCTGAACTAGGCAAGGGAAGTGAAGACCAACAAGAAGGGTTTCTACAGGTATGTCAATCAGAAAAGGAAGGTTAAAGAGAGTGTACGCCCACTGATGGATGAAAATGGTGATCACACATCAACGAACAAGGAGAAGGCTGAGGTACTCAACAACTTTTTTGTGTCAGTCTTCACTTACAATCACTCTCCCTGTCCTCTCCTGGGTCAGTGGGAAGCAAGATGATGGCCAAGGAGGTGAAGTCCCTGCCAGTGTAGGGGTGGATCTGGTTCATGATGACCTGAGGAACCTGAACATATATAAGTCTATGGGACCTGATGAGATGCGTCTCAGAGTCCTGAGGGATTTAGCAGATGTGGTTGCCAAGTCACTCTCCATGATATTTGAAAAGTGATGGCAATCAGGAGAAGTCTCTGGTGACTGGAAGAAGGGTAACGTTGTGCCCATCTTTAAAAAGGGTAGAAAAGATGACCCTGAGAACTACTGACCTGTCAGCCTGACCTCTGTGCCTGGGAAGATCATGGAACCAATCCTCCTAGAAGCTATGCTAAAGCACAGGGAGGACATGTAGGTGATTAATGGCAGCCAGCACGGCTTCACCAGCAGCAAGTCCTGCATGACCAACTTAGTAGCCTTCTATGATGAGGTAACTGCAGCAGTGGACATGGGAAAAGTAATGCATGTAATCTCTCTGGACTTCTTTGACATGGTCCCCCACAACATCCTCCTCTCTAAACTGGAGATATATGGATTTGATGGGTGGACTGTTTGGTGGATAAGAATTTTGTTGGATGGTCATATTCAGAGAGCAGTGGTCAACAACTCAATGTCCAGGTGGAGAACCATGACAAGTGGTGTCCCTCAGGGGTCCATACTGGGACCAGTGCTGTTTAATATCTTCATCAATCATATAGACAGTGAGATTGAGTGCACCCTCAGCAAGTTTGCAGATGACACCAAGCTGAGTGGTACAGTTGCCACACTGGAAGGATGGGATGTCATCCAGAGGGACCTGGACAGGCTGGAGAAGTGGGCCTGTGTGAATCTCATGAGATTCAACAAGGTCAAGTGCAAGGTCCTACACCTGGGTGAGGGCAACCCGCTGGTTCAGTACAGGATGGGGGATGGTGTGATTGAGAGCTGCCTGGCAGAGAAGGACTTGAGGGTGCTGATTGATGAGAAGCTTGACATTAACCAGGAATATGTGCTCGCAACCAAGAAGGCCAATCATATCCTGGGATGCATCAAAAGAAACGTGGCCAGCAGGTCAAGGGAGGTGATTCTGCCCTTCTATTCCTGTCTTGTGAGACCTCACCTGGAGTACTGTGTCCAGTTCTCGATTCCTCAGCATAAGAAGGATATGGAGCTATTGAAACAGGTCCGGAGGAGCACTATGAAGGTGGTCAGAGGGCTGGAGCACCTCTCATAGAAGGACAGGCTGAGGGAGTTGGGGTTGTTCAGCCTGGAGAAGAGAAGGCTCTGAGGAGACCTTATAATGACACGAAATACCTGAAAGATGCTACAAGAAAGCTGGGGAGGGAATTTTTTACAAAGGCTGATAGTGACAGGACTAGGAGGAATGGCTATAAGTTGGAGAGGGGCAGATTTAGACTAGATATAAGGAGGAGATTCTTCACCATGAGAGTGTGAGACACAGGAACAGGTTTCCCAGGGAAGCTGTGGTTGCCCTGTCCCTGGAGGTGTTCAAGGCCAGGTTGGGTGGGACCTTGGGCAGCCTGGTCTAGTGGGAGGTGTCCCTTTCTATGGTAGGGGGCTTGGAATTAGATGATATTTGTGGTCCCTTCCAACTGAAACCATTCTATGATACTACATGCTTTATATTAGCCTGATAATAGGAGGGAAGGTTTCAACTGTGTCGGAGATTTTATATGTGAAATGACATCTAATGAAGCTCTCTAAGCTCACAGTAGTTTTCTTGTACTTTTGTGGAGCAGGAGGTGAGAAATGTAGCTTTGAATAGTGTTGCTGGATCTGTTCTTATAGAAGATATCTTTGCTCTGTTGTCCCATCTTCACATGAGGAGATATTTTAGCTTCTGTATTTCCCTTATCTACCTCTGCACATGCAATAGAACTTTCCTTCCTATTGATTTGTTTGCAAAGGTACTTATCCTTGATCTTCAGGTGCCTTTGATCATACCCATTCTCCAGCACTACTGTTCCTGTCTATAGCCATGCGCGGGTATCCCCACTCCCTGACAGCCAGTCCGTAGTGCAGTGCAGAACTGCTGCAAAAGGGCTCTGTTTATGGGTGCTTGCATCCCACCCTCCACTCTTGTGGACTGTGTGAGATTCCCATGTGGTGGCCTCCATGCAACAGGGACATGTCGTTTACGGGGAGTGGGGTGAGGACGTGGGACTGGGAGGACTGACACTGTGCTTGGACAGGTCTCCTCTTTTCCCAGACTTGCTGCACAGGGACGGAGTCCCTGATGCCCTGGAGGCAGGAGCAAGATGGGAGGAATGGCTGAAACACCAAGTGCTGCCAGCCTTTTTTTGGTCAATATCCCACTGAAGTCAATGGGATGCTGCTCCAGGAAAAATTGGATAAGGATCTGGGGATTTGGCGGTGGGAAAGATTCTGTCTTCTCACTGTTTATTCCCTGAGTGGAGCCCTAACCCGCTGTTTGTTACTTCATGATTATTTCCAGAGCCTGTACTAATGATGTCATACCCAGGGGATTCTGGCTTCAGGTGGGAAATTAACAGCAGGAGCAGATGAACTCTTTAATAAACAAAGTTCCTATTTTCATGCAAATGTGTTTAGAAATAAGGAATGAAGGGAGTGAGAAATACAGAAATTTATGGTATATAAGCGATGCTGTTTGGAAACAGACTTTTTATGAGTTTTCCAAGAGGCGCCAGCTGCTCTCTAATGTTTTCATTTAAGAGTTTTATGTATGAATGCTCTAACTTGTGTAAACAGCAAGGCTGAGAAAGTTGCAGGGACTTTGATGAACCTAACAGGCAGGCGACTTGGCTTAGAAAAGATGACAAATGCGGATATTTATTCAGAGTGAAGGTTTTTAACGTGGCTAGATGATGCCTCTGACATCCTTGCTGCTCTCTGGACTCCTCCAAATGTGTCCCTCTCTTATGACCATCCCCAAAGCCTCCCTTGTCCCTCCTTCCTCCCAAGACCTGGGAGAAGGTGATACAAGAGGACAAGAAACCCACCAGCTGGAGCAGTCCCTTCTCCACTGTACCACAGCTCCTTATCTCTGGGGGGAGGCCAGACCCCTTGCTCTCCCAAGGAATAAGCCCCAGATTTGGAGGTAGCCCCATCCCTGCCCCTCCACCTTGTCCCTGGCTGTGGAGGCAGGGCAGGGTGCCTTCGAGACGGCATGGCAGAAATTAATTCCAGTCCTTCCATCACCCTCTCTGCCCTGCACCCTGGGACTCCCTGTCCTCACCAACAGCCATTGCTGATCTGCTATTTTGGGGAGTGCCTATTGTGCACTCCAATTAATGTAATTGCTTTATTTCTCTGGAGAGAGTGCCAGAGCCCATACCACAAATAGCTTTGTGCGCGAGTTCTTCTGGTGGGCTCCTTTTGTTTGGCAATTAGCTCTCCAGGGGTGAAATGTGTAGCACCATATTAGAAAAAATAAATAAAGTCCCTTCAGCAAGGCCAGCAGGAGCAGAGCAGGCAGCTGCATGCCCAGCACTTCCCAAGGAGGACCTGAGCAGCAATTCTTGATGCTTGCTTCTCTCCATCCTGCTTTCATGTTTTCTGCAGTAGCTTTCCGTTTGCTCATCTACAGGAATACTCTGCATCTAGTCTGCCTTGTTTTTGAAAGGGTGACTGCTGATGACAGCTAAGATAACAAGAGGGTGTTGTTTTCTTAGGGTTTTTGGGGTTTTTTTTTTGTCTTCATGAGAACGCCTCCGGTTCTATTAATAAAATCCTGAATCTGACTCGTCCTTCTGAGAACTCCTGGCCCCTCTTCACCCGTTCAAATCTGTATTTTTAAGCTGCTGTAGGTGGATTGTCGACAATGGTTGTTACGCAGACTCAGAATGCTGGCTTTGGGAGCTTCTTGGAAACCTGCAATGAGTAATCTTTGTTTCTGACAGGTCTATGAAGAGGGAGGGGGTGCAGTTTTGCTGAAGATAGGTTGACAAAATAAGTGTCAATTCATGACAAACTCAGTGCCAAAAAATACTCACATCCAACACTGGAAACAGTTAGTGAACAGTATGCCACAATATCTCTGAGCCTGGAGAGTGCAACAAGGACAGAGCCACTCACTTGTAAACTGATATTTTAACATTTTCTCCCCCTCCCCCCCCATTTGCGTCAGGAGAAACTATCAGGTCCTTTGTTCTCCAGTGCTACTTGTAGGTTTGGTTTTGTTGTTGTTGTTTTTTTTTTTTAAACTCATAGGCAGTGGCTGCACTTGAAAGATGAGATAGGTATGTTAATTTCTCAAGCTTGTTGTGTGAAGCAAGCGATGATCACATGAGACCTGATAATACCATAAGTTGGTAGAGGTGTGAGATAGCCATCAAAATTTGAGGAACCCTGTCAGTACTAACCTGTACAGTTGAAGCTTCTGAACTCAAAGCTGAAGCAGCAGTCCTGTGGTCCAGTGGTCTGTCAGTAGGCTGACACTTTTGGAAAAACAATTTCCTGAACAGAGAATTGGCTGTTGAAAACTCCTTTTGTACATGGTCCACATTGAAAGTCCAACATGCAAGCCTGCAGATGCTGAACTGAGAAAAATGGGGAGTAAACGTCTTCTTGAGGAAGGGCAGAAACATGAGTACCCTCCCTGTGTTGCAGTGTATTTGGGTGAATTGCCACATGGTGCAGTTTGCATTTTGACCCAAAGCCATCATATCCTATGCTGGTTGGAATTAGGAAGTTTGGCTCTGTGGTACTTGTTTCCTGACCTTGATGAGCAGCTTCTGTGGCTGCAGAGTAGATGAGGCAAAGGAGTCAGAGCAGCCCTTGGCTGCTCTTGCCTCTGATGCATGGAGCAAGTCACTCAGGAGTTTGTAACAGCATCAATCAAGGTGGCACAGGCTCATCTCAGTTGGCTTTCCAAGGTGTCAAACTTCTCTTATGGTCAGTTCACACGGCTATCATGCTCCTAGCCCTTACCAAAGCAGACTTGCATTTGGCAGAGGCCTTCAGGTGTCTGTCTGCAGTGAAGCTGCATGGATGTAGCCCTAAGGTCAGTACCCTCTGAAGGGCACAGCACCAGGTGCCATGTATTACCTTACACTGCTGTTCTGTGCATAGCACCCTGTGTTATTGTTAGCTGTCACACCTAAGTGCCCTTAACAAGCCACACCTTTGCATCACGCTGGTAGTCACAACGAGGCAATACTCAGGAGTCCACAAGCTGGTAAGTCCCTTCTCCATGCATGAGCATTGCTTATTACTACACCAGAGCTCACGGATCTTGAGAAGGTGCTCCAGCCTGTGAATTGGTATTTTCTAATGCTGAGAGTCTACATGCTCCCGCCAGTTTGCTAGCTCTGTTGTTCCCCTCTCTAGTGAGTCAACGGCCATCTGTGCATGCTGAAAATCAAGTAACTTCTGCTTTAAGAGGGCTTTTTTATCACTTATAATGAATCCCTCTGCATCACCCTATGTGGTGCATAGTGGTGTCCAAGATGAAGTCAGGAGCAAAGAGTATGATCTGAAGCCACCCACAGCAGCCTGGTATTACCTTTCCGTCTCAGCTGCACTTCAGCAAGCCAGCTGAAACGAGGCAGTTTTCTCTGAGCTTGATGCCAAACACTATTCTCAGTGAAGCAGAGGGAAATTTTGTTTTTCCCTAAATAGGAATGATTTGGCCTTTGGTGGTGCTCAACTGGAAAGAATCCAGCACTTTTCTGATCTTGTCAGAGTGGTTGTGATGGTCATAAATCAGAAGGGTTGCTCCAGAAATATTTTCCCTGGGTTTGATTCTCCTTCCCACCATGCTGGTATAATGAAAAGAAAAAAAATTGGCTCACCACTGATTTAATTTTACAGATAATGACTTTCTTTCCAGGCAATCTTTGTGATTAGTTTTTCTCAGTCTGTCTTTTTTTGGGGAGATAGTAGTTTCACAGGGCTGTTCAGTTTTGGATTTTTTTTTTTTACCTTCCTCTCCCTTTCCATATGGGGAAGAAAAAAGTGAAGAAACAACATTTTCAGAGAAGAAAGACTTGGAAAGAGTTGCTGTTTTCTGGGAGTCTGCTACAGCTGTTAATTTGTGGAAAACCTCAGTGGAAAGTAAGCAATATGGCAGCATCACTTTACATGAGAATTCAGCAGTGGCCTCATTCCAAACCATGGCTGATTTAGGTTCTTGGCTTGCACAGCTGAAGCTTCATGTAGTGTCATGCTTTTTTTTTATAGATAATGTTGATGCAGCTGCGGAAAGCTCTGATGTTCATTTTTTTAACGTGGAATTGTCGTCATTCAATCAAGCTTAAGCATTGTGGAGCTGTGATGTTGTTTGTCTTTGCTTGTTAGATGTTGGCGGGTGAGCTTGAGACGGGCTGAGACATTGTTTGGGAAAGAAGAAAAAGCTCCCTCCCTTCTTCCTTGTGTCCTTCACAGACAAGCACACAGACCCAACTTCCCGTCCAAAAAGGCAGGAAGGCTGAGAAAATTTGGAGCTGGACTTAAACATTGTGGGCTGGACCCCTTCTGCCTCTCCAGAGCACACATGCTCTTCTCTTCCTGTAGACTTTGTTCCTCTCCAGCATTTGTCATGCATAGTTGGTGGCATGTCAAGATTTTGAGTACTGTACTGGGTGCAGTAACCTCTTTTTCTTGGATGGACATTTTGTTTGTGGAGAATACAGCATGGTGCTCAGTTCTCTGGGCAGGAATGAATGCTGAGGAAAATCTCAGCTATGTGACATCTATTAGATCAGAGATTAGTTTTCCAGTAGAATTGTCTAATTATTCGAACCTCTCCAGTAGGCGAAAGAGCTTTTGACAATCTGTTTTGCTGAAAAACCCTGCAATTCATTTGGCATGGATTAGATGACCTATTAGAGATTAGAAAAGAGGAAAAGGGTTTCTAATTAATGTCAGTCCAGCTGTTAACTCAGGGAGTATCAGTGAGTTGTAGCACAAGACAACTCCTTCAGATATTTCTGTGACTGTGGTTCATGTATGTATTGCAACCTGGACCTGCAGCCTTCTCTGTAGAGCATTGCACAAATAGTCTGTGCTTGGTTGCAGGTCAAGAAGCTCAAGTTCCCTGTTCCCAGGTAAAACATTAGTGTGCACTGGACCAGCTGTTATTTCTTGGCTCTACCTCCTTTTCCAAGAGGAACCGTTATGAATGGGTGATCCCCATTTTTTTCCCCAGCCCTACATTGTTGTATGTTGACTGATTCACTCACCTCCTTATCTCTGGGCCGCATGACTTGCTTTGATTGCATCTTCTTCTCCAAATTGGTTAAGTATTTTGTTTCTTTACCTGAGGGTGGATTACAGCAGAATCCTTGAACCCTTAGAATTTCCCCACAGCATCTGGAAAGAAGAGGAATATCAGAGATGGGCCAGAAAGAGTCAGGCAGAGAAAGATGAAAGAATTTGGAGGCGGGAAGTATTCACTCTTGGAATGAAGCTTCCTCCTGGCTGGCCTAAGGCAGGGCAATTTATTCTTCTCTGCAACATGCAGAATGGCCCAGCCCCTGCTCTTAGGAGTAAACATTTCAAAGGTGCTTGTGGGGGGCAGAGGTGGGCTATTTATATTTTTATAAGCTACTTAGTCTCCTTTGAGTGTCAGGCCACATCCTCATTGCCAATATTGGAACCAGGTTGAAGTGAGATAGTATCTTGTATTGATATCTGAGCTAGGCTGAAGAAGTGTAGCTACTAGAAATGGTTTACTGACAGCAGTGCATTTTTCCAGAGTATTATACCTGCCTGCTGCCATACCTTATCCTGTGCCAAGTCCTGTTTAAAGCTGCCACTAGCCCACACGTGGGACTGTCTGTGCAGCACAGACTTCTGCTGCAGTCCTGACTTCCCTGCAGCTGCCCACTGAGGCTCAAGGACCTAAATTCCATAGTCAGGGTAAAGTGTGAGGTCTGGGAGCTGGAGTCACATTGGTGCTTTTGAAATCCACATTTGCCATTAGCACTGTTAAATGCTTTCCTGCTTTTCTCTGTCCCCTTGAACTCACACTGCAGCCCTAAATGTCTATCTTTTTTTTTTTTAATGATGGAGCAAAGGTGCCAAAATATTTCAGTAGCTCCCTTAGGAACATCTGCAACTTCTTTAGCTAGTATTTTCACAGCTGGCCATAACTATTTTATTTTTGAATGCTAATAAGAATGAATCTTGGATCCTGAAGGAGAACAATGGCTAATTTCCCTTGTATCAGGATTTAGAAGTTGCAAAGAGAATAAATGCCCAGAAACAATGCTAAGGGGGAGTTTTTCATTTAAAAGGCAAAGTTGCTAAGCTTCAGAGAGAGCTTAGACTGGCCTTCAGACTTAGGATAAACTTTGTGTTTGGAGCCACCTGGATTAAAACATATGATGGAGCTCTTGCGGCTGCTGCTGAGGTTCATGCTGCCCAAGTGGCAGACTACCATCTGATCACTGCTTTCAGTGTAGTTTCTGTCATCTTTGATGAAAATGGGAAGAGTAAAATCTCACATCTCTAATGTGATACTAAGGATCTTGGAACAGGTATTAGGTCTGGGAATTTGAACTTCCCCATAGCAAAAAATCTGCAGACCTTTAATTGCTACTCTGATTTATTACCTGCTAGCTATGCTTAGTTGGTCTAACAATGAAAATAGGCTGAAAATATTTAATCATTGTATTGACCTATCACTCAATCTTTGTCCTCTACTTCTTCACCCCCTATACTGATCTAGCAAAGTATGAAAAAAAATAAGGCTGGAAAGCTTCCGATTCTAACTAACAAATCTGTTAAATCAAAAGAATTTTTAGAAAAATTTGTCTATGCAAGTGTTTTTTTTCCTGCAGCAGCTTTGTCTTTGACTCCTGCTGGTGTGGAATCTATACTTTACCGCACACTCAGAATTGCGGCATCATGTACTTTTTCTGAGTATGGTCCCCACCTACCTGTGACAGCTGCACTCTGACCCAGGCAGCAACCGTGCACCCAGGCTGTACCGTGTTTCTTGAGAGGAAAATGCAGCATGGAGGCAGGTCTGCAGCCAGGATTTGAACAGATATATGCGTGATACTTGCAGGCTGAGAAGTGAAGAGGCACATCAGTCCATGTGTTTCATCGTGATGTTCCATCGCATCAGTGGTGTCTTCTGCTAGTGACTCGTGCAGGCTGCAAAGTGGTACTGGTTATATCTGCTCTTGGGGAAGTTCTTGATGGTCTACCTCTTTGGGGAGTTGGAGCTGTCAGGTGAAGGATGTGGGTACTGGAGGACCATGTGACATGCTGTTTCCTGAAGGTGGAAGACACATTTTCCTGAAGACATTTCTTCCCAGATGCTGTGTCTTTAGGTAGACCCATGCCAACATACTCAAGTATTGATTAGATCTGACAGTGAGATTTCCCACAGCTCGAGAGAAATACTGAAGTGGGGTAGGATTTGGGTTTCCTCTTGGGGCTCATTCCCGACACAAGCAGGTATCACTGGTGGGCTGCTACGGTGCACCCCTGGGGGCAGAAGGCCAAATACACATCTCGCTTGCACTGCGACCACGAGCTCATAATTCCTTCAGATGCAGTGGGACTTCTTTCAATGTGCCTCTAAGTGGGAGGGGGATACATCTTGTTACTTTGTTCACGTTCCCATAGACTTGCCCTGTCAAATTCAGTGGGAACTTTGCCTTTAATTGCAACTCAGCAGACACGTTGCTAAGTGCGTTAAAATCCAACAGAAATCTTTAAAACTCCCCAGATTGCCTCCATTGCTGCAGTTAATTTTTTGTCCATGACTTCTCTATGAAACGAGATACAACTAAAACATGCAATTCAAGAAGGCTTAATGCCTTGACCTAAGTGCTAAGGTATTGCATGAGTAGCCTGCCAGATACCACAGTCCCCACTGTTACAGACAGGTAATTAGGTCACCACTTGTGAACTTTTCACACACACAGACTTATGGCTTGATAGCATGGATACCCTCAAGTAAGTGAAAGCAATTCACCTATCATCATGAATCTAAGGAGCACTGAACTCCGAACAATCATTTCAAATAAAACGGCTTCAATCTTCGGGACCATGTCCAGAGAAGAGCGATGAAGCTGGTGAAGGGACTGGAGAACAAGTCTTAGAAGGAGCAGATGAAGGAACTGGGGTTGTTTAGCCTAGAGAAAAGGAGGCTAAGGGGGGACCTTATCACTGTCTGGGAGCACCAATGGAGGCAAATGGTGTGCTTTAGCACTTTAGCGCCATGGTGGGAGTTGTGTGTATCTCTGTGCCACAGCAAATTCTCAGAGGCAACACAGGACCATAATGGAAGATCGTGGCTAAGGACCGAGCCTGGTGATGCTGTGGTTCCAGGCATGTGGGAGACAGGAGGTGTTCAAAAAATGTCTCCTATCATCTTTCAGAAGTGCAAAATGCAGGGACTAGTCAACTCACCTCCCTCTCTCCTTGCTGTATTGGTGTATTCTGCATACTTTTCCCTCATACTCCAGTGCAAGGCACTTTCCCATCAGCTCATACTCTTATGTCACTCTCCAGTGGGTAAACTCAGTACAACCAGGAAAGGCTGAAGGAAAATGAGATGCAGCTGTGTTAACTGCATTAATATTTCCCTTCAATGCAGTTGCTGTTGGAGAGCTCAGTTACTTTGACTTCGTTCCTCCATGGAGCACACTTACATCAAAGTGTCAATCTTATCTGCCTTTTGGTTCAGCACGCCCGCCCCTACAGAACAGCTTGTTCAATGTGCTTGCCTCCTCCCCAGTCACCCTCCATAACTCAGTCCATAATCCAGCACATCTGGTAGGGACCACAGGGGACATTGTAACCTAAGAAGGGCTTGGACCTGCTGCTCAGTTATGTCATGTCTGAGTGCTGCTTGTTTGTGTATTTTCAGAAAACCCAGATGAAAGAATATCAGAAGAGTAAAAAAGGTTTTTCTCCATAAATTAATAGTGACCTCAAAGCTCCCATGGTGGAAAAACTGTTATGTGATGCAATGCCAGTAAAACAGAAGCAACCATAACTTCACAGAAAAAGCAGAGATATTCTGATTAATTGCTGTGTTTTCTGAGGTTTCAGTAAAAATGGCTGCTGATTATTTCTGAAACTTTTGATGACTGTTGTAGTGTATAACCCCTTCTTAACATCAATTTGGCAAACAGAAAAGGAAATATATCATATGATATTCCACTTGTAGGGCCAAGTTCTGTCATCTGTCTGCTTACAAAGCCTCTGTTGACTTGCCTTGGGATTTCTCCTTGCAGAATGATGGCAGGACATGATCCAGACCCAATATAAATGTAACATATGAACCAGTATATCTTCAGATGGAGAAAATGTGTGTGGAATTTCCCTGTGCTATCATGTGCATACTTTATAGGCAACTGCATCCACAGTTAAGTGTTGAAAAGAAGCACAGACATCTGTGGTTAGACATCAATTACTATTGCGGGATGGAAAAGAGGGAAGCTGGAAAGCTTAGAATTTGTGCTTGATTGGTTTACTGAGAAATACAAGGCAAGAGAAAAGAAAACAGTTTAGGATAGAAAAGTAAGGAGGAGAAATTGGCATTGCTGGCAACACTGATGAAATATAATGTCCTTGCCAGAAGAGTATAAATAATGGGTTTCCTGATAGAAAATGTCGAGGCCAGTAGGGGAAAGAGTCTGAGGAAAATGTATCCATGTGGAAACTGAGTTTTATTTTGGCAGTGGCCAAAAATAACCATGAAGTCTGGAGCCTGTAAACCTGGGAATCCTGAAATTAATAATTTTCAGAGTTAACTGTTGGAGAGCGACAGCCCCATGAGGACCATTTGCTTTTCATGTCTTGCATATCCTTGCCTATTTTAAATCCTCAGACTCACTGCTGTCTGTATAACATCTTGTGAAACAGTGGTTATCCAAGATAGCAGCCTTCATTTAAATAGCAGTCATGGAGACTGCAGGAACTGCTAGTGAAAATGGGATGTTTGGTTACTACGTTTGCTTTGAGTAGGTTTTACATGGCAAACATCTCCATACTACCTGACTGATGCCTTTCTCCATGCCACCACTATCTGTCCTGTGCTATTTTTTCTAGTCCTCTTTCCACGGGGGGAAATATATTTGTAGCATATAATGCTATGTTTCAGCAGAGTTTCCTGCTTAAATCTGCTCTGAAACTCTGGAGGTCTCTTGTACAAAAACCTGCTCAAAGCAAGGCTTGCTTTACAGTGAAATCAGATTTTACAGGTCCTCAGGCACATTCTGCATATCTCCAAGGACAGAGATTTCACAGCTTCTCTGGGCTGTAGGCCTGCTTCATCAAGTAAGATGATCCTTCTTTATAACTTTAAATGGTTGGTGCTGGATCCAGATTTTAGGCCTTTACAACAGAGGATGCTATTCATTGCCTTTGGGGCAGGTTTGGCCTGCTTGAGTAGAAGTAGATGAAGGAAGATTTTCTTGGCCTCACAGCAAACCTCAGTATCAGCCCCAAGAAACTTGATCTAAAGTGGTTTCCACAAAGGCGAGCCTCAGGCTACCTGGCAGAGAAAGAGGGTCCTGCAGGGAATTGTTCAGAGCAGCTCTGTGAAGCTCCTTCTTTGAAAAGCCCTCAAGAAGTGCTGGTCTGTCTTCATTGATAATGGCAAGAGTGCAGGAAGATTAGTTTCCTCTTTGCTTCTGATGTATGTCCTCTGTGCATTAACCTTTCTACCATTAACCCTGAAATTTGCACCCTTTTTTCTTCATCTGGACAGAAAATGAAGGAGCTTAATGGGCAGAAAGGTGCTGCTTAGGGGTAGGGATTCAGCAGCTTGTGTTTGTACATAATAAAGATAATGCTGATGACTCATCAGCCTTTCAGCTCCTAGTCCTGTGCATAGGTTGTGACTGTCCTTCAACAGACTTGCGAATTTGTTGAGACTCTTATTCAATGCTTGGGAGTCTTGGTCTTATAAAGGATTTTCCAGCCAAAATCCCCAAACAAATCTGCTGCCTTTGCACCTGGTGTCTCTCCTCTACAAATACAAAGATATGGGTGGTAAGATCTCACAACAGTCCATCTAATGCATTCCCATATGCTAATGGCAATGCAGACTGGGGATTGGTTGAAAGACTTGCTACACTGTGTCAGACCTTGTAGTCAGACCTCAGTGGGTAGGGGAAGAAATGGGTTCTAGGTGGGAAGATTCCTAAAACCCCTTTCTCAGTGCCAGGAGCTGTAGCCTGAACAGTCAAGCAGCAATAACAGTAGACAGGGAAAGACAAAAAGCTAGCAGTTGTCCAGACCAAGCATGACTCCATCACTTCTTCACCACTCCCAGAAAAACATACCGGGTACTTCCCCAGCTTTTTGCTTTCACATGCAAGCATGATGCTCTGCTTGGGGATGCCACAGCATCATTGGCCCAGGAGCCATGTGGTGCAGTGATACCAACGGGGTGCTGCCCAGCTGTAGTTCAGGCACCTCCATCCTGGACAAGCTCCTTGCTGGGAGGATGTTGCAGAGGTGTTTTCTACATCCTCTTTCAACTTCATCCGTGCTTGTTTTTTCTGGCAGATAGGGTTGGGCCTCCTATATCTTCATTTTGGAGGAAAAAGATAATTTGCATCCAATGGTAAGACACTGCTACAGGATATTTAAATCTGGTCCTTTGATTCATGTTGAAATTTGAAGTTGTAATGAAAATCACAAGGTACTCTCACTTTATTGGAAAATATCACAGGTCACACGAATCTAGTGGGATACATGTCACTCCTAAAAATCCATGCATGCCTACATGTTTCAAGGGTGGCTGGTGAACCCCTTTCAGATTACCAGTGTAGCAGTGTTCCCCTAGGTATCATGCTTCCCTTCTACTGCACTTGTAGCCTAACTTCTGAAGAGAGTAAGGCTTGTGTGGTCTTGCAGTGCACGTGTGTGAAAGAAAGTGCCTGACAAACATCTTTCAACATTTGGCAGATTTCAATCAAATTTGTCAGAAGGGTGGAGATCTCAGATTCTTTGTGTTCTTACAAGTTTTGTGAAAATAAATAACCAGGTAAAGAGGAGACCTGTCCTCATTTATAGTCTTTCTACGGGAAAGACTAAAGTAGGAGCTTGTATCTCATTACAGCATCTGGATGGGAGACACAAAGCTCCAGGGTTTTCCCTGGCTATGAATTAATTTTTTTATTTCCCCTTCCCTAGTCAAGGTGAAGCACAGCTTAGTTAGAGGTGGAACTGGGTCTGCTTTCCCATCTGTATTAAATATGGCAGTACTGTAAGTGCTGCATTTAGAGCTCAATCAACAGGCGGCCTCTTTCCAGGTCCCTCTGGTTCTCTTCTCTGTCCACTGTGGCAAAGCCCAGTTTATGAAGTGTGTGCATGTCTCCCTGCTGGCTGATGGCAAAGAAGTACTTTTTTAAAAAAAATGGAGCACAAATGCTTACCCAGAGTAAACTGTCTCTGGCTTCCTGTCTGTACAATCTCTTTTATGAAATAAATGTTTATGCTTTCAGACTCCCTCTAGGCCTGTATAATCATTCAGCACATGGCTGCAGGATGAATCTGTTCTTGCAGTTAGCAAAGGAGTAAATGCATTCTCCAAAATCCTCAACGAAACCACGAGAATTGGAGGGACACCAAACCAAAACATTCTTCTCATTTAGGCTGTAAGAGCTGCTGGGAAACTGGATATTTTGCAAAGGAACTGGCTTTTTTTCCTCCCTTCACTGCATTTTTTATTTTTTTCCTTGAAGTCTGCTGCAACAGAATGAGCGAATTATTTCCTGGGGCAGCTGCTATGTAACATCCAGTACTTTATTCTTTGAGCTCATAAAAATAAGCGTATCAAAAAGAAGAAAGTGGCAAGTTGCTAGGCATTCCAGAGGGTCGGTCAGCTCCAGAGATTTCATGTTTGTTTTCTTGTCATGTGCTAGATATGTCCATCTTTTTTCTTTCAGTTTCTGCAGGCACCACCTGCCCCTTGTTCTTTTTCAAATATAGCTGAAGTAAATCTGAGACACGGGGCCTCCAGAGAGTGCCTGGGGAAGGAGCAGAATAGAAAACAGTAAGAAAGGAGAGAGGTTTGTATCTAACTTCAAGGGATGGAGATGGTAGATTTAAAAAAGCCCTGAATATCTGAATGGTTGGTGAAAACTGCCAGGCATCATGCCTTACTTGTGACACATACCTCTACAGGCTGATTTCCATTCTTACGTTAAAGGAGCAGGCATTATATAAATTTGTGGCCTCAGTCCCTCTAAAAGCCTCATTCCTCTCCAAGCTGTGCAAGGTGTCATGGTTTTGCAGCAATGGCCAAAGCTTAAGGCAACCAACTGGCTGTCCAAAATCGCTTTGCTCATCTTGCAGAATCATGATGCAAGCTGCTGGGGGGTGGAAATGCTATTTCTTCACTCTGGAAACAGAGGTCAAGCAGGCACTAGCTAAGGGTCTTTGCTGTGGGATCGTTTCGGATCCAGGCTCACTGTGAAGGGGCAATCTCACTTTCTCTTCCACCAGAGAGGCAGGCTGGAGGGAAGGGGAAGGCTGAGGGGGTCAGTTAAGATGCACAGAAGAGGAAATCAAGGGCTGAGTGAATTGTGCCTCTATGGCTCTGCAGCGCATCAAAGCATGATATAAGCTCGGGCTTCCTTTTGTCCAAGGCATGCTTCACCACAGGTTTCCTGTCAGAAATAGTATCACAACGTGCCTATCCTAAAAAGCAGCAGAGGAAAGAACAAAACAGTGCTTTAGGTTAGAGGGTTGCTTTTAAGGGACTTACACCTAAGAGGCATCCACCCACAGGGAGCTGCCTGTGAGCCAGCACCATAGTGCTGCCTAGGACCACTGTGGGAAGGGGGTTGGCATGCAGTGCCCACCTATAGCAGCATCCTCCACCTTCTTTTCCCTCTCTGTTGACAGCCACAGCATAGCTGAGGCAAAGCTGTGCAACTTGTGAAATTCTACCTGGTTACACTAATTCACAGTCTCCAAGAATGTGGTCTATCCTTGATGTCTTTCTAGGTGTTTCTGGATCAATGTTATCTTAGGGACTTCAGACACCTGTGTGCACGAAGCAGCTACATGATGTAGCTGATGGCACTTCAGAGGGACACTTGCAGTCCATAATTCTCTGCTCCCTGAAATATTGGCATGATCTCCACTATTTCATACATTTAATGCAAAGAAATAATTCCATCCTACTTCCACTTAGAGGTAGGCAGGACACATGCCCTGGACCTTCTTTTGGTGGTTGAGGAGGGAACAAAACACCTATGGATGTCTTTCATGTCTTGTGCTGGTTTAAATGCCCTGATGCACCCTGATATCACTGAGACCTTCTTGGGTATAGGGAAAGATGAATGAGGGGCCCCATCAGTACATGGGGCAGAAGCAAGGTGTGCATTACACCACTCTCCTGACTTAGTGTCTCTGTTCCTTATCCTCCCATCTGTGAAATGAAACATCTCTTTGCCTTTGGAGAAGGCCGTGAGACATGTGGAAAAGTGCTTTCTTCATTGGTAAGTGTTTCTGTTTCTGGTTTACTCCTGGGTTTCCCAGTATCAAATAGTATTTAATATTTAGTATTGTCCTAGTTATCTGTGGAGGCTGGGAAGAGTGAGAAGGATATTATTTGAAGCAAAAGCAATCCTGTCAATGGCCTTCTAAGGTCATGTCTCAGAGCACATTAAGAAAACATACAGATAGAAACTTTTTGGCCAGTATATTTTCTTCCTCAGAACAATATATGTGAAAGGTTTTGAAGAAGGAAAATATGGAAATTACAAAAGTGATTAAATCAACACATTAGTATCATATTAATAAATAATCACTTAATCTGCAGAATGAAGGTTTAGACAAACATTAAATAGAAGAGAAAGTTTCCTGGGAGGAAACCAGTTCTGGAATTAATGATAACCAGTGCTGGAATTAACGATAACCAGATGAAAAGTACCATGGTCATTCTGAACAACGTGAATACATGTATCTCCCACAACAATCCAAAGTGCTGCTGCTTACTGTAATGCTAGCACAATTGTTGGAGACTCTGTTTTGGCAAGCTGAAGACTTTTTAAATTATAAAAACTATTATTCTTATTTATTCTGGGATGCATTTGTATTAAGACAGAAACATTTTTAAAATTAAGCGTCATTTATTCTCCTCATGTGTGAAGAACTCAAAAAGACAAACACAGAAATTTCCTGTTTCTGTGCATTGTCCTGACAAGCCATGTAGAGGAATCTGAAATGTCCCAGTGCTTACTCACAGGTCTGCCACTGCATTACTGCATGCCTTTGGACAAGTCACTTACTGTCACTGTCCTTTTATATCCTTTGCAAAAGGGATAAGCTATCCTGGAACACATGTCAGATAGTATGTTAAACGCAGGATCCAGAATTTACTACATCAAGGGAAGCACCATGTTATTATAAGCAGATGATCTCCTGGAGGACAGAAGCATTACTATGACAGTTCTTGTAATGAAGAGGAGGTGAAATAAGTAAAAGAGGGAGACCAGAGCCGTACCAAGAACACTGTCAGTGAATTGGCAAAGGGCAGCTGTCAATGAGGGCTGGTTTTGGGGTCCACTCATTCATCATCCTGGTGGGCTTCCCAACTGCAGTTTGAGTCTCCCTGTGCTATTTAGTTGTCCTGCACAAATAATCCTATCGACACTGCTACTACTCCTGGAGCACTGGACCACTCTAGATGCACAGGGCGGCGAGAGCCTCATCCTAATCAATCTTCAAAACAGGGATAATATGCCAGAGAACTTTAGTGCATTCTCTTAAAGTAATAATTTTCAAATATTTCCATAAAGTGGACAGCTGGATTTTGAGTTTTACGGCTTTGTATTTTGTCCTGTAAGTAAAGAGCACAAAGGAATATATTATGTGTGGCTGTGCTCTTAAAAGTGTAGAGATCTGGGTGTACAGACTGAAATCTTGCATGAAAGTGTGTGAAATAGACCAAGTATATCCTTGGGAATTAGAATAAAAATAACCCGTGACCTTTCCTTAATGAGCTACGTGAAAACTTGATAGTGATGGCCAGTAGACTGCACTTGTCATAACAACATTGTATGCTGTT
Organism: Piaya cayana; assembly: GCA_013389865.1. Taxonomy (NCBI): domain Eukaryota; kingdom Metazoa; phylum Chordata; class Aves; order Cuculiformes; family Coccyzidae; genus Piaya; species Piaya cayana. The sequence goes on from WAAB01024919.1 coordinate 282,263, forward strand.
TCACAGAGGTATTCACAGCAAGAGTTCACTAGTCCTAATTTCTCCATCTATTTCCAGAGTAGCATCCATTCTGTGCCTAGTCCTTTAACCATGCCCATCCTTGTGGCTGCAAATTTCTTTCTGTGATATCTGAGGGCTCATAGTATCCTGAGACTCGTTTTCTTTTCAGTGTATAGTGTAGCCTATGTGGTTTCCTTTTCCACCCCTTCCTTTCACATGTTCAACTTAGTATTTACAGCCCCAGGGCCATGTACAGAGGTCCACTTGCCACCACAAGCCTTCTGTGCAGGGAGCAGCTTGCTCAATGCTGCCAGAGAGACCAGGGGCTAGAGGCTTAGGAAATGTGTGGTTGTCCCCTAACTCACAGCAGTAAGTAAAGCCTCTCCTTGTGCATCTGATATAGATTAGCTGTGACTATTTGACCCATTTCTACACGTCAGGCAAATCATCTCAAATATTTCAGGCCCATGTAAGTGAAGGAAATCCATGCTGTCTTTATGAGGCTAATAAACTGGCACAGAATCATTGATAACAGACCTTTTAACTGAACTACCAATGTGCACTTGATTTTCATTTCTTGTAATAATTTATTCTCTCTCCATTTTGAGAAGCTCCTCTTCTCTTTGAGAAGATTGACATGAGCCGACAATATGCACTTGCAGCCCAGAAAGCCAACTGTATCCTGGGCTGCATCAAAAGAAGCGTGGCCAGCAGACCGAGGGAGGGGATTCTGCCCTTCTATTCCTCTCTTGTGAGATCTCACCTGGAGTACTGTGTCCAGTTCTGGAATCCTCAACATAAGAAGGATATGGAGCTGTTGGAACAGGTCCAGAGGAGAGCTACAAGGATGATCAGAGGGCTGGAGCAACTCTCATAGGAGGACAGGCTGAGAGAGTTGTGGTTGTTCAGCCTGGAGAAGAGAAGACTCTGAGGAGATCCTATAGCGACCTTCTAGTACCTGAAAGGGCATACAGGAAAGCTGGAGAGGGACTATTCATAAAGGCTTGTGCTGATAGGATGAGGGGGAACGGGTATAAACTAGAGAGTGGCAGATTCAAGCTTGATATAAGGAAGAATTTCTTCGCCATGAGAGTGGTGAGACACTGGCACAGGTTGTCCAGGGAAGCCGTGGCTGCTCCATCCCTGGAGGTGTCCAAGGCCAGGTTGGATGGGGCCTTGGGCAGCCTGATATACTGAGACGTCCCTGCTCATCTCAGAGTTTTGGAACTAGATGATCGTTAAGGTCCCTTCCAACCCAAACTATTCTATGATTCTATAATTCTATGATTCTTTTCTCTCCACAGCAGTAGTATTTCATAACCATGAGAACAGTAATAATTATGAGGCCTCTGGCTTTAAAGGAAATGCTTTCCTCAGTGTGGAAATGCCCTCTGGTTTGACGAAGAGCATAAATACCACACTGAAAAGCAAAACAAACACTCATCAGTGCTTCCTGTAGAAATCTGGGAACTTGGGTTCTCTTTTTTTGTGTGTGTTTCTTTTTAAAGACTGATGAGGTTTGGTACAGAGGAAAACGGCCAGCAGGAGGGATTTTTGCTGTTTGCTCAATGTGCCTGTCGGAGGGTGTGAGAAGAGGAAGGAAAAGCCATTGGGCACAAGTGTTGAGCATGAACTCAACCAGCACCATTGGAGATGGATGGTATGCTTGTGGTGGGAGTAGAGTGGGATGGCTGTGTCAGTGTCACCAGTGTCAGCAGCAGCCCTGCTGGTGGCAGCTTTAATCAGCTGGCTTTAAGGGAGCTGGGCAAAGCAGTGTGTTGGAAGACAAGCATTTATTTTGCTGCATAAAGGGCTGTGCTCTGTTCTTGTGCCTCTTTGTTGTGCTTCTGAGTGCTAAGTATATTTGCATGGGTGGTGCCTAAAAATCCCCAATTCAGAGGGCAATTCCATCTTATGTCAGGCTCTGTCAGGTAAGGCAGAGACACTGTGATGCCCCATGCAATCTCCATGTTCACCATCTGCTTGTGGCTATTCCCCAGCTCCTCCTGACAACCAAATCCAGAATGTCTTGTCTCTCCTTGGACCCTGGGGCTGGTGAGGAAGGAGCCTATGCCTGAAGAGCCCCACTGGGACTGGCTCAGCTGGTCTCATTGGATGCTGAATGCCACCTGCCCCTCTGCTGGTGGGACCACAGTATGCTGCCACAAACATGAGAAGATATCTAATAAAGCAAGCAGGACTTACTGAAGAATCAAACTGAATCCACACAGAAAATGTACCTTGCCCTAAGTTGTCTGAATCCCAGCCTTTGATGTGGGACTGTCCCTGGTGCCCTCAGAAGAGTCTTGGGACTTGGGCTTTCAGCCTGTTGTCCACATTTTGGTTCCTGGTTCCACCAAGACCTACCTCCTTTGTGGCTGTGTATGTGCCCTGCTGTGCTCTCCATGAGCTAGCCAAGTTTAGCCAACATGACCCCGTTGTTCCTGGTCACCCAAATCATAGTGTTTGTTTCAGTGTTTGAACAGGGCATGTCTCTAGACAGTCAATTCCTCTCTGCTCTTCTGTCTTTGTAGAAACTTCAGTGTGAATGTTTTCTTTGACCTTGCATGTATAGTAAATTGTCTTTCCTATAAATAATGGATTTCTTTGTTGCTGATTCATTAATATTTTGTTCCCTCCCTGAGTTTCAAACACCATTTGCATCTTTCCAGCCTATTCTTGCACCAAATTCTTATTCCTTTACATGCTTCATAGCTCTTCTCTGAGCTGATATCTCCAAGTTTTCCATGATCCCATTCACTTTAACTGTAGATCCCCTGCTGACAATATCATATTTTCCCAGCTGAGCTTTTGTTCATGAAGAATGGGATGATTTGCAGTTTCCCCCTGCTCATGTATTCAGAGTCTGAGAATCTCCATGTTTATCACCTTCATATCAAACCCAGGAATCTCAGTTTTGCCAGCTAAGAGAGGCAGAAAAGCACTGCAGGAAGTTGCAAAGTAGGACTAAGTCTTAGGCACTTTCACATAACACATGGTATTTTCCCAAGGCATTTAGTAACAAAGCCCCACAGAGGGCAAACCCAAAATGAATCCAATGAGCATGTGAAGTGTAAATTCCTGGAAGGCTTGCAACACCACTCGCTCTGCTTCCAAAATAAGAGCTGGCAACTTCAGTTCTTCAGTTTTCCCCCTTGAAAACCAAGCTGAGTGAAGTTAGGACTGCGTGCCTCAGGTAGCCACTTGCAGCACAGGTGTGCTTCTGGGGCCAGGAGGACCATCATACGGAGCTTGGCGCTTTGGTTAAGGCCCCCTTGGGCACTCCTTTAATTGAGATGCTTAGTACAGGTAATTAGCAAGGGCACTAATTATCCATTTTTAAGAGCTCATCTTTCTCACGCTGCAAATTGGCTGGTAGAGGGTAGAAAAGTCACAGACACTGTCAGTACCTCTCTGCAGACGGCTCACTGCACTTCAGGAAACAGCCTTTGAGAAGTGAAGGAAATTTACTGTAATCTGCCTAAAGGCACTGAAGCAAAGTCAGTGCACTGTTAAAATGATAGCAACCAACAGACTTTTCCCAGGTAGGACAGGAATTCATATTGTTCTTCTTGAGAGGAACTACAGACCTAGCAAGGGCTATGCTGCTTAGAAGGGATCAAAAGAGCACGGGAAGGGTAACCCAGAAACAGGGAGGGCAAGCAGGACACCACATTCTTAGATCCCTGCCTTGGGAGCTTAGAAAGAGCCCCCAATCCGTAGTGCTACACTAGTGCAGGAAAGGAGGTCTTACCTGAACATTTGCTTTGAGCTCCCTGCTCTGCTCCTCTCCCTGCATCTGAAAAAACTAGGTGACCATCTAGGGAGTGGCAATAAAGGCACCCAGGTGCTAGGTTTTCCTTTCCAGGGTGAAGGACCCAAGTGTGGTGCATACTAAGAGCCACAGTCTGTGCGCCCACTGGATATCATTTAGGATGACCTGGATTCCCCACCCTCAGCAATGGGCACTCCATCCCTGCCTGCCCTGGGGACTCAGGAGCCAAATCACAGCACTGGGCAAAGAATCCAGAATGCAGTTGAAGTGGTTAAGGCAGAGATCTCACTGGCCCTGCACACCACATAGCTGTTTACCACAGAGTGTGTGATGCACCTCAGTGGCAGTAGTGGTTCACACCTGCTCACATCCTCCTCACGCTGCAGAAACCAGGAAGCTGTCTCTTTATGGCTGTTTGAGGCCATGCTGAGGTGCTTCTCCTGTTGCTGGAATACTGCAAAACCATGCAGCATTCTGCTGCTCCCTGGGAGTTAGAAGCAGCTGATTTTTTTTCTTGGCTTCACTGGCATCAGCAGGAGACCAATACACAGACCATCAAGGAAGACCCTTTGATGCCAATGATTCCAGGCAGATCTTGAGCTGCTCCACCTGGCATGTTTTCCAGCAGCAGGCACCCCCCACTGCTGTTGGCAGCTGCCTGTCCCAGTAGCTCACACCTTGACTGGGGAACAGGACACACTGAATGAGCTACTCAGTCCACAGAGTTCTTAACTGTAATTGCTAGGTCAAAAATTATTTTCAAACATTTAAATTAATAGAAAACCTGCTGTATTTTTATTATCTTCTTTGACTGCCCACTCCATACATCTTAAAAACCAGCCTCTTGCAAACTCTGCCTACCTTTTTTATATTGGTAGTAATATTCTCTACAGCCTCTCTCTCCTTTTGCATCCCTAGTGCTTCTGTGCAGTGAGAACAACAAGACAGAAGTGCAGCAGGGACACAACACCTGTACTGCCCTGCCAGGGAGCTGGGAGGCACCTGAAGCCATGCTCTGGCACAGGTCTACCCTGGTAGGGGTTATGCAGGCTGTACATCCTCATTCCTCAGGTAGCTGTGCTACAGCAGCAGGGAGAATTGCAGTTGTTTGCCAGTTGCAATCACTGATCAGTTGTATCTCCATCAACACGTAGGATTTCCTTCATCTAGGGCCTTGCAGCTCACTTGGGCTCCTCAAGGTTGATACTGTCTCCCACAATGTGTGCAGTCACCATCCTGTAAACTGTCCAGTCTGGGAATGCCCAAACTACCAACATTAGAAACAATATATCCTTGGTACTGGTTACCACTCACTGGGTCCACATCCCTGCTCAGACTGCTTGTGGCCAGCTGGTGGCTTGTTGTCATCATTTCTAGGGATGCTGAGAATGGATCATTCATTCCTCCTTCTCCTCATACTGAGAGGTCAGTAGGCTGATCTGGGGTGAGCAGAGCAACACTCAGTTCCATATGAGCTGTGTGAGAGCGGGATTTACATGTAGCCTGCTGCCAGACGAATACATTGGTATCTCTGTAAATGGTCTTCATTTGGTGCCCACAGATCATAGAATCATAAAATAACCAGGTTGGAGGAGACCCACCAGATCATCAAGTCCAATCATTCCTATCAAACATTAAACCATGCTCCTCAGCACCTCATCCACCTGTGCCTTAAACACCTCCAGGGAAGGTGAATCAACCACCTCCCTGGGCAGCCTCTGCCAGTGCCCAATGACCCTTTCCATGAATTTTTTTTCCTAATGTCCAGCCTAAACCTCCCCTGGTGGAGCTTGAGGCCATTCCCTCTTGTCCTGTCCCCTGTCACTTGGGAGAAGAGGCCAGCTCCCTCCTCTCTACAACCTCCTTTTAGGTAGTTGTAGAAAGCAATAAGGTCTCCCCTCAGCCTCCTCTTCTCCTGGCTAAACAAACCCAGCTCTCTCAGCCGTTCCTCATAAGGCCTGTTCTCCAGCCCCTTTACCAGCTTCTTTGATCATGGGGTGGCTCACGCACCCCCAGACCTTGTTACTAATGATAGGTAGGGAGGTTAAAGCCCTTGCTGGTCTGAAATGCTGATGTTTGTACTGTTTACAGGAGGCCCCAGCTGTAGATTTCAATTCCCCCAGATTTAGGGTATTTAGTATTTGTGGCTTTATTTTGGCCTCTTGTTTGGAGGTGGGGACCAACTGTTTTAAAGTGAGAGTTGAGTTCATGTGGTAAATCTTCTCTCAGTATTAGGCAGTAGCTGGAATCATCTGGTGCATTTGTGTAAAAAATGCCTAGATTTCAAAAGGAGTTTGTTCCATGGAATTTTAAAAAGACCCATTTCTTACAAAATTTGTGTCCTTTGTCTTCTGCAACCCTACTGAAACAATCCTAGTTCCTCCACCATATCACCTATGGCTTCTTCCACCACAGGATATCCTCAGTTCCTTTTCAAGTGCCCTCCTCCCTCTAAATTTCAATTTAGATTCAATTGAATTTCAATTCAAGATAAGGTCTTCCACCTTATCACTGCTGTAACTTGAGCTTTTTTCCATGCGCCCATCTCTTTGATGTCAACATCCCCTGGTATCTTCCATGACCAATTCCCCAGGGAAATCTGTCTGAAAAGTAAAATCAAGACAAAACACTTTAAATGGATCAAAACTGTATTTTTACAATTTCTGCAAATGAAGCAGAGTGGATTTTACAGGAAACTAAGCACACTTAAGAAGGCTTAACAAGACCCAGCCCAACTCAAATCCAGCACTGCATCCCTGCAAAGGGGCAGAGCATCCTCTGCCGTGCTCACACCTCAGGCTGCAGTGCTGGGCTACCATCAAGCTCACCTAAAACCATGTTGCCATCACCAGAGGGTGTTCCTGCCTTCTTCCTGGTTCATGTGCCCCAGAGTTCTGTGTGAGCAGCCCTGCAGCCATCCTACATGTTGGAGACCAAACTAGTCCAGTGAATGACTGTGGGTCAGGGCTCAGGGTCTGGAGGGTAAGTGAGGAGAAGCAATTCACCTCACAGCTTCATGAGTCCTCAGTTCAACACTAAGCAGGTGGCAGGAATATGTGAGCAGACATGAGACACAGGGTAGCACTGTAGCTTTCAGCAGTGACACCGTCCTAGGTCAGTATTGGTCAGTATGTGATGCTGTGTCCTAATGCACCCTTCATCCTAGCAAATATGGGAATTACAAGCACTGTGTACAGTAGGCTAAAATCAGCTTCATGCCTGGGGGGTAAAGGCAGAGGAGGGAAGGTCCATCCCTTCCGGAGCCAGTGAAGGGGTGATGTTGAGGCAGCATAAACTCCCTCCCCAGAGCAGAAGTCACTGCACAATATATAAGCTACTGCATCCTATCACACCCATGCAGTGCCAGGAGACCTCAGTTCTTCTCTGTTAATACTCTCTGTTCCAGTGGAGATTTTGTCAGTGCCACTGGATGCCTCTTCCAACAGAAGACACCCATGTTAACCCAGCACCGCCTAACTTCCATTAAGCAATGGTATTATATTAAAAGAAAAGGAACATGGCGGGGGGGGGAAGAACCAGATCTACTTCTGGCAGTTTGCATCAAGCCTTGAAGACAGATTTCCAGGCAGTTGTGTGCACAAGGGCTGCAGAGTGATTCAGTGTGCAAGCCAGTGCTGTCAAAGTGGGAGGCAACAGTACCAAAACTGTTGATGATGGGATCTGTGCTCACACAAGGGAGTAAATCTTTCTGGGGGCAAGTCCAGGTGCCACAGAAATGTTCTCAGCCTGTATCGCTTTCCCTCAACTCTGGACCAACTTGGTTTTTTACTTTCTGCTTCTACAAACCACAGCAGGCTCATCCAAAAACCTGTCATCTGCTTTAAAAAAGGGTGAAATTAACTTTCCAGCACCATCCTAGGCAACCTGCCACAGAGAAACTACTGCAAGATATGACAAAATGAATACTGACTTTAAACATGATACGGGGAGGAAACAAATGACATTGACTTGGAAGAAGCAGTGCTGGGGCCCCACAGAGCTGATCGGCTGGTGGCAGGATGAGGTGCCAGAATGGTAGCGGGCAGGGGAGGGCAAGGATATCACCTCCCCTAAAAACCCTGCCAGGTCTACCTGGGAGACAGCATGTGCTCCTTTGCGACCTACAGGACCCATTGTTCACAGCTACAGCCCTGTCTCGGCTGTCCCTATCAACCCAGGAAGAATTTCTGTTGGCCTGGGCAGATTGCACCAGCGAGACTCTCCCAGATGGTGCGGAGACAGCATCAGAGCACCTGTAACTTGTTTTGTTCAATTGCCTATAAAAAGGGGAATGCCCAAGGCAAGCTGATTTTTTTTTTTCTAATAAAGGTAATGCTAGTGGATCTAGACTGAGGCATGAGGAAAAGGCTGACTTTAAACTTGCTAAAGAAGACTGGTAAGAGAAACACAGCCTGAGGGAAAATGAATGCGCTAGAAGGGATGAGAAGAAAGCATGGTTGTCAAGGCTGGCATTCTGGCGGTGTTTAAGCCTTCTAAGGGCTCTGCAGGTGCACTGTGCCAGCTGCTTGGCCTGCAGGACTTTGGTACAGATGTGTATCGAGGCATTGGCAGTGGGTGCCTGTTGCTCCTGGGGATCTGGTTTAGTGGATGGTCTGATAGCTGAGGTCTCTACCACATTACCCTGCTTGGGTTTGCCCGTGCTGTGCTGCTGTGCTTATAATCAGCAGTTCTCTCTAGGCCAACAGCACAGCATGTGAAATGCACTAAAATGTTGCCATTTAAAGGTGATCTATGATTTCTTCTTCTATTTCTTTGCTTTTAAAGCTTCTCACTGCCAGAGACCCACCATAAAACACAAAAATGTAGCAGGCTCTTCTTGGAGAGATTTGAGTTATTTTGGCTCAGTGTCTCTAATCTCGAAATCACATCAGAGAAATGTCTGAAGGATATAGTCTTTGTCCCAGAGATACAACCTAAGCATAGACAAAGCATAACTAAAAAGATGATATAAAAGAGCAGTAGAGGGAAAGGGACTGAGGTGTAATATTGATGGGTATTTCAGCCTTTGCTAAGTTTATGAAGAGTAGTGTTGGTGATTCTGTGTGTGTCTATGTGTGTATGCACATATATACATTAGTGTATATACAAGCATAGCTTTAGCTGATAAAAATTGATCCCATAAATAATTTGAAGTGAAAAAGTCCTTAGTGATGCTTGATGGTCATAGGGGAAGAAGAGAAAAAGAGGATGGAAAAGTAAGGGTGACCACCTGGCTTCCCCTCTGAGTCCTCCAAATGTCTTAGCTATGTCTATTAAAATGGCAGCTCATGTATACTCTTATGTGTCTTTCATGAGCTTGAGTCTCTGTCTCTATGGGTTCATTAGAAGGCGTTAGCTGCACTGATGGTAAAAGTGCTGCCTGGGACATATAAACCTTAGGCTTTCACAGTACCTGTTCTTAGGTTCACTAGCTCACAGCAAAATTTGGGTAGCTCTTATAACCATGACTCATTACAAAAATACCCTTGTTGCATGGAGAACTGGAATAATCCTTGGTTATCTTTCTGCCAGGGGTTCTGATAATTATTTATTTTTAAAGAGCACTCAGATATTTGGATACCTCTTGACAAAATCCCACATTCCCTTACCTGTCAAACCACAATAGCACCTTTTCAGCCCTACAGGCGATGCAGAGAATGAAAGTAAAATGTCCTTACTGCCTGAACACACTGAGTGACTAGCTCAACCTTTATCAAAGTAAACCACAACAGGTTTCACTACTTGAATGAAATAAAGCCTGAAAGGAGATATGAAAATGAGACAGAGAGATTAATGCTAGGCTTGATGGAAGACTTCCTGGTAGCTGCTCCTACCCAGAAAGTCCCTTAGAAAAGAGAACTGGTGAGTTTTATGCACATGTTGGCAGCATTGCTTCACCCAATGCCATCCATTTTATGCCACACACTCTTCCCCTCCCACAGACTTGAATGCTTTGTGTTTATGGTTACGTAGCATAGATCCCCTTTTCTTTTGTTGCTGTGTGGATGTACTCATCTTCAGTGTATTGTGGAGGTAGAGCAAGGTGAAGGAATCAGACAGTGCTAAAATGTAGCAGCCTGTCTGCTTGGATATATGGCCATGGGAAGGCTTGTAGCCTGGGTGCAAATCTGCAGTGCTTGGGAATCCAGCTCAGTGGATGAAGGGATATCCCTGCAGGGACTGCTGCTCTCTCGGGCAGCCCATTTCAGGCAGAAGGTCAGTCCAGGTGCTGAACCAGCCAACCTGAGTCATTTGCTCAATAATCTCTAGTTCCCGTTGGCAAACAGTGATGATGCAATGTTCTTTGCTCCTGCTGTAAGCAATGGCAGTACAGTGACACCACAGGAGACCTCCACTTTGTACTGCCACATGGTACCTGGAGCAAGGCAGGCTGTTTTTTTCTATCAGAACAGGAATGAAATTGCACATTGGTATTTTGAAATAAAGTTGGATTTCAGTTCAAGTTAGACTTCGTGAACTTCAGCAGACGTGAGTGTGATTTGCTATCTAAAATTCAAGGATGGATCTGTTCTGGACCTCATAATAGTTTCTCTTCACCTTTTACTCTTTGCATGAATTGGATAAACTAAGATCACCCTGATTTTACCACCATAAAGAGGCACAAAATTTGCAGGTTTTCATCCATACCATGCAGAATTGACTTCGTTGTCTTCAGATATATTGAAACACAGCTTTAATCTGTTTCTGGTTTTGCAGAATTATAGGCTAACTGAGCTTGCATAAATCCAATACCTAAACTCTTCATCTCATCTTAGTTTCCATTGCCTATCTTAAAGGTGGGATTTTTTTAAAGTAATATTAAAGTACAGCTTCAATTGCATCCTGTTAATAACTAATCATTTAATTATGACTTAATGCAAGATCCCACCCCACCAAAGACTGGTGTTTAAAGGATTATGCCTGCAGGGATGAAGACAGTTTGGTTTCAGAGCTGCATCTTGTTGGTGTGACTGTTCCTGATGGATTGTGAAAAAAATTGTATTGTGAAATCATGTCCTTATTGGAATTGCTGTTAACTTCATAATTGCTCTGTAATTACTAAAGAGAGAGTATCTTACACTTCTGACAGCCAGGTGCATACATTGCTCAATCTGTCTCCATTATTGACTTGGCTCAGTTCCTGTGGGTGCTTTCCTATTCTCTTTCAGTTGTGCAATACCAAAACTGACTAAACAGCGTGCCTGCTGTTTTGTTCCTGCTTCAGAGCTAACAACAAGAGCAAACAGAGGTGAACTTTGGAGGAGCTGAAGAGGCTGGTTGACCCTGAGCTGGGAATGAGGTGCGCCACTCCTGCTGTAAGCTCCTTCCCTGGCCAGATGCCATGCTGTCTCCCTCATGGCTGGGTCCACGCAGGGTAGTGGGGAACACAGCCTGGTCAGACTGATCACTCCTCCTGCCCTGCAAGCATGAAACAGGACTGCAACATCTTGACAGGCCATTGCCAGGAGCTGAGAAGGCTACCAGGAGGGAGGTCAAGGTCTTTTTCTTTTTTTTTTTTTTTCTGGACATCTTCAGGCTGGAATTTGGGTTAAAAAAGGTTTTATGTCAAATTATGATTAAGAGTGGGATGGCAATGAGATAAACAGTGAGTTGTCAGCAGCTTCAGAAATTATTCCTGCCCTTGGGGAAGTGCCGTTCGTCTGTTTTGCTGTATACTGGGTCAGAGCTTATGCTAAAATATCGCAGATTGTCAGCGGCTTTGGAATATTTCAGTGTCCCTTGCTGCATGCACTGGCATTCTAATAGAGCTTTATGAAAGGGATTTTTTTTTGTGTAATCTGTCAACAGATAAGCCCCAGGAGAAAAAGAAGAATCCAGTGCCTCTCCCAAGAGAGGCAGCAAAGAAGATGCGTGCAGTAAGCATCCTCCTCTCCCTTTGGTACACCCAGCATAGCACGTCCCTCAAAGATCTCATCAAGCACAGTGCTAGTTCAATGGGTGTCCTGCCTGACAAAAGCTTTTTTTAATAATGTTTTCACTTACATGTAGACAATAAAGTTGTCTTGTCTTTTCCCATATCTTTTTTTTTTTTTTCCAGAGGAATAAATGTTTCTGGAATACATGACCAAGGAACAACAATCCCATGGGGCATTGTCAGTGAAACAGGTTGCTACAGATATAACTTGCTGGTTACACATTTGACAGTCACGCAAAGCTCTGACCAAGTAATAATTTCTCCCAGAACTAATGTTAGGCCTTCGAGGCCACCAGCAGTGTTCAGTTTGTATGCAGCGGGAGCCCATGCTGGGCTGCAAAGGACCCTGGTCTGCCTGCAGCTCTCTTCCTTCTCCTCTACCCAGCCCACATGCCTGAGGGACCCAGAGGGTGCTTTTATTAGCATCCTCCTCTGAGCAGCTGCCGCTCAGGGGATGCATGTGCCCAGTTCTTTTGTTCCTTGCAGCCCAGGCTGCCCACGGCCTATTTTCTGGAAGCCCTTGCATCTCAGGCTGACAAACTGGCTTTGCACTCTCCTTCAGCAAGGAAATGGAGTCTCCCTTGGGCTGTGGTGACAAAAATGTCCTCTATTTGAAGATGTTTCAATGTCATCTTTCTCTTCAGTCAGTGTTTCAAGGTCAGATGGTGCCAGCATGCACACTTGTCCTCAATGGACTGAAGGCATGCAAAGCATCTGGCTTCCTCTGCCCTTTTCTCAGTTGTCTGCTTATCTGTGTAGAAGGGATGGGAGACTGCCTTTACAAGAATAAAGAGTATACTTTGTATTATAATATGTGAACTTTTCAGCTGCTGCAGCTCTCATTTTCCCATTTTCTCTCTGGTTAGTACCTATTTTCTGCCAAGAAATGTTTTAAAAATGAGAGACACGGTAAAATAGCAATGTGTTTCAGGAGCTGCTGCAAAAGGCCAGAAGGGGGAATTTTTAATTTCAGGAAACAGTTGTCTTCAAGGCCTTGTAGCTAGTGCAGTTCTAGGAAATGCTTTGAACTGGAGAAGTCTATGACCTTTTTTTTTTTTTTAGTGACTCATGCTTTTTACAGATTACCAGTTTCACAGCCTTGGAGGCTGATAAGTCTGTCTGCAGAGCAGGTGCAACAAGTGCCCTGTGGAGTCCTTGCTGTGTAGACAGGTAGTTTGCTTCCGTGTTGCTACAGTGAGACCGGCCGTGGGTGGCCTTGACTTTTCAGCCCTGGTGACATGCCAGCTGTAGGGGCTCCCAGGGCTTTTGAATGGGCATCTATCTGCATGGTCACATGGTTGTGAGGGGACTGGAGAGGGTAGTTGCAGGCATCTTGATGTAAATTTGCAGTCCTAGTGGGAGTGGGGAAGAGAAAGCTGATGTGGGGAGGCTGGAGGCTGTAGGAGAGTCCTGCACAGAAGCAGCTGTGTGCCGTGAAGTGGGAAAATGAATTCCACGTGTTCATAGGTACATCATGACAGCACCCAAGTGTTCCTCTGGGGCACCTTCAGCATGCCAGTGTTTGAAAGGAAGCTTGAACAGGCTTTAGATACAGCCTACTTTGTGCACAAATGTATTGTTATTGCTGCTGCACCTTCCCTTCCAGCAAATTTATGACTTCTCATATGACTTTTGCTGGTAAATGGAAGTGGAAGGAGCGGGAAGTTGAGAGGAGATGCAAATGCAGCATGACAGTGCTTTATTAGTTACAGTTATTAGATAGTTACTGGTTCAGCTTGGGGTTAACACCTGAATCTAAGTGTGATTTTGCAGTAACCCACAACACACTGGGTTTTGGAGCTGCAACAATCTTACTTTTCCTCTGTTTGTGGCATGCTCCTAAATATTCTTCTTTCAAATATCTTGCCCAGGTGTTTTCTAAACATATGCAGAGCAAATGTAAGGCCTGTTTCTTCTCCAGGAAAGCAGCTTGGATCTTTGGTTCATCAGCCAGATGAGACTTGGCTCCTCTATGCCTGCTCCGGTTCTCAGTCTGCACCAGGGTATGTTTTTTTCCCAGATGCTTGTTTCCCACTGGAGCATTTTTTAGTAGGATTCTGACATAATTTGGTCCCACAGCGGGGCTAAGTGGTGGCACGAGACCACCTTCTTCCTGGGTGCTGTGTCCAACGCCGTGTTGCTCTGTGGGACATTGCTGGCTCAGCATCACCTAGCTGTGACACACCTCCTGGTATCAAGGGTGCACCTTGACCTCAGAAAAATAGAAAGGGCCTCATTCTGCAGATCTTCACAGGCAACTCTTTCCTTATAACTTTCTTTATGATGTTTGGAGGCAGGGGTTTGTGTAGAGGTGGGAGGATGACACATATTTGCGTCTGCCTCTCGATTACCTTGAGGCAAGTTAGCCAAGTTGTAGATTAACTGTGCACTAAAGTCCAGCAATTACAGAGCCATTATAGATATGCCGTTTTGTATATCCTTATGTTTATGACTTTGTTATTTCTTAACCCCATTTCTCAAAGGTAAATACGCTGAACCTGCTGTGTTCTCGAAGCCTGGGCCGATGCAAGCTTTGTGTGACCTGCCTCCCTCCTGAATGTGACATGCCCTTCTGCCTGCCCTGCCTGCTCTCTGCCCTGGGTCTCTGGAGGATGCCTGGGACTGGGACACCACAAGCAGATGCCTGTTGGTGCTGCTGGGCATGGGCAGCAGTAGCAGAGGGGCCTCACTTGTGCAGCCTGCAAGTGACACAAATATCTGTGCTCCCTGTCTACTCAGCCAGGAGCTGTCTGCACTGCTGAGTTGCTGGGGCTCAGCTCAGCCAGGGCTTGCTAAAATCAAAGCAGGGCTTGGTGTTGGGAAGAAAAGCACAAGAGCAAACACTGTTTTGCTATTGCTAAGTGCTGGTGATGGAGGAAGAAGGGAATAAACACCTTCTGGGCAGAGGGAGATCAGGGTGAAGGCTGGATTCTTGCATCCACCCCACTGATGGTCCCTGCACAAAAGGCAGGCAGAGTGTGGTACTGGGATCAGCAGGCTGTGTAGGTGTTATTTTTCCTATTTATTTGCAAGCTCACAGCCTGTGCGCATGCAATAAAGCTCAGGCTGATAAGGCGAATAACCGCCTTTTCTCCCTGCTCTCTCCAGCACACCCACTGTCACAAAAGCAGGCTTGCAGGCTGTCAGGAGCAGGGGAAGACCCCAGCCTCCCAAGGGGAACACAGCTGTGCAGACACGTGGGGTTGTGCCGCTTGTCTGTCAGAGGAACCAGTGCGCGTCAGCCTGCAGAGCTGCTGCCAGTGTTTGCTCATCAGCTGGCCAATTTCTCTCTTAATGAAAGCATGATATTGGCATGCCTGTCAAATGAATGCAGAAAGCATTGGGAAATGCATGTTGACTTATAGACAGCTGCAGATTCAGTGTGGTTCACAGAAACACCCATAGCTGAGAAAGTATTCATAAAAACAACCAGCCATTTGCACTAGTTTAACACTTGCACTGCTGGCTGAGACAAGGAAATGCCAGGTCCTCAGGCAAACAAGTAGGCAGGCTCACTCAAATGTATCTGAACTGTAGGAAGAATTAGGCTTCAAAACATTTCTGATTTAGTCTGAGGACTCAACCCTTGTGCTGACTGTGTGGGGCATAGGTCTAATCACTCAGTGACATCATGCAAGGGACTTCTAACAAGCTTAGGGGAGTGGGGAGGGGGAAAAGATAAATCCAGACCCAGATTTTACAACCCACATGAAACCTCAGAGCCAAACATCACTGAGCTAGGTACAAATTCTGCCTCTCAGGCCTATCTTCAGTGCCTTTTTTTTTTCTCTGAAGATTTGCCTCTGAGCTTGCAAGCAGAAAATAAACACAATGGCATCAACCTGAGCAAGCCTCTGTGCATGTGGCAATGACCCCATGTGTATCAGCAGGACTGCAGTGCTTGTGGAAAAGCTGTTGTGGTACAGGCCAAGGCTGGGAGGCACCCGGGAAGCCTTGGGAAAGGGGAACCACACTGGCTGTGTTTAGTTCCAAGCTCAAACCATGGCTGCAATTAGAAAGGGGCAAGTCAAGGGGGACCTCAGAAAGGTATAGTTCTTTGGGAAATCCTCCATCCTCCCCCAGGATCTGTGCACTCTAGTAGGTGCAGGCTAGTAGAGGTTTCACTGATAGTTAACTTTGTCCAGTTTCAAATTGCCGAGTTCTGCCCTTCTTTCTCCTTTCTCCTATTTGCAACAACAACAACAACAAAATCTAACTACTCCCTGATGTTTAGAGATTTTTGGGAGGTGCAGAGTTAACAAGGTAGATTTTGAAAAAGAGTATGTTTTGATCTTGAAAAAAGCAGAGTACAGGACTGAACACAGCATTCCTGTGGCACATCCTCATCTGCATCAGGGCAACCTGCTCTCAGAAGGAAACACTCCCACCCAACGCATATACTGACACCCTCTCCTTTTGCAAGCAGGATGAATCATACTTCTGTGCCATATTCCATTTTAATTTTTATTGCACAGTCCAAGATTAATGGTTAATGTAGTACGTCTCACCATCTCCACTGCCATTACAATGAAGTGCTTTGAATAACTATTAACTTTGCGGTTAACTGAAAGAAAATTGTTAACCATCTACAAGCTTATGTTGCATAAAAATCATTCTCTGTAACCTTCTCCCAACTGTGGGAGAGCCCTTTCCTCAATGCTGACCTTCAACAACATCTGGTACCTGCAGCCAGCAAACTGCTGAAGATCATACTACACAGTCTTATCTGTTAGCCAAGGTCATAAACTATGTGAACTGGTGGAGAGCAGCTTATGTTTCTTGGTGTTGATGTTGATCCAACATCCAGTTCTACTGCTAAGAAAGATATGGTTCTCTGGGTCTCCAGAAAGAACCTCATGAGTGGTTTTGATTGTGTGTGGGTTTTTTGTTTGTTTGTTTAATTCAGTAAATTAAGCCCAATCTGTGGACCACCAGGTGTTACTGAGATACACACTATAGCATTACAGCCCGTCCTTCCCCCTGCACAAGATGTGTGCAGCCCAGGATGCATGTGTACTGCAGTTCAGCATCAGGGTTAGGGCTGCTGCCCTAGGCACCTGTTCTTGTCCAGGCATCAGAGATGTGGGGTGCAGGGTGAAGCACTTTGTGGATTAAGCATCTCCCATGCAGAAGAACCTGCTGGCACTGCAAGCACAGGG
The DNA here is from genome assembly GCA_013389865.1 of Piaya cayana. Classification (NCBI taxonomy): domain Eukaryota; kingdom Metazoa; phylum Chordata; class Aves; order Cuculiformes; family Coccyzidae; genus Piaya; species Piaya cayana. Next base: position 299,133 of record WAAB01024919.1, read on the forward strand.
TGGGAGCTTCTGCAGCTTTCTGCCTCTCCGTACAGCTGCTACAAGCGGCTGAGTTTGGTTGCAGAGGTGCAGGCTCCCTGTCAGGTGATTACTCCCAGGAGAGACTTGCAACCAGTCATTTAGGAAATAAATCACCCACTGTTTGTGAAGCAGGAGGGAAGCACTTCGGCTGGTGAAAGATTAGACTGTAAGCCTTGAAAAACGCCCCTTCTGGCTGTAAAGATGGGTTGCGGATGTTATGTTTTTTTAGCTCTTTAAATGATTATTTCTGTGCCAGACTTATTAGGCAAGGTATTGTTGGGATCTTGGCAAGGAGATAAATATGGCTGCAGGCTTTCAGTCGTTCCTTCTCCACATCTGGTCACTGTCAGGCCTTCAGCTAATAGGCCGAGGACTGTGTGCTACAGTAAACAGCCTCTGCAGCTGCTAGGGGCTAAATGTAACCATATATTTCTCCAAATACAAACATTTCCACATTAGGCATTGTGTGTCCTCCCCCACAGCACACAACTGCAGCCATTGACCTCAGGAGCCTGCACTGCATCAGCTGGCCCTGGCTTTTCCTTGGCCAGCAAATCCCATCTCTTTTTATGGCTGAGGCTCTTGAAAGTGAGAGCAACAACCCCAGCTTGGGTCAAGTATTGTGCAACCTCCTGCAGACGGCCTCAGTGCCAATTAGCTAGAAGCCACGGGGTGGCTAAGGTTGGAGTCTGGTGAGGAGGGACCTGCTGTGTATGGGGGTGGTAAGTGAGGTGAGGAGAAATGGATGATCCCAGGCATCAGGGAGCTGAGAGGGAGGGGTTTTTGAGGAGAACACAGAACGTTCTACCATCTAGGAGTTTCTAGACATCTCCATCTGGGTCCCCCTGTAGAGAGGAGTATGAGAGGTGGGAGATGCTTTTGCCTGGGCTTCAGTCATGTTGCTTTGCATGCAGACACGAAGCCCTGGGCAGATATCCAGTTACAGAACCCAGCTCCCTCTCCCAAGCACTGTGATTCCTTCCCTCTCTTTCTCCCCTGCTTTAGTCTTCTGCCTCCCATCCAGGGCTGGGAGCCATTTGGTCAGGGCTGCTTTCGACAAGGTGTTTGCTTGACTTGTGTCATGAGAAAGACAAACATGTCTCATCAGCTGGAGCCTTTGGCCATCCCTATGATAAAAATAGAATCATAGAATCATAGAATAGTTTGGGTTGGAAGGGACCTTAAAGATCATCTCGTTCCAACTGTCCTGCCATCTAATATCTGCAGGAGCGGTCACTGGTACCTGAGGAGAGTCTGTGAGTGGAGGGGGTTTGGCATAGCTGTTTTCTGGTCTGGCCTGTTCCTGAATCACTGCAGAGGTCTGTCTTCCAATGCCTGCTCAGCTTAACTGGGTAGATGATAGGGTTCAGAGGGACTGCTGCCTTAATGCAGCGGCTGGATGTCTAAAACCAGTCTCTCCAAAAGGAAGCTTTTCTAAGACCTGGCATCCAACACAGTAGGTACATCTCAGGCACCAGCCTCCAGTTTGGAAACTCATGCACCATGCTGACCAGGCCCTGCTTAAATACATTCTGATCAAGTGGAAGCCTGTTTACATCAGGCCTCCAGGCTGCTTGTCTGCTGCACAGCACCACTCACTGCTGTGGGAAAGACAGGCGCCTTTTGCTGTTTGGCTGACTCCAGGCTGGATCAGCTGGCCAGGTGTACAGCCAATTTCCAGTGCTGCTTTGAAGCTGAGAAGTATTTTGAAAAGAATAGAGCCTTTAGCCCTGTAAGTAAAGGCCATTTATCTTAGGATGAAAAAGTGCTGGCATGGAAAAATTCCAATGCTATGAAAGTCTCTTTTCCTGAATGTCTTGGATACTTGCTGGATTAGGTTCACTGGTAAGGAGCTCAGAGTTATGAATGTCTCTTTTACAGAAAAGAGCTGCAGAAGGAACAGGCAAGCACTGGCATGCTTGTAAGTGGGACAAAGTGAGATTCCCCATGGACTAGACATTTCTGAGATTGCTTTTTGAGGTACGGTCAGTACTGTTGCAGTGAGCCAAGGTGGTAGTAAATACCCTATCATAACCATAGCCATTACTGCTTCCCAAGGGTATAGTATCAGCAGAATACCTTATATAAACAAAAGCGAAGCACAATTGGCTTTGCTTTGCACGGCTGTTTAATAACACTTTGTGCTTGTAGGGAGAGCGTCAGAGTGTTTCATAGATACTAATGAAATTAGCCTCATGATGCTCTTGTGAGGTGAGGATGTGTTATTAGCCCTTTCCTTGGGCCAACCATGCGTGTGGTATAGGACTCCTAGCAGTAGGTGTGTGCGCGCCTGTGCTTTCCAGCAGGAACCACCTTGGTGAGATGGGACCTACTGAAGCCTCTAGTTTGCACCACCACCTCCTTGTCTAGTTTCTGCCACCTGGCACTGAGGATGGGTGTGGGAGGAGGTGGCAGCAGCAGTGAGCTCTCTCCTGTGTCACCCCCCTGCAAGGCACAGGCTTTCTCCTGGGTCAGAGCAATCTTTCACCACCCAAGATCTGACAAGCAGAGGCAGAAAATGCAGATCCTTCTCTTAGGTTGCTCAAAGTGTCTCTGCTGCATTTCAGGACCTTTTGTCAGCTTGCAGTATTTGAGCTCCAGAACTTTTCCTACATGGCCAGTGACTCCAAATAGCAGCCTGAATAGTGGGGATGCTGGAGCAGAGCTGTACAGCTTGCATTGTGCATGGCTATGATCTCTTTGAGTGAAAGATGAGATATAATTGCAGTTTTGCAATGATCCTGCTCTTCTCATGCACAGTAGCCCCAGTTTTGTCACTATCATCAGCACTGGCCTCAGGTTTGTTATTGGAACTACTACTGCTGCTTCGCTTTAAATAGATCCTAAGTGAGCCCCTCTGTTTGTTTTTCTTGACATGGTACTGACTAGTGCTTTCCAAGAATCAAGGAAAAAAAAGCTGGATTCATAGTGGTGACTTTGACTCCATCTGGCAAAAGCAAACAGATTTCCTAAATGAGAGGCACAGCCATGAAGAGGAAAAGTAAACGGGTCACTATGAGAAACAGCCTGTTCGTTCTGACCCGGTGGCTGTAAGTGGCAAAATCTCACTGGTGCTTAGTTCCCTTCATTTTAGGATTTGCTCTATCACAAGAGTACCAATGGTATTTCCAGGTACATGAGATCTGCATATCAAGTTTCATAATGAATTTCTTAAAGTTTGGTGCACTTTACTCTCCTCTGCTAGACAAATACTTTGCTTCCAAATAATCTTTGCTTTTCTGGATTATGTGGCACATGAAGCTGGTAGACTTATGCCTGTTGCAGGTCTATCCTCTCGAAAGAGTGAAATGGGGAGCAGGAGTGCAGGGGAACAGGAAATATACCAGGTGCCCTCCCCCCAACCCCCAAGAGTGTGCTGCGTTCCCCCCTGAGGAGTCTGCAGGGTTGTGGTGGCCTGGGAGCTTGAGGGAGGGCTGAGATCTTCCTCCAAGTTGGCCACTGATGAAGGCGCTTGTTTTGGAGCAATCTGGTGGGAGGTCTGGACTTCAGAGTGGCTCAGAGTGGTACCCTGGAAGTCTGCACCTCTTAGATCAAACAGGAGAGCCACTCTTCATCCTTGGGGAAGAAGCTTCTATCCTCTCTGCTGTGTTACTGTCTTCTGACTGGAGGTTCAGCCAGCAGGAGCTGAGACACCATCCTGCCTGTGTGATACTAACACAAGGGCCATTGAAAACGGTCTCAGTAATTCAGAGTGGAGGAAAACCACCACACTTGGGCTTGAGCTTCAGTTATGAAATGAAGGGACAAAAATAGCAGGTTTTTTAGTATTGTTTCCATAGTTCAACTACTCTACATCCTCCTAAAAGTTTGTTGTCTGGCATCTGCCTGCAGTGCTGCCTGTGCTCTATGGGCCCGCAGGGCTCTCCACCTGAGTGCCCCTGGCCAGTGTCCAACTGCTGGAGTACAACTGCCAGAACAAGAGGCAAATCCCAGCACTCAGGGCTTCAGCCCTAGTGAGTCACCAGTGTTTGGCCCACGGTGAGCTCATGCTGCAGTGTTTGGGTAGACCTTTCTCAGTCTCTTCCTCTGACTGTATGTGGGTACTTGAAGATGTGGTCTGCTTTGTCTGGGAACAGGTGTTCAAACTGGGCTTTTCTACCAGCAGGAAGCTGACTTGGGAAGACTTTGTGTGAAAAACTGTGATTTGATCAGGCTTAGAGGCAGGGAGAGTCCTAGTGGGTTTTACTGCTGCTGGTTGCAGCCAAGCCAGGAGAGGCAACAGCACATGAAGATGCAGTGAGGGCTCCAGGTGATGCTTCCCACTTTCTCAGCCAGAGGTCTGAACTAACCTCCCCATCCCTTTGTAAAATGGCCACTAACTAGTCCACATCTTAATTCATGAACTTTGGTTAAAGAAGAGGTGGAGATCTAGTCTTGATTTGAATGCTGTTCTTTGAAGGTAATTATTTTCATGATGGGCAGAACCAAACCCCATATTGCAACACAAGCTGAAACATGGATGTAGTAGAAGGCTTAATCAAGTCTGGATCTAAATTTTGTGACTGGCTCTGTCTTAATAACTATCTGGACCATGCAACCATGAAATCCAAACTCTCCATCTCCTAAAACTTCACCTCTAGAGAGAAGTTGCCAACAGCATTATCTATATACATCACATCGGGTGGGCTTCTCATTGAGGAGGGTAGTTTTGGTGGTGAAAATGCAGTTCAGTTTCATTTTAGGGCTATGTTCACACATTTTATCAGGCATACAAGAATTTTCAGGGAGAGCTCAGGCCAGGTTTCGTTGTCTGTGCCAGCCAAGGAGCTGTGGAGGGAATGTGAGCCCCACAGACGGGCACTGCCCTCTTGGCCCTCCCTTTCCCTTGCCTGCTCAGCTTATGCTGTGAAACTTAAGTTTGAGGGTCACTATTACAAACTGTTATCAGGACATATAACTTCAGTAACAGTAGACATTCTTGATATGCAGGTAGAAATCCCATCCTTATCTGAGCTGACCGCTGGCCTTTTGGGCTTTTTATCATCTGAATGATAGGGCTCTGGTACTTCCTGCTTGGGTTTTTTCTCCTGCCTGTAGTGCCCGGAATATATGTGAACAGTCTATTGATGGAAATGATAATTAGGGGATTTGTCATAAGAAGTGCGCCTGAACTTTTCAAGCTGTCATTCAAAAAAAGGCTTTTTACAGTCAGCTCTTGATTAACCGTGGGTGCATTATCTGAGCAGCAGATTAGATGTGACGTGTTTAAAAAATGCAAAACTCTTTCAGAGCTATTATACAGTATAATGCACAATGTGTTTTTATTTATAACCTTATACTGCATCTTAAACTTGTTTTTTCAAAGATAAAGATGTGAAAGCACTGCATTCCTGGGGCCTTCTTTAGGTATGTTTTGTATTATTTGTTTTGCTTTTCTTTCTTTGCCCTCATTACCCCAGATACTGAGAGCTGAGTATATCAGATAATAGCATCTGTGGAGGAGGGAATGTGACACGGTAACCTTTCTCCAGCTGTTTTATTTTCTTCTCGTGCTGCATAAGAGTGTCTGCAGTGTGATGCTGCACAGCCAGATGGGCTGGAGACAAAAAGGAAGTGCTCTGCTGTGAAAAAAAAAATAAGTCTATACCTGAAGGAGCATGAGTGAGTGACAAACAGTTGAAAGAGAAGGGTTGTCTTAGAAACCATTTGTCAGGCTGGAGAAGCAGCAGCTTGTTAAAAACATGCCTGTTCAGTTAAAAGGATGAATTGACAGACAAAGGTTCAGTGCAAATTCAGCTGCCGTCACTTCAAAAGCCCTCACAGCTGAATCAGCAAATTTCTGTTTCCATACATAATGGATGCAGCCAGCATGCCATTACGATGCCCACAACAAGACTTACATTAAGCTCCTTAAATTAGCCATTTACGATAGTCACGCTATGGAGCTGTGGCCTGTTCTTTTCCTGGGCCTCCTCTTTGCACGCCTTTTGTTTTCATGCTCTCTTTGGCGTGTGCGTTGTCTGAAATTCCCAGTGACCTGTGCCAGTGCTGCCTGTCCCCATTGATAGCCAGGGGCTGGGGGACTGACACACATGGCACCCGTGTGGAGGAGTGCAGAGCCAGGGCACTGGGCGCTTTCTGCCCATGCTTGTCACTGTTCCTTCATTGCTGTCTCCTCACCACTTTTGCTGCCAGGAACACCTTTACCTGCCACTGCCTCTCCTCAGGGGTCCCTGTGTCTCCCCAGCTGCTGTCCTGCTCTCCTCACAGCACACTGTGACTTGGGACATGAACTCCTCTGCGTGGCTTAGCTCTGGCTATGTCAGTGTTGGGTACAACTAACGCTAGAGAAGAACACCAATCAACCCCATGCACACTTTGGGTCCAGATTCCTGGTTTGATTATAAAGCTCTCCAAAATGTGATACCTGCTTCTTTTTAGTGCTGCTTGAAGAGTTTGAAAGTAGCTCAGGACTTTCACAAAAACAAGTCATGCTGAGTAAAGTATTATTGAACTGTTGTCAACATTAATCCAAAATCTACTGCCCTATAATAGTTTTAGTCTCTTTTTCTTGTGCAGAAGGAATAAAAAACAGTTTTAAAAAAGGGGGGTGGACACACTCTTCCAGTGAAAAGAGAAACAATTATAAAGTTGGCACCTTTTTATTCCAACCAGAAGGTTTTCTGAAAGCAACTTTTGGCTGAATTTTTTTTAAACAACCGTTGGCTGAGAAATGTCAACCAGCTCTAATATCTCATGAAAGATGTTGCACTTAATAAAACAGCAGGCAGGCAAGCAGAAACAATGTACCCATTCACCTCCACCAAGCCCCTTGCTCTCTTTTCCTGCTGCCCTACTTGCTCCCAGAGGCAGGAACCCTATCTGATGTGAGCCCTTCCACTAACTTAGACGGGATTTCTGTGCTAAGATGTCATTTTGTGAGCCACGGCTGCAGGACAGCAGCTGGCAGTGGCTCAGGGAAACACATGTCTTTGCATGGGGCAGGGATGCATAGTGTCTGCCACGGGGCGGTAGGAGCCGTTACAGCTGCTGTGGGTGTGCGATGTGGAAGGCAGTGAAACAAGGCAGAACAGTGATGGTGGCTAATCCCTGTTTCCTTAAAAAAGGCTTTTCCCTTCCCTGTCTTGACCCTGGGGGTACATAAAGCTGCCTGTGCTGTGGGTGAAACATGGCCCCAGGGAGCTGGAGGAGGAAGGAGGGAGCAGCTGGCCCTTTGCTGAGGTACAGCAGCCTTTGCAGGGGTGGCAATGGGGCAGAGACACCTCCAAGGTCTTCCCCTTACTGTCCCACTCCAGAGGTGGGACCGCAGGGACAATAAAGCTCTTTATGGGCCCTGGAGGTACAATCAATTTTTCTGTTTGGTGTGCTATTTTGGGAATGTTTCATAAGGTAAACAAGGGCCCCTTCTTGATTCATTGAAGTGATTATTAAACTGTAGGATGGTATTTACATTGCTGAGGTATTCACACAAGTTCTCTCCCAGATGGCAAGTTCACTGGGGAAGAGGTGACCTTCAGCGTTTCTCGGTTTACCCTGTATCTGGCACACGGGGGGCCTGCCTGTTTGACTGCAGTTCCTGGGTACTGTAATCAAAATAAATCATCCTTATCGTCGCTGGTTGTGATGCTGCAATGGAAACAGAAACAGGCGCCTACCTCGCACTTTGCAAAAATGACATCATTCTGAGGAGTAGGATGGGAGGTCAGAGGATGAACTCCAGGCAGCTTCTACCGCTGCCTTTCCTGAGCAGGGCTCTCCCGCCCAGCAGCAGCCTCCTGGCTCAGCAGGGGAATAAACGAACCATTGAGTAATAAAGGGGAGCTGGTCTTCTGTCCAAATTAAAGCAAACACAGCTAGGAAGTATTTCTAATGAGAGGAAAGGAAAGAGTATGGTGAAGTTCTGGTTCAGTCTATGACTTTTTTTTTGTGGCAAAATCAACAAACAATTGCCCCTAAATCTCTCCCCTCCCTGGGCAAGCCACAAAACATTACTTTTCATTTTGATTGTCTGGCCTGTTTTGGAGGGGAAAAAAATGTCTTCAGTGAGGAGTGGAACTATTTAAGACTGGGGTTTTATTTTTCCTGTAGATTTATATGGTTCTCATGATGCTGAGGTCTGACTTTGGCCAAATTCTTTTACTACTGAAGAAAATGAGCACTCGGAGAATCTACTCAGACTAGCACTGCTATGGATACCACAATCATAGGAAAAATCTTTACAGTTTGCATGTATTAAAACTCAGTAACTCCATATAAGAGCAGACCACAGGCTGAAGACCAAATTCTCTGATGCCCAACAAGGTGTAGTAATTCTTTTCCTTCAAATGAGGATTTGTAGAGACCCTGTTCAGCTGCATATTTTCACGAAGCCTGTAGCAACAACTTCCTATCTCAGATGCTGAAATGTTTCAAAGAGGGTTTTCCAATTTGTGTCAAGGAAAACAGATGTGGGAAAGGTAGGGAGATGCTTGAGGAAGAAAAGACTTATGCTTGAAGCAAAGCCGGATGAAGCAGGTCCTGCATCTGATGGTGAGCAAGACATGCATGCTGCCTATGCCTTTTTTTGTCTGGCCATAAGGCAGGGATGAGCACGAGTGATTTTTGCACTCAAGCTGTTGAGCACTTTGGTCTCCTTGGGTAGGCGATATCACTCCCTTGCTGCAGGCCCTTCAAATCCTAGGTCAAGGTGCTGGCTCCATTACTGGCTTCCTTGATCCTGTCTCTTCTCTCCCCGGGAGAGAGTACTCATGCGCATCCCAGCTACAGGGTTGGCCAGGGAAGGTTCCTTGTTGGTGAGCCACCCTGTGCTCCCTGGTGATGCTCTACACCCTGGCAGGACTATGCAAAGATCTTTAGGATAAATTGCTTTAATGCTTCCATGCTCCTCCTTTGCACCCAGCCTCAAAGAGACAAACCTTAGCTTTGAAGCCTTTGAAACAACATCAAAGGTTGAGATGTCCAGAAGAGCTTAAGGGAGTTGGGTGTACTCATCCCATTGATGGTCAGCGGGAGATGGGTGCTTAATCCCTGGAGGTGCTTTAAATTTTTGTCTTATGTTTATGTCCTTGCTGGGAAGGAAGTGAGAAGCATCTGGCAGCTCCTTGGCTTTGTAAAAGGCAGATGCTGCCTCTTTTTCTGAATATAGAAAGTGATAGATTTGAAAATGATATCCAAATCTCAGGTTTGGACATCACACCACAGCTGCTTTTTAAATTAGAGGCACTTAAAAACAGCCTGTGTGTTTGCCTCATCCAAAAGACAGTAACTCATCTGATGGTAACTCAGGTGCTGCAACTTGCTTTTCCCTTGGCATCACTGCAGGTGTACTGTAACCTTGCTGGAAATACAAAAGCCTCTCAACATGGAAGCTTTTACCCATGCAGGCAGTTCTACTTCTCTGCTTCTTTTTATGTCGTCTTTTGGTAGTACTTCAGTACAACCTGTGTTACTTTTTGACAGGGGTATCACTGCCCATTTGCTCCTGCTGGTGAATATTAAACCTGAGTGGCTTAACTTTAGCATACTGGCAGCGGGACTGAGGGAGCAGCATGCACCATTGGGATTATCTCACTGCTGCAAGTGCTGATGCTGGCTGGCTGCTACCACCTGTCTTGGGATACTGAGGTGCAGATGGGACTTGCTGGGAGCTGAAAGTGCTGTTTTGGCCAAGCCTTCTCAGAATGACATGAGACCTGGCCAGCACATGAGGTGTGGGAGTACCACTGGTGCCCATCCTCGGGGCAGTCCCAGGATGAGCTGCTGCTGACTGTGGCGTGAAGTGGCGGGAGAGGGCTGTGGCTGTGAGCAGTCTGGCAGGGACTCCTGCAGAAAGGCAAATGGAACTCGGCTGCAGCCTTGCTGTTGTGCTATTTTTGTTCAAGGTAATAACAGGAACTCCACTGTAAATAAAAACAGACAAGTGAAGAATTCCTCAGTTTGTCTCCGCTCATTTCTTTCCTGGTGAGGAGTTATCTCATTCCAGAAGGGCAAACCTTTTTTTGTCTGCTCCTTGGAAAGTGGGACAATAATACTGGAGGGGAAAGAAGAAATTATGGAGTTGTCACAAGGATGGCAGCAATGTATCGTATAACAAGTGCCAAAAATGCATCCTCTAAGGCAAACAATAGCTGTGGTCTGCAGGGCTCGTCATGACAACGTGACAGCAGGCAGAGCCAGTCTCCACTGCTTTTTGCCCCAGCCTTCCTGCCAAGGCTGCACAGGGTGAGGGCTCTAAGCTCTCAAGCAGACTCTGACCCTGACTCTTGGGTCAGCTCTACTGCATCCCTCCCACTACCTGTCACCTGCACGTACATGGCACTTCACCTACAGTAGCACAGAGCATTCCTGCCTCAGCCAATGACTAAACAAGGTGCCAGGGTTGTGAGCTTCTTTCTGTGATGACACCTAGAGTCTTTCACAAAAGACATCGGTTTGCTACTAAGTCTGAATTTCTGGGAGTACTTTTTTATTACCATAGGAGCCAAGGAGCTGAGATTCTTCCACTATTACTGACTGGATGTTTGTCTCTTGATTAGTAAATACTGCTCTAATAAAAAAAAAAGTGCATAAACTGCAGTATTCCCAGAGAGCCATGGGACTCTGCCAAGAAGTTTATTAACTGACCCTAACATCTTGTTGTAGTCTGCTTGCCCCTCTTATGGTGCTAAGGGGTGCTTGCTTGCACTCTTTCAAGAGCACTCAGCATTCGAGGAAACCCCAAGTCACCAGGAAATATGAAGACTTTTTACTGTGAACCCCAGCAGATGCTCTGAGGAACTTGCTGATATGCTGCAGATCACAGTGAGGATGGGATGTGGTGGAATCAGAGGGAGCACCGCACAAATGCAGCTGAAAATTTCTCCCTGTCAGGGGGTTTTGTATACAACACATGCTCATGGTTCCTGCTCCAGCTAGGGATTTGCAGGGAGAGATAGTGACTCACCAGGGGTGGGAGTTTCATTAAAGCTGTTATACAGAGGTAGCATCAAAAGCTCACCCCATTTCAGATGTTGCATTTTCCATTCTCAGCTATTCATGGCTACAATAATGAGATGGCTAAACCCACTATTATTGTCTGCACAGAAATTGAAGGACAAGTGCCGTCTACTGTCAGAAGCAAATGCAGGAATGTTGTTGGGGGTTTTGGGTTTTTTTTGTGTTTTCCCAAATTGCAAGTAGTAAGATAGTTATTTCCAAACCCCTTAGTTTTGGGAAGTTTAATTATGCTTTAACTAAAACCAAAATATCTTCTTTGTAAGTGTGTTACCTTTTTTTTTTTTTTCCTTTTTGTAAAAGCCATTCATTGAGACGAGGGGATAGAAGGGAGGGCAGGTTCTTGCTTCTGCCCCCAAATCCCTGCCACCCCATGGTCAAACCTCTGATTGAAGTGTACAAAGTTTGAAACTGCAGAGGAAGGGAAAATGCAAAGTTGTTTGTGAATAGAGAAGTGTGAAACAGGGTGTGAAATAGCAGATCTGATCTGTCAGGTCAGCTTTCTCTGTTTACTGAGATATAAACCCACAGAAGATCATGAAATTCTTCATACAGTGCTTAGACTTGAGAAGATTTTAAAAGGGCCTGTATGAATGTAGTCACTGGCACCGTGGATAGATGGATATCTGGGAAAAGGGTGATTTGTGTGTATGTAAAACTTTGATAATAGAGATAACTAGCTCTGAGAAGCTGAACAAGGCCTGAGGAATCCAAGTCTGTCCTTACTTATGAATACAGCTTTTGTCAATAGCTGTGGATATTTAAAGGATAAAGTGCATGGGTACTCTCACTCCCTTTCTGTCTCCTGCTGTCTGCATAACTGACAAAGTGGTACTGGTGTTCAAGTTGTCTAAGCAGATGTGAAGCTCCTCCATGTCTGTTTCCCGGGTTCCCTTACTGAGGAGCAGAAGATTATTGAGACCGACAGGAAATGCTGCAGGAAAAAAAGTAGGTGGTGGTTCTAATTTAGGGACACACTCTAATTTTAACCATGCTCTCTAATTTTACCTGGTTTTGTCTCTAATTTAACCTGTTTTTCTCTCTAATTTAGGGGTTCAGTGCACAATGGATGGCTAAAGCTTGATACAGACCATGCAAAAAGAAGCCGTGTTTTGTCCACTACCTTGCTGAAGCCTGGGTTTCACAGCAGCCTGCTGCTGCCACTGCTTGGGAGCAGGACCTTTACGGAGTATATTCTCTTTATGCTTGTCAATCATTTCCAGAAAAAAATTCTTTGTATTTAAATATTTTTGTCCTGAAGTTTATGATAAAAAAATATTCTCAGTTCAAGGCTTAGCCTTCTGATGCACTAGCCTGTTTTTCATCACAGCATCGGTCCAACTGAGAACTTACATCCATGCTTAAGTTTAACTGCATGCCTAATAGAGTTAAAAACAGCTTCAGGAGTGTCCCTTGCTGCTTTACTGAACAGGCATAGGCAATGTGTAAATGTAGTTGTCTTGCTGAATCACAGCTAAGCGATAATATGCTCACACTAGCTGAGATGGAGCAGTGAACTGCATGTGTTAACAAGGTGAGATTGCAGAGTGGAGGTGACATTACAGGACAGGGTAACCAGGTTTTAATAGCATTCACTGCACCTTGACATATCTGCAAGACAAGAGTCTGAGCTGAAACGGTAGGATTTTGTGACAAAACTTAGAAGTGGTCTGGGTCTTTTGCATCTCTGTTGGCTTTCTGTGCAGGCGTACAGCTGGGCAGGTTTCTTCTGTTCTCATGTGTGCAGTCACACAACTTTCTTATGGTAGGACAAATAGGCTACCAAGAAAGAAAGTAGGACATTTGGCCTCTCATCTATAAGAGGTGGAGTGCAAACTGGCTTCCTGAGAACTAGGACAGTACCTCCAAAAGTAGAACAGCTGGTCACCCCATCCATGTTTGTCTTGACTTACAAATGTATCCTCTAAAGCTCAAGCTTTAAGTTGCATTTCTGGCCTGTTTAGGGAAATGCTTTCTGAAAATACGGACAAGTACACTAAAACAGACCGAAATCTCTGCTTTCCTTCTGGAGCACTGAGCAGAGCAGGTGACTAGAGAAGCCATGTGCTGGGCAAATAAACCCAACAGGTACTCTGCATCTCTTCTTGCATATTGAGCAATAACACAGTGACAAATCTACCCTCTTTAGCCAGTAGGCATTCACTTTTCAGCAGCAGAACACAAATTATATTACATTGCAGTGTGAGAAGAAGCTTCACTGCAACAGAGAACTGTTACCAGATCAAACCTTTGTATTGCCATATACATATATATAACAACATGTATTTGTCCAGAAACAAAAATTCCAGCTATTGTTTAAGTAAAATACATAGAAATCATCCACAGAAGGTTTCATTATTCTGCACCAAAGTAATTGGCTAAGTGTAATTAGATCCATAATGTCTACAATCCCACTAGAGTATTAATGATGCCAGTGGGATGATAGTATGTTGTCCTGGGTAGTAAGATGTGCCTGGGGACAAGGCAGCAGCCTGTGTGGGTAAACAGGAGCACAGAGTACAAACGAGGTCATCTAGTGTGGTTCTTGGTAAGAAGTTGCTGTTTTTACTGGTCGAGGAAATCCCCTCTGTGGCTCCCATAACAATGGCCATTAATGTTTCCACCTGGTTACAGCTTGAACTAATCCTATGTGGGCTTCTAACCTTGAGCCAGAGGTTACTCAGAGTGGCTGTGCTGCTCTGAAGTCTGGGTTCACTCTCTTGGGACTCATCATTAGTCAAGTCAGGTATGAGGCTGAATCTTAATAGTTAGAATGGGAAGCTAATAGAAAGGGAAGCCTTCCAATATATTTTTTTTATCCTGTAAGTGTGCTATGGTAATGAATTTGGAGCCTGGTGGTTCTAGCTGTAGTGGGAAGCTCGCTGCCTTGAGAACTGGTCTTTAATCCACATGAAGTGGTGTTTCATAAGCCGTATGGGATACCCTGCTTTGAATATTAATACCCAGAGCACTTATTCAGCTCACAGCCATTTCATGGAAATGCCATGCCTCTGTGTGGCCAGACTGAGCCCTTGGGTGCTCCGAATATTTCTGCAAAGACAGTTTCAGGTTGTTCTGTACTATTAATTCAAAATTCTTATTCAGCTTAGGATCTCTGACAGCACTGCATTTATATTACATACTATGAACTAATTTTAAATTTAATGAAGGAGAGTATAGGACAGTGGGCTTGGTCTATGTAGCCAAGTGACCTGTTAGTTACATACTTCACGAAGTTACTTAATCTTCTACAGGCAGCCCCTTCTAAATTAAAATAACACAAGGAGGCAACGACTGTTCTGGTAAGCACTTGTGTTTTTGAAAGCCTTCAGCAAAGGCTGGGTAATGAATATTCAGAGTGAACTGAGTTGCATTCTAGCTGTGTCAGCTGTGCAGCTTTTGTTTTTTACATTTATATCTGTGGGCAGAGCTAAGGAAATTACGATGACAGAGCCTCTGTTATAGCACTTGCTCCCACCAAGTGTTGTTTGTCCAGAGCTGAGGGCACTGCATCTACAGCAGTGGCAGGCTCACAGCGAGGCAGAGGTGTTGGAAGTGGATGTGGACAGCCCTGATTATTTTTAATACTAGAGGATGCCTGTGATAATGCCTGGGGAACATGGTTTGGGCTAATAATGCTGGGCCTTGGTCATACTCCAACCTAAGCAATCATGAGCTGAGCTGAGCCAGCTGTCTCATCAGGGATCCTTCCCAGAAAGCCAGACATAGTGAGCAATAAATGAATTGTCATTCCTGCATGGCAATTGTTGCAACTGTTTTGCTCTTACAGTGCTGGAAAGGGATAGAGCAGATACTGCTTTTCTCTCCAGGTAGTTACTACATTTGCATGTGCTCCCCATTAAAAAGTAGCATTGGTTTTGCTAGTTGTGACTGCAAGATGCTTTTGCTTTTCCAATGACCAGTAGGACATGGCACATGCTTATAATGCAAGAGTCCTGCTCTGTGGCAGGACAAAGGCAAGCCGGATTTGATGTGCATGTAGTAGGGTAGCTAATTTGTGTCACACATGGGTGCCTACAGTTTGCATTATAAGTACTTGTCTCTACGTTTGTTCCTACACTTTTCATTGTCTCAAGGGAGCTGCGCGGAAGAGACTTATTCTGGATCTGAGCTTCTAGTGGTGTATAAATTCCTGCCTGGTACAAAATTTAGGAGATGTCTCAATCCAGTGATGCTTTCTTGATATGAATGTCCCTGAGAGGCACAACAAGTAGAAAAATCAAAGCTAAGGAAGGTGCATTAATATCTTTGAGACGTGTCTTTGAGTCTTGAAGTGAGATAAAGCAGGCAGGGAATGAGTTGAAAATATTGCCTGCTGTGCAGCAAGTTTTTGTTTTATTGTTTTGTTCTGCCACTTTCTACCCCTTGTCTGTTCAGTCTCATGTTGTACCTTACCCTTAAACTCAGACAACTCTTCTTCAGGGAATGTTTTATTCTGCTCTTACCAGGCTTGGACTGGCAAGGAGCTCAACCTAGGGTTATGTTTATAAACATCCAAAGATGTTTTGCTTCTTACACCCAGTGAAATTAATGGAAATTAAGTGCCTATGGACCTCTGTCACAATTTAAACTTCTCTGTCAGTATGTTTAGAGTTATGTTTCAAAGTCCTGGTCCCCTGGGTTTCCCCACTCAGCTGGGAAACTGGCTGGAGTACAGCTGCTCCCTTCTGGCCAGGACACTGGGAAGTCCCACTGTGAGACCAGAGCATGCACTGGCTTGCATAAACTGATCCTAGTCCATTTGAATTGCTTAAGAAAACAGTAAGAAATCATTGTGAAAGAGGACCTTTTTGTACAAAACTCAAGTACATGGAACTCACAAACTGTGCTCACTGGCAAACCCATCCTCTTTACTGCATTTATTCCTGCATGAGGCAAGAGTCCAATTTAGTGCTTTGGGTCAAATTCTTCTGGATTTCTGTTGTATAGCCTGTGGTAGAAGCAGTGTTTGCAGAATCAAACAGACCAGGAGCCTTCCAGTGACTCTTTCAGGTGGCTTGGGATGGCACAGCCATGCTGTCAACCTGAGGGAGTCTGGATAAATAAGAAATGCTCACAGAGAGAATGGCCTGGAGCTCCTGTGAATGTCTGCAGCATTACTTCCCAAGGTCAATGAAAAGAAGCGCCCACTGGGGCAAGGACAGAAACATGATAACATGAGATAAGCAAGTAATCTTCAGGTGTTTCTGGGTACATAACATGGTGAGGAGCTGTGCTGGGCTGTTAAGTGACTCCTAAGTAAGATAGGTGTGATATGCAAAAGCCTCTGTGGAGTGAAAAAGCAGAAATTAAATAGTAATAATATTTACCAAAACCATTACTACCTGCTGGTGAGTTTTGATAGCAGGTCAGTCCCCCAGCCTCAATTTCAGCAGGACATCAAGCTGCTCACAGCAACTGGAGGAATGAAGACATCAGATGTGCTGCAGATGGAGGGAGTTTAAGTAACACCACTCATCCAGAGAAGCAGGTGGGAAACTGGAGTGGGTGCTGTGTGTAATTAGTCTTTGGAAGACCCTCTCTCCTACAGGCTGCTGCCTTGAGCACAGGCCGGCTTCTCTGCCCTGGTAAGCAGCCTCTCCTTGTTGGTTCGTTTCTTTGGTGCTTGAGCTTGTCTAGGAGAGCAGTGGTACTTTGGGGAGAAAGGGAGGCTGCACAGAAACAAAAAGAGGCAAAGGATGTGTGAGGGAGAGGGGATGGTGATCAGAGTGAGCTGAAGGACTAACGACCCCCTGAAAGGGGGTATTTGACCTCCTGGGTTTGAGGACTGCTAGAAGTCAAACAACTGTGTCCTTTCTCCCCCTTCATGTGCTATCAGCTTGAGAAAATAGCCAGGATTGTTTGTCTTATGAGTGTCCTTGATCTGGATGTGCAAGAAAAGCTGTACTGGGTGAACCAGAGATGCCATCCCCCAGACAACCTCCCTTCTACCTGCAGCAGGGTCGGTGCCTTCCTGGTTTTGCAGCACCACATGGCAGCCAGAAGCTGAGCCTGGGGTAGCTGAAGAATCAACAGGGTCGTCTCTGTTACATCAGACATGCAAAATCTCTTCCCTTTTCCAGGTCTGGGGGGCATTGGCTCTAAGCTTTACCTGTCTTTCAGAGGGTTTTCTCAGTTCTGGGCAGAACAGGTACTAGAAAGAGATGGCTGAAGAGGCTGCTCCTGATGAGGAAGAAGAAAGCATGAGGTGCTGGAGGGACTGGTGGGCAAGGAGCTAGAGCTGCATGTAACAAAGAGGTCTAGGATGGGGGTAGGATCCCCTCCTTGGGAAAAGCAGAGTTTGTGGTTTAGGGGCTTATTTAGAGGGTGCAAGGCTCAAGCAGGATGGCAGCAAAACCCTGGCCCTCTGACTGGAGAGTTTTGATCTTTCTCCCTTTTCTTCTCCTGTGGGGCATGTTCCATGCTTAGGGTAGGATGGGCAGTGGAATCTCTGGGCAACGGAGAGCGTGCCTTTCTCAGCAAATTCCCTCTGCCTTCATTAACACTGTGATGGAGCTGGCAGAAAAGCAGAGGCTGTGGTCCCAGTGCCTCAGCTGTGAACCAGGAAGTGACAGGAGCTCATGAGAAACAACAAATCTGAGGAGAGTGATTAGCTTTTCAACCCTAAAGTGGGCACAGAAAGTTGCAGAGGGTGGTTTACATACTTAAGCAGGGGTTTGCATTTGTGCCCAGCATTGTAGTAATTTCCTCATTCACTCAAAGGCACACAGAGTGAACAAATGTTTTGTAAACAGGAACCTAAGGTTTCAGTGATGAAAAGCTTTAACTCTTGCCCACAGAGCTGCTTGCAGCATTGGCTTGGCAGTGTTTTTCACAAGATGGTGATTTGCTTCTTTCCAATTTCATGCCTGGGGTAGTTCCAGCTGTTTGCCCCCACGTTACCTCTCTGCTGTGCCCCCCTTGTGGGGAGCACCCGCTCCACAGCTGGCAACCAGACTGGAAGACCAACTGGGCTGCCAAGGGTTTGCATGAGCAAGGAAAGAATGCAGTGAGGTGGAGCCCTTCAGGTCAGCCTTGATCAGTGCTGGCAAGAGCCAAGCTGGGAAACTTGCATAGCTGCTACCCAGGCTTGGTTTGGTCTACGAATAACTGAAGAACTTTCCATCACCAGGGATGTTGGTCCAGGTATTTGCAAGCACTGTATTTGATGGTTTCTTTTTAGTGTGGTTGCTGGACAGGGAGGACTGGATAGAAAGAGGATCCTTTCATGCTTCAGCCTTCTGCAGCATCCGGCGTTTTCATGAAACCACAAAGGATGTTAAAGAAAAAAGAACAAGTGCTCTGTTTATAGGGATTTAGACCATCAAAACAAAGAAGGGGCTGTGTTGTTCAGTGATCATTCAGAGTCAAGGAGCCTGAAGACATAGGTTCACAAGAGATAGGCTTCCAGGCTGGAGCCCACCCTGCCTTCCCACCCTCCCTGAGAAACAGTTTGCTGCCCATTGCTTGTGCTGCTGCAAGGGTTGGCAGAGCTGGCTGGCACTCCATACCCAGTATGCTGCCCAGCATTTCTGTGTATTTAAAAGTCTCTCCGGAAGATGACTCCAGCCTGCTGCAGCTGCCTGGGAACTTGTCTTGTGCAGGGGTTTTCTCTCTAAGCCCCTTGCAGGGCACATTGGATGCAAAGGAGAAGCATGCAGCACCCCAAATGAGTACTGCATGGGGAAGGGAGTCAGGCTCTCCGTAATCTGCACATCATCAGCTGCTGCTGCACTGGTTGAGAGCAAATGTTCCTTTCCACCGCTTGTGTTCAGTGGAGATTTTTATGCAAGCATGATAGTGGGAGGTAGAACAGAAACAGGTCTGATGTCAATAGTGTAAAGGCTACTGTTCCCAAAGCTAGTCCCAGCACTTTTTTAGGAGCATTGCACTGGAACAGTGGCAGTGAGAGGGAAAGGGTGATGACAGCCTGTGTCTCTTAATTGCTCATGCTCATCTCTCCTTAGTGTCCAAGCTGACTGAAATACAAAATGAAAGCAATTGTATAGCAAATCAGATGCTGGAAGTCATTTTCATGATCTAAAACAGTGTCCCCAGCCACAGTTCTCAGTCTCTGTCCTGAAGGGGACAGAAGGGTATGAAGTTGTCCCAGTCTGCCACTCACCCACTACATTTTGTCCCTCAGGGCAGCAGGCTGAAAAACAAAGAATAGACTGTAAACATCCCAAGCCAGCCAGTGCTCCTTTGCAGGTATTTTTGGAGGAGGGCATTTTGGAGACGTGCTATACAATTGCCACTGTGCCGTTGCAAAGTGAAGGTCTGTCCAGACAGTGTTGGGCTACGGGAGCCTGTTGTCTTCCTACTCTCACATCTTGGTAGTTGGCGTGATTTCCTGAAAGGTGAGGGTAATGTGGGGGGAGCGTGGGAGAGGCATAACCCCACATGGCCATGGGTGCCCCACACCAAGCAGCAAGTGACCCGTGACAGCAATGCCTTTGCCTGTGGCTTGGTGAGTCAAAACCTTTCCATCTGATTAAAAGCTGCTCTGTTTTCCTAGGTAAAGCCAGTCCTCGCCACTGCAAAAATTCCTGCTCTCTCCTCACTGCTAGAGTGCCGGTATGTTTTAGGAGGAAGAGCTGGAGGAGGCAGAGTAAATAAAAAAGTTATCATTCTTATTTTTCAGTCACCCAGCAGCCATTGGACACCTTATTCAAGTATATTGTTAGCAACCCAGGTATTCCAGACATAAACAGCAAGCAAGAGTGTATGTGTGCTCTGCCCCTGGACAATGCTGGTGCCTATTTCTGCTGCGTGGGTTCCGTGTGTCCCAACAGCAGCTCTTCCAAGTCTGCCATGGCCATCAGGCAGGGACATCTGGGAGGGTACCACGCAAGAGACCTTCCTTGCTCTTTCGGAAGGGCGAGCACCTGCTTCTGGACTTCAACAGCTCAGCCCCCTTGCAGGGTTCAGACTCCTGATGTGCAGTTCTCTGTCTGAACTGAACTATGTCCAAATCGTCTCCTATTAACTTGTGAGGAAAATACTGGGCTAAGAATATCTTAGAAGCCTTTGGAAGGGTGAGGACTGAATCAAGTGCTGGTGTTTTATTATCCAGCTTTCCTTAACAAGCTCTCCATTCACAGAGCACCAGTAAAATTTCGAAGTCATATTTTAGATGTGGAAGAGACCTCATAAATTCTGGTGCTTACAGAGTCTGTGAAAGGTATTTTCTCTTTGATTTTAAGTAAAAACACTCCCAGAGACAAGCATTTGGGAATTTTCTAGAGAAAAGATGTGGAGATACAGTCTGAGTGGTCTCAGTGTTTTTCGTATAGCTTGGCAGAGAAAAAGTCACATGCTTTACAGGGATATCTTTTCCAAAAAAGGCTTAATCTGGTGTCTCCACATTACATTAAGGAACTTAAAGCTTAATATTCAAGCTAATTAAGCACATTTTTGCTGTACCATGCTGTCCATGCAGGTGCTTATTAATCGAGTCTGTAGATTTTGTACCCCCAATGTAAAGTCAAGTATTCTTACCAGGTGATTTTACCTGATGACACGTGAATTGTCTTTAGCATTGATTTAATGGAAAGTTTAAATTTGCTTCTGGAGGTGTCTGTTGCCTCTTATGGACAGTCACATTGTTCCACAGTACTTCTGCAGAAGTAATATGGTCGTATTTTGGATGTGTATCCTACGCAATTATTTTGCCCAAGTGCATGACTTTGGAAACACATTGAAACACAGAATCTTTGCTTGAAGTTCTCTTAGTTAAATTCCTGCAGTAAATGGCAGATGATCCTATTCACCAGTAGCATGTGCCAAATCACTAGCCAAAGGTATTCCTAAAGGGCTGTGGGATTTGCCATGAGGTGGACAGAAGGTCAGTGTTGTCTCCCAGGTTAACAGCAGCCTGAGAGGTGTAAATTTGAGTTCAGTAGCATCACCCTAGACTTACATGCTGGTGAGTCTCAACAAGTTAGCCAATACTTCCTGTGTCCTGAAATACGTGAGTTTGTGTAGGCTTTGGGACCTACGATTTTAGAGTTCCTGCCTGTCTGAAAGTTGTGGTCAGAAAGTAGATTAATTTTCCAGGCCTTCTAGTCAATATTTTTGATAGCTAAGTTTCTGTGGACCACATATTTAATGTTATCTTGAAATATATTTCGGTGTTGTGTAAATGTATTATCACTCAGAGACAACACAAAGTGCTTCAAACACCAGGCAGAGAGCCAAAACTTGTCCTTGCATGAATATTTGCTCTTCATCTTGATCTCTGGTACAAGAGGCCCAGAACCTCTTGTAAAGCTGAAATACTAAGTGTGCCAAAGAAGTTTTAGGAGGGCAAAAGTAGTTATCTGCAGTTTCCTGTTGTTTTGCTCTGGTGATGGGGAGGTAAGCGGAACATACTAAATGCATCTTGTAGGATTGTATGATCCCTTTGTTTCTAACTCTTTAAGTGTAGGTCTGGAAAGGCAATTCCATAGCCTTTTTTTGCTAACACTGAGCCCAGCTGTGCCTTTCAGTGCCCACTTACGTTTCTTGTACTGACTTTGCCCATTGGATCCATCTTGGAAGCTGGCACTTCTGTACGAGGATAGGGGTGCTTGCAAGAGCATTCAGCTGGGTCCACTTCCTCTCCTTCAGTTTCTGGAAGGCCTCTCCAAATGTAGTCCTATGTGCAGATATCAGAAAGTCAGCATCACTAAACACTGTTTGCTAAACATTGGTGCTGGGCTTTGCCAACACCTTATAAAACTCAATCCTCTGCGTGAAGATTACAAACTGGAGAGCCTGCTGAGCCTTTGGGCATACTACCAAGGGTAGGCAGATGACTGGGCTGTCAGAAAGCATTGAAACATTTTGGGGTTGGGTATGAGCAGCAATGTGACAGTGTGCTCCAGAGTTGTGTTTCTTGCATACAGAAGGACAAGGGAATTCCCAGGTGCTTACAGCGAGAAACAACCAAGCACACATGAATGAGCAGCATGCTCCACAAGAAAGCAGACTTTCCTGCCACCCTGTTTCTGTCCAAGATCTTCCAGCATGAGTCCTTCACAAACCTGTTCCTGCTACTGAGAGCACTGAGTTTACACAACTCTGTGTGTCTGGCTTCCTATGGAACATCCCAGAAACTAGAAATGAGTCTAGTATTCTCCTCTCTCTTGCTGTGCTTTGTAATCAGGTCTGGAAAGGCTCTGCAGTCCTCATGGTCAGGTCAGAGCCGGCAGTCACGTAGGATGGGCAGGCAGTTAGTATGCAGAAGGAGTTGGCAGCCCTTCTGGTGCTGTAGTTCCTGCTCCATCAGGGTCACTAGTTCTAACAGAACAGAGTTACCCTTTCTGTCTAAAATAAAATTGGAGGATTCACACATTTATCTGTGGATTCCACCCTACGAACTGTTGCCCTGCCTTAGGTAGACCCTTCTGCACCAAGCTGAGCTCAGTGCAACCTGAAGCACCAAGGTGGAAAGGTGCATCCAGAAGCAACAGCACCAGCCCCTATCAAAGAGCAAAGTTGTTCAGTTTTACTGAAATTTGGAGTGTTCTGCTCTTGAAAAGGGTAAACCTGCAGCCAAATCCTGAGGGAAGTTTCCCCAAGATTTCAGCAGCAACATGGCCAACAGCACTCAAAAGGAATTACTGGAAAGCCTACATATTTAATAAAAACGAGATATTCTTTTGTAGGATTTTTTGGCTAGCAACCATTTCCTATTAAATTGGATGGAGTGATGTAAAATCCCTGTAGGAGAAATTATCATTCTCTGTTGAACTTCAGGAGGCTGTCCCACAAGGACAGACTAAAGTCATTCTGGGGGCACTGCAGAGCTACCAAGCAGCTGCACCTGGGGCTGGGGCTGCCTATGGGTATGATATGCCTCTGCCCAGGGCTGTCATGGAGAAGTAACCCCCCGGATCTGTCCCCACTTGTGGCAGGTCTGGCTCCCACTAACCTGTGGCATGCTGGCTGGGGAGGGCTTTTCTCAGCCTGAAAATATATCTCCACCAGGTGCTTGCCAGGGGCCACCAACATGTTCCATACCAACCCCAAAGTTGCCTCCAAAAGGCAATGACTACTCTGAAGTCTCTACTAGATTAACTTGCTCTTTACAGGGAACTGGTTCTGGCTTTGGGTACCAGAATATTGTCCTGTGGTTGCTAGTAACCCGGGCTAGACCTGAGCTTGTGATTTATAGGCTTAAACCCTTGAGGTTTCATACGTGTCTCCTTGAGTGCCTGTCTCGCTGCTTTGCTTCTCTCCCTGATCTCTCTTCCAGTCCCCTTGCCGCTCACATTCTGGGTGTTTCCAGCTACCTTTGAATGAGGTATTAATGTAGATAAATAGTACAGCAAAGAAGTAATGGCCAAGTACTCTCTGCATCATCTATATGCATTGGTTGGGGAGCAATTTTTCATTTCATACATCATTTGCTATTTCAGCATGTGGCAATTCT
Source organism: Piaya cayana (assembly GCA_013389865.1). NCBI lineage: Eukaryota > Metazoa > Chordata > Aves > Cuculiformes > Coccyzidae > Piaya > Piaya cayana. The sequence goes on from WAAB01024919.1 coordinate 322,546, forward strand.
GCAAAATGAGGAAGGAGAATTAGAGAGTTGAAGATCCCACCCCTTGTTCTTGTCATTTGCAGCACTTCAAAGTGCTGCAACGGGGCATTTGCTGTGCAGGTACTGGTCTGAGACCTGTTTGGATGGGCTCATGCGAATCTTATCCTGACCCTGTATTAGCCACCCTTTACACCTTTTGTTCTTCCCATCTTTCTGCCTCTCGCTCTTCTTCGTTCAGCTGTAACACACCCATGTAGGTTAATCTTTCCCACTCACCCCCAAACCTCTACCTTGCCATATTCTGCATTTTTCAGTATAATTGTTCCCAGCATATAGCACACAAATATCAGCCCTTTCCCCTAACTCCAATAAGAGCTGGTACGCCAGTGAAGTAATCTTTCCCACCTGGGCTGCTCCTGTGATTTCATATCACTTCATCCTCCCCCATGAGCTGAGGATGAGTTTAAAGCGACATCTGCTCATCTTTATGTTGGTTGCATTCATACTGGGGGTCCCACAGCTCCCATTGTCGAGCAAGCAAGAGGAACAGCTTTGCCGGAGTCTCACATTTTCTAAGAGATAACCGACTCTGTTGGGCTCACCCTGCTATTAGAAGCACCATTAAAATCAAGGATGTAGGTTTAGTAAATTTATTCTTCCAGACCACTGTGCTTATTCCACCTGCCTAATTTCCCCTCTAGTTTCTTTGTGAATTCACTTTCCCCCTGCTCCCTCCCTGTCATTGGTGGCACTGAGCTGCAAGGTAGGAGCTCAGCCACCTTTCCCATGGTAAATCACAGGCTTGGGTGGTCCTATAGCTCTCTGTGGTCCTGCAGCTGGCAGAGCTGGTGTGTCAGCCATGCTGCTCAACCTTGTTTGAAGTCTGCTGCTGGAAAAGAGCTGCCAAATTTGCTTTGCGGTGACTGTTCCTCTAAGGCAAGGTGCAGCTTTACACAGCAACCTGTCGGCAACACCCCCACTCCCTGCAAAAGCTGTGGGCAACAGGGATTTGCAAAGCATTTCAGGTGCCTGCTGATCCCTGCAACATATCTGAAGGTCATCTCCTCTGTCATACTGCAAGTGTGAGGGGAACTAAGGGGTGTCTTTTTGAAGATCTCTTCTCCCCCTGATCTCACACACCACGCAGAGCTCATTCATCTCTGCAGTGTGCTGCTGTACTCCTTGAAGTGAGCCATCATTTCATTTTCAGTGACTTCTAATGTGTTTATTCCTTTTTTTTTCCCTCAAGCAACAGCACAGGCATTGCCGCATTTGGCAAAAGAACAAAGCCTTATTGTTCAAAGCCTGTGTGCTCCAATATCAGCTGGGACAAACACACCATTGCACTTCTAGACCTCAATCTCAAAAGCCAGCTGGACAAAGAGTGAAAAGGCTCAAAATCACATGTTAGAAAAAACCTTTTTCCTTTATCTTGTTTCTAAAGGACCCTTGACAAGGACGGTTTTATATCTGTGCTTTCTTTTTTGTCAGTAATACCTCTTCAGAAATCTGAAAGTAACATCGTTGATTTGTGCCTCTGGGAATCACTGATTTCTCCCCCTCTGATCAACAGAGCTCATCGTGTTGATTTGCTTACACAACTGTGTTATAAATAAATGTCAGCATGGCTCTGGTCACACAAAGCAAGCCTGCTATCCATTTCTTTGTGACTACATGGCAGCAACAGCACTGCCCTGTTGGACCTCCTCTGCAGGTTGTACCTCCTGAGGCAGATGCTGGGGTGATGCCTCAGCCCTCACACAGCGCTGTCCTAGCGTGGACCTTGGCAGCCAGCAATGGATGAGGCCCAGGAGGCCAGCATATCAGTTTGAAACTGCTTTGTAGCCAACCAAAACATGTAATGCTAGTATAAAATATCTTATATCAATGCAATGCCAATTATTTTCTGTCATAGATATGCCTGCGAAAAAAGGGCACCTTTTCTGATATGCTTATCTATATTTCAGAAGCCTGGACCTGGTGTTACTTTGCTACTGAGTATCAATATAATTCTTTCCCTATAAGCCAGTCTTCTCAGCTTTCAATTCATTTTGCTGGTTCACCCTGCTCCTTCTTCAGCCTGGCAGTCATGATGGTCAGGAGGCATCCAGAAGAAAAGATTCCATATCAGCAATCAGACAGTTGCTCACCTCTCTGCCCTGGGGTATGTCATGCAGCTCAAAACCATCCTGAGACTTTTTCTGTTGATGCCACAAATTGCAAACTCCTGTTCAATTTCCTTATGCTAACCCTGCAAGGTCTTTCACTGCATTTGGGTCTCCTCCTCCCACAGGGTGTCTTAATTTTGGACTATTTCCTCCCTAGACATATAAGTCTGTGTGTCCTTTGAGCTAGGTAATTTTCTCACCATGTCCCATATTTTTTTTTTTATCCCTTCACATTATATTCCAGTCCTGGCTGGTGATTGCATCTCCTCCCCAACAAAGTATCAATTGCAGTTTTAATAAACATGCTGTCTAATGCTTTTTCTGGATCATTAATGAAGATGGTAAACAAAACTGGAGCTAACACCAGTATCTAGTAATAACCCTACTGGATGCCTCCCCACAAGCTGACAGATCTGTCATTGATCATTATCCATCACCCAGCCTGAATGTCAGTGTCCCCATGTGAGGTAATTTATATTCATTTAACACCATTCATCACAGAATCAGGGAAAACCACAGCTAGAAAGGATCTCAAGAGGCTGATTTCAGAAATTTGCAGCCTGGTCTTAAACATTGGCAATGATAGAGGTTTCACATCCTTGCCTGGCAGGTGAAGCAACTGCTCATTATCCTTCCCCTTTGCTAAGTGGCTAACTTTAATCTCTCTTGATGCAATCCAGGCCCATTGTTTCTTGTCACACTCACAATAGATATAGAGAACTGTCTGGAGGACAGCTTATTCTCTCCTTCTCTGGAGATATCTTTCACATACTTGAAAATTATTGTGTCTCCCCTAGTCTCCTTGCTGGAGTAAACAACCCCCATTGAATAAGCATTTCTTTGCAAGTCCTGTTTTCTAGATATTCCATCCCACTTCCTTCCAGGCTCTTCTGGGCTGGATAAAGATTGTAGCAGCACTGAGTAAAGCAGGAGGATCAGAGTGTATTTTACAGGCAGAGTTCCACTTTAAGTGACCTGGTATGGCAACTACCTTGTGTGTGACAAAATGGCACTTTTTGCATTTCAGTTTCCTGAGTTGCTGCACTGCTCCACATCTGCCTAATCATTTGTTTCTCATTTTGTCCCTGTGCAGCTGATTATACCTACCTCTCTGCACAACTTTGCTTCTCTCCTCACTGAATTACATCCTGTTTTTCAGACTTTTTCTATAACATGTCAGGATGATTTTTTTAATTCTAATCTTCTTTTCTCATGTCCTTGCAGATCAGATCAGCTTAGTGTCTGCATATCTGATAAGGAAGCTCACTATTCCATCATCCAGCGGCTAGATCTCTGTAGAATCCTACTCAACCCTTCTTTTTTTTAAAAAAAAACAAAGGCACCTTCTTTCTGAGCACAGTTTTCCAACTGGTTTTGCACCCCTTGGTCTATGGCTTGTTTCCTTAGTTTACATCTTGTAACATGAAATGTGATAGTACCAGAGGCCTAACCAAAGTCAAGATACAGGGCATCTCCTGCTTTGTCTCTATCCATGAGCCCTGTCACAGGATGAAATTAGGTTGATTAGACATGATTTGCTCCTGGCAAATCAGCACTGGCTGTTCCTATTCTCTTGATTGTTTCCTAGGTGCTGATGATTAGTTTGTTTAATTATTTGTTCCAGTCCATTTCCAGGAACCAAAATCAAGCTGACTGGCTGTAGCTGCCTCACTCCCTTTATTTTCTCTCTCTGTAGACAGGCACGGTACTACACTGAGAGGAGCATCACTCCTCCATGAGGGTTCTCAGAGGGTCCTAGCCTGGGCCAGACCCTGCACAGGACACTGCTGCAATGTTGGCAGGCCAATGCCCTCCTCAGCCTTCCTCTGACCACCAATCTATAACCAGAATATTTTCCTACTTGCCTTTCTATTCTGTGCTATTTAAGTTTCCTATTTGTGCCTTTCTTGCTTTTACCAATTGTAATATGTACTGATCTTTGATGTTAGCCTTTAGCCATTTACAGGTAGCTCAGTCTTCTCTTTGCTTCCTCCTCCTCTGTGAGGCCCCTGAAGACTGACTGACTCTGATCTTTCCCTCTGTTTCTTAATTTTGATTTTTGCATTGCCTTGACTTACTTCGTGCCATTGCAATCATGAATATTTGTGAATATCTGTGATGCCTAGTAAAGCCTGTCAGCGGAGAAATGTAGAAACTCAGCCTTTTGTTGAAATAGTGGACTTCACCCACTTCCAAGTGGACTTTCCTAACCTGCATAAGACTTCTTGTTTTTGGAAATGTCTTTGTCTCTTAGAAAAAGTAAGAACAGCAAGCCAAATTCTGACCTCATTTACACCAGTAAAGTCTGGATTGGTGCCACAAAACTGCTGAAGTTGTTTTGAGCTTACAGTGATGAGAATGAGAGATCTGCCTCATTAATTCCCCCAATTCACAGAAAGCAAATGATTCCAAGAGGAAATAGCTCCACAGAAGGGAGCCCTGGAAAGAATTAGAGGCTGACTTAATGGGATTAAGGGGAAAAAATGTTTTAACGAATCCAAATCAATCCTCTCTTGAAAACATTCAAGGTGCCAAAATAAATACAAACACTGTTTTGGGAAGGAAGAGGTTAAAAAGCTATGAAAACAAAGTATCTTGCCCTTTTCTAATGATGTTCCATAGAGAATGAGCACAACCTGGAAAGGGTTACTGAGTCAGCAGTAACATACCTGCCGTGTGGTGTTTATCCATGAGGCCTAAGGATGGAAACTCAAGTTTTCCTCTCTATCCATGGGGCTCATTCTGCATTTTCAGTTTTAATAAAAGACCCATGGAAACCAGACAGCATTACAAGCAGGGGTGAGAGAACAGCTCTGGTGAGTGGAAACCTCTCTCTTAGATGCCTGACCAACCTGATGTCCAGTCCCTAGAGCCATTCCCCTAGTCATTGCTTTGGCTTTTTGTTCTGTCATCAATTACCGTCTTTGTATGTTTCTTCACTCACTCCACACTGTGCATGACACTAGGATCAGATATTCCAATAAATAAATAGATGCAAAGAGCCTGTTCCTGAGTATGCAGAGGGCCTATTTTTGTGCAGTCAGGTGGAAGGGGGAAATATTTTGAACAACTGGCAAGAGCCAGTACCTCTCAGGCAGGCAGGTGGATCTGCATCCTGGCAGGGAAGAGAGCAGGAAGGAGCACAAGGCTCACATTCTGCCTGTTAGTAATGACGGAAGGCTAGATGGACCTATGATTCACACGTGCAAACTGCCTTCCTCCATCTCCTGCGAGCGAGGTGGCTGACCCCATTCACACAGCCACAATGCTCAACCCACTAGAAGATACGGGGAAAAATAATTGGGGGACAGACTGATCTTTGAGTGGCATGGATAATTCTTCTCTGTTCATATACAAGAGCACACCATTGCTGAGGGCAGTCAAATAGTAAGGACACTGATGTCTACTCTGATGGTCTGATGACTTTTGAGAAAAAAACAGGGCTTTGTATAAGATCCCAAACTTCAAGGTAAGCTTGGCTAAATTAAAGCAGTCAAAGGGAACTGCAAAGATGTGCCAGGGCCTCAAAGTACTCCCTGTGATGTGGGACTACAAGGGGCTGGTCTATTTCACATAATTCTGAAATTATAAGGCAGCTTGGTAACAGTGCAGGAATGCTGCTGTAGGAAACAGATTTCTGACTGGGGACTTCCATTCAGGAAAAAAATCCACCATTGTTTAATCCAGTGGCTAGCAAAGGCAAGCCAGGTGCAGAGGAGAAAAAAGGGTACACTTGTCATACAAGGGTAGCTGACCAAAGAAAATGCTTTTCTAACATCCTGGTAGACTCTCCAGACTTTGCAATCTTTAAGCCAAGACTAGGTGACTTTCTAACAGATTCACAGCAGCTCAAAAAGAAGTTATGGGCCAGTATCAGAAATTATTAGGGGTGGTACTCTGGATGTCTTATGCAATAGGTTACACTTAATGATAGTAATGGTCTCTTCTGACTTTAAACAACAAATCCCATATGTACAGCTGTGCTTAAGTGTGGCACTTTATTGTACAGCATATTTGGATTCAAAATAGCTGTTATCAGTGAATTAAAGAGGAAAATTAACAACATGGTTGCGTGAGCACCCCTTGTGCTCCTTAATTTGATATTTCTTTATTTTATGTTGTCCTTAATTTTTTAGTGTGCTGCAGAACTGTGGATTGGATATGCAGAAGCATATTATAGGGGTAATTAGGAGGCAGCTGGAGGGGTTTGGCAGCTGGGAAGGGGAAAACAAGCACTCTTGGCTCTTTGAGAGGCAGTGTGGATTTGTGGGAGAGGAACATTAGCTGAATGCTAAGATTGTCAGCAGGGAGAGTCAAAGGGCCTGACAATAGTATTCACATCATCCTAGAGTTAACCACTTCCAGAAGAGAACAACAGCGTGCAGCAAAATAGGAGCTATTGTTCAGCCTGCCGACTCGTAATCTCTCCAATCTTGCAGCAAAGGTTGGTGGGGTTTTTTTTTTCAATGCAGCTTGACTAGTTTAAACCCAAAGTATAACTCCCATATGCACTGATGGTGTTTCTAGAGATGGCCAAATGCTTAAGGAAAACCTTGCTGCCACAAGGCACATCTCTTGGTGCTGTGTGTACTGTAGGAGTCTGCCATGGTCCAGAACCAGGATCCACATCCACAGTAGTACATGGCTGAGATAGGCTTTTCTTCACTTGGTTTACTTGTCTACAATGAGTCTGGCTTGGGGTGTTTTCTGGAAACTGTAGAAGCTGCTACTCTGCTCCCTGCTGCCCATGTAGGCTTAAATCTTGAAGCCAAAGAAGGGTGGTCCTCATAGAAACCTGATTTTAAGGAGGGATAGGAGTGAAAGCTGGGGCTAGGGGGCAGGATCTGGACACATAAGGTGCTCCTCATCAGCATTTTAGTTTGGATGAAAGAAGCAGATATCCTGGTCATACTGCATAATCGTGGTTTGATGATTCGCACTGTGGAAGAGGATCAGGGCTTGCAAGCTGGGCTCCCCTCAGGAGGTGCTGTGCTGGGAGAGGAGGTACAAGTGTGCACCTGAGGTGCTCCAACCCACAAGTGCTCAGGCATGGCTCCAGGCTGGAGCCTGTCACAAGTAAAACCTATTGACAGCACACCAACACTACTCCTGTGCTTCTCTACTTGCTAACACGAACATAACCTTTACTATCTGTCTTTTCTCAAGACTGGAAATGGTTAAGTTAATTTATGTTTCAGAAGGACCTATCAAAGGAACTGTCTTGGTCATGATGTGATTATTGGGAAGGCCAGAGGGTTTAGTCTCTGCTCTGTGATTTTCTCAGGATGTGAGGCTGCCTTTCTGCTGAGAACCAGCTCATTCCTGATCTCTCGAGTTTTCTCACTTAATAACCCTGCCCTGAACTAAGACTGTGCTAATTCTTTGTTAATGGCTGAGGATTAATGTGGGAGAAATATAAAATACTACTGTTACATGACAGTTCTGGACTTGGTTGTCAGAAGCCGCGATAACCCTTTGCTTTCCCCTTCCACAAATGTGATTTTCAATATAAGCCGTGAACTTCCAGGAGATCTGAAGCCTCAGTAGTAACCAAAATGATGTGCAGTTCCTATGCATTGTGTTGCAGAGCCTGTAATTACTTTTTTTAGATACATTTTGTTGAATTGTACTTTGATTCCTCCTTAGTTTTAATTGTAATTTTCATCTTCCCTTTTCTCTTTCTGGCAGAGGAAACTCAGGGAGGACTTCTAAGCGGGAGGGCCAAAGTCTTACTGGCATTGTACTCACCTCCTCTACTGCCATGTCTCTGGGAGAAACAATGCTGCAGGTCACTTTGGGTGTCACATGAGGGGTGGATGGTCAGGCCTGGGTGAGCACACTGTTTCCCTAGGTAGGTACTGATGCTCTCTGTTCCATTACACTGGCAGTGATATCCTATCTACCCAGTGTTGTTTAAGATCTGAAAGCACCTTTTCACATTATTAGGACCATTAACTCCACTTATTTTAGCAAAATCCTCTCCAAGATGATCATACATTTCCTTCCCTGAATTTAAAATTTCCCTTTTCTTTTATGTGGATAAACTGTTGTTTGAGTTGCTGAGTATTGCTGGAGATTGACCCTCCCAATCCATGTCAGTGATGGGCAAATTGAATCCTCTCTTATATGTAATTTCTCAATCAGAGAACAAAGTGCTTTGGCAATCTGGATCAAAAGCACTATGTGAAATCATGATTATTGTTGTTATAGTGAAATGAGCTCCTGGAAATATCATGTTGACTTTTCCTTTGTAGGTTGCCTGACCTGTGGAGCCTTTGATGTCTAATGGCCTGGCACCATATCTTGTGTAGGAATAGCCTGTAAACAGAAATTTATAATGAATACCTAAATTATTATTTATTATTTTTACAACATCAGAGCACAATTCTATGTACATGACGCAATACATATACAGGGCCAAAAGGTGTTAGAAAGAGAATAATAGATGGAGGATTTTGTTTGATCTGACACGGCCATTTTTTATGTGGTTTCCATACCATTTCAGATGGACATACAGTCAGCAAGATAAGGCGTTATTTCTGACTCTATGTCTTTGAATTTTTTGTTGTTGGCAAATGAAAGTGAATAGAAAGGATTTTCCGTATGAACTCAACAAAAGGGCTAGGGATGATGGGACAGGAAGAGTCAAGGCCTCTTGAAATTCACCTAGCTCTCAACATTTAATATTTCAGGCCAAAGGAAATCTCATGTGTGCTGTGAAATTCCCTTACTTTTATTCCTGAATCCTCCTGTATCTCTAAAAGACTTGCGAAAAAACCCCAATTTTAAAAAGGTTTGCTTGTTGCAGTCATTCCTCTGTGCTAGTTCCCCACACTAGTGCTTCTGGTTCACAGGCCACGGTGACCTGCCACCCAAAGCCATGCTGTGGCTGGCTGATTGTGGCTCCTAGAGGGGCAGAGACAAAAACCTCCAAACCCTGCTTCACCTCCCAGGTGAAGCTAGGTTCCCTGTGTTATGACTGTAGCAGTGTGCCATGTCTCCGTGTTTCTCCATATTGTTTTCCTGAACCTCTGTGCTCCCCAAACTCCTCTGACATGGATAAGCATATTCCCATGGCAACCAAAACACAGAAGCTGGGCAGGGTTTGTTCCTCTGACCATCTCCAGCCTGTGTCTGTGGGACCACCTCTGGCACTGGCACAGCTAGCAGCTTGGGGAGGGGACCCTTTTTTGGGGCTGAGTTTCTCAGCAGAAAGCAGAATATGAAGTCCTGGTAAGGCCTCTCTCATTAACTCTCTGTCTTGTCCAGGTTGTAAAAGAGCTGGAACGACGGAACAAAGGCTTCTGCTTCTTCCCCTGTTTGTGGCCCAGGGTGGCTCAGGTGTTGCATCTGGGACACAGAGGCTGAGGCAATGCCATGGCACTGGGAGAAAATACAGTATGAAGGAGAAAGTCAGCATTGTCATGGGCTGCTGGGAGGGAAAGCACATCCCTCTGCAGGTTTGACTCCTCAGCCCAGGGTATGGGCAAGGTTGGATCTCATGTCTCATGTTTGCTTGCAACATTGGAGGCCATGGAAGGGGAGACCACCTGAAAGCATCTGAAGACCTTCCATCACCAAGCTTTTTCTAGGAGGTCAGTGTACCCCAAGGAACTAAAATTCAGGTTTGGGTGCTAGAGCACCCCTGATCTTTCCCACTCCAGGACCTGCAACCACTGCATGTATGCCATCAGGAGAGGGAAAGTTAGCAGGAAACCATCAAGAAACTTCTGAAGATGCTAATCAAGCAATTTTTTAGTTATAAGAATTTTTAATTGGACTAATTTTTGGTGTCATATACAATCTTTTGGTGAGATGAGTCCTAAAATTAAAGCTGTTTTAATCTCTCTCTGCTCCTCCTCTCTACCCTGCTTGTATTTCTGGTTACAAAGTAGAAAAGAAATCACAGAGGCTTCTTGGGCTTTGCTGAACACTGCTATTTTTAAGGTGTTATATTTGATTTACTTTAAATCTGACCAAAACCACCACCTTGGGACCAGACCTCCTTTATCAATGTTGAAGCTAACCTTCTGCTTTTGTATGTAGATTTTTAAGGAGGAAGGACAAAAATTGGACTTGTAAAAGATGCTAGCTCACCACCTTAAAGATGATAGCATCCTCCTTTAATGTAACCTTTGCCCAGGGATATTGCATCATATCACTGTCTCTTTGTGATAAATGCTACATTGTAATCTTTTTTATTTATTTATTTATTTTATGAAATGTTTCTTCAATGACAGAAATGATTTTGTATTGAATTATGAGATCCAAACACCATAAGATTTTTCTGTGTGCTCCTTTGTCACTGCCATAGAATCATAGAATCACCAGGTTGGAAGAGACCCACCGGATCATCGAGTCCAACCATTCCTATCAATCACTAAACCATGCCCCTCAGTGCCTTGTCCACCTGTGCCTTAAACACCTCCAGGGAAGGTGAGTCAACTACCTCCCTCGGCAGCCTGTTCCAGTGCCCAATGACCCTTTCTGTGAAAATTTTTTTCCTAATGTTCAGCCTAAACCTCCCATGGTGGAGCTTGAGGCCATTCCCTCTCGTTCTGTCCCCTGGACCAAACTAAACTCTTCAGGTTTAAAGAGTAGTGGGAACTGGGGTCCAGACTGTGTAGATCATGCCCTATTCTGCCCTGGGAATAGCTACAGACATCAGATTTCAGACTACCTCTTATAAGCTGATTACTACTTGAAATGTTACTGCCTTCATGTATGTTGTGCAAGATGAATTTTAAACCCAGGGCCTCAAAATGTATGACTCGCTGATGGTGCAGCACTGCAAGAACCTCTATCCAGGGCCCATGGGGAAGATGAACAGAGATAGAAGGGCTGAAGGTTTAGGTCCCAATCTCATCTTCTCTTTCCTTGCTCTTTAAACAATCCTTAACACAGCACTCTACCCAATGGCAGCACTAATTTGGCCAATGTGCGTATATTTAGATGTCTGTGCATCTACTAATGAATGACCAGCTACAGACACACAAGTCAAAAGGGACCTGTGCTGGCTGGATGCTTGAGCATGCCTGTCAGTAGCAGCTGGTGCTAGTCAAGCACTGTGCTGTCTGCCAGGCAGCCCCTCTCTTCGGGAGAGGTGGGAGGAAGGGATGGAGCTGCCCTAGGAATGCCCTGCAGTCAGGCTCCAGTCCTGTAGCATCAGCGATAGGAAACCATCCGGCTGGGGTTTGCTCCTTTTACCTCCCCACTGCTGGGCATTAAGCTTCAGAGGATTTATAGCCTGCCCTGCCAAGAGGAGCTAGGTGCTTTTGGAAGCAGCAAGATGTGGTCCTGGCAGCTTCTTGAGTTCAGCACTGAGGCTGGGTATTTTACAGCTTGCATAACCCTAATTTGCTTTGGGTTTTTTTGATGCCAAGGTCTGCACTATAGAGGTTTTATTTCACTTCCAGGAGGCTGCTTGCCATTTTTATATTATCTCACACGGTCATGGAGCACTGCAGGTAACAGAAGCCTTTAGTTTTCATTGATTATTCATGGCCCAGTTTGTTTTGCTAGGAATCCTTACAGCCCGCAGAGCCTGTAGCCTCCCAATGTGTGTAAGGGAACGCATTCTTTGCCACAGACAATTTGGCTTAAAAATTTCCTTGAAGCATTCCAGCTCTGCAGGTAATGAACACTTGGGTGGCTTTGACTCAGGTTCACTCATCGACCACTTACGCTCCCTCTGGGGCCCCTGGATGCCCCCGGCCCAGCTGCTCCCTTGAGTGAGTTTGGTAGCCCCTTTTTGCCCAGACACAGCTTCAGGATACCCCTCCTCCTTACATCCAGTAATGAAATACATATGTTAACCCTGGTCTCTGCCCTGCTGGGAACTGGCCTCGAGCTCCACCAGTGTGAGCTGGGACTTAGCAAGGCCTGTGAGGAAATGTTCAAACTCAGACAGCTCCATTTCACTTTAAATTTTGGGGGAAATCCTGAAAAGCTCTTTATGGAGATTATGTCTTTGAAGCAGCCTGTTTCTTCCTTCTCTCTCCTTCTTTACTTTCCCCACCTCTTTGTCTGCTAAATAAAACAACCTACATTTTTGACCTGAATTACTTTAAGTGTCCCTGAAGGCATGAAAAACGCCAAGGACTGTAGGAGAATTTTCTTCTTTGGTGCAGTTAGATACCATCATTAGAGATGACAGTCAAGCTGGGTACCCTCAGCCTGAATGCTATGTTTGTATTTAGGCATACAAACAATAAGCCAATGCACTTCTGTAGCATCATCCACCAGGGACAAGCTTGGACTGCTTTGCAAACTGGAGGACATCAATACTGCAAGCAAAATATCTCCCTGTTTCTGCAGGCAGGATGTGGGGAAGTTAAATAGTTACCAGCATCGCTCAGTGAGGACCTGAATCTGCCTGCATCTATAATCACCTAAAGCACCAATAACTCCAGTGCTGTTAGCAGGAGAATCAACAGCAGACAAAAAACAGGACCCCAATCTAAGGTGGCTCCTCCTGTCCTTGTGAAATTTGCCTTTCTGAACCCCTAGCACCTCTTCCAAACAGGCCATCAAGCTCCCCCAGGGCTCACTGGAGGGTGTCTGAGGTCTGCATGCCCTGACATCACCTTTGATGCCAGAGCTGATGGGGCAGCTAAACCCCGCTGGAGATTCTGTGTGTCAGGCCCTAGTAAAACCGTGCTGAAATCACATGTTCCAAGTGATGGGTTTTTTGAAAGGACAATGAAACTTCTCGTTCTGGCCCATTTTAACTCTCTCCTATAACATGCATGGTGGACCTGGCTGAATTAAACAGCTGTACTAATTTCTCTTGTTACAGTAGCCCTGTGTAACGTACAAAATGCTTGGCTTTGGAGGATGATATTATAAAGGACACTGTAATTTAGTGGCTCATTTAATGTGAACCAAGAGAAATATGAGGCATGCCAGTGCTGCACAGGGGCTCTATTTATATCCTTTTTGGTGTACAGTATGATTTATAATAAAGGGTCATTTTTATATAGTATTAGCATGGTAATAGAGCTTACTGGGTTACCATGTCTGAAGTTAGGAAATATTATATTAGAAGAAGCTCTGCAAATGCCGTGTAAGAATAGCCCTTTCTTCAGTATTAAATCTTGATTCCAAGCTTCCTGAAATAAATATTAATGCAATCTATTTACATCAGAATCTGGGTTTTTATTAATGCAGTAGGAGAATCTCCACCTCTGAGCTCAGAAGCTGTTGCACACAGCCTCACAGAGTTCAAATGTGGCTCCCAGCCCCACTGCTCGGCATCCTCCACTTCTGGGAGCATCCTTGTCTGCCAGAGTCCTGGGAAGAGAGTGAAAGGCAGAGAAAACTTAGAGCCATGTTTTGCTGGAGAGTGTGGTATCAGAGCTTATGGGAAGCATTTCCTTTCTCTGACCCTCAGTTCATGAAGCCCTGTGGCCTCCTGCATCTCACCCCTGCCCTGGGGTTGCTGGCAGGGGGTAGTATGGATCAGGATTAACTCCCTATGAGTTTTTCTGAAGGCCACACAGCAAGCAAGTGGTGGAGCCAGGGTGAGAGCAAAGCTGCTCCTGGCACCTCGCCCTCTGCATGATTCAGAGGTTGTTTCTTAAGCGAGAAAACTGGGTAAAGTTTCATTTGTCTATCTAGAAAGCAGCGTATTCTGCTTCCCATTTAAAACTCTGGAGCCTCATGATGATTCAGAGCGCATACAGGAATGCGCCTGTGTGCTGATTTTTGGTGCCAGGCAGCAGCGTAATGCCTGCCAATAATTAGTCTGCCATGCAGGTGGGTAAAGGAATGAAATCAGGTTTAGAAACGAGGGGGAAAATAATCAGTTGGAATATGCCAGGGAGAAGGAGAGCTTGCACAGGCACAGCGACGCCTTTGCAAATGTCACTTCCATTGAGGCTGAAGTGTGAGATGATGAGATGCAGAGGGTTTTCTTCAAAGCAGTTGGCTGTGCAGGGCACGGCAAGCTTACTGCAGGGAGCTGGAGTTGCTCACCCCTTGAAGAAAGATGCCTGGCCCTTTGCCTCCTCCTCATGGGGCAGGGAGGAGCTGTAGGGAGGCTGCAATGCCCCTGCTACAAAAATGACTCCAGCCAGCTTCTCTAGCTGCAGACTGGGGACAGTTTCATGTTTTTCAATGCTGATAGGGACCGACCTGCAGGAATGGCAGCTGTGTGGAGACCACATTTGGTGCCATCCATAGCATCACATGCAGTTGGCAGCCTGTACAAGCCTGTGCCCCCAGTCTGAGTTCCCTCCTGGTGCACGCCAAGATGGAGCTTACCCTGCAGCCCAGAGCACGTGTTGCCTTGCCAGAGGGGAGTCCCTCTGCTCCCTGCTCTCCCAGCCCTGTGGGGACATAGCCACCATCACCAGCTGGGAAGGTGACATGTAGGAGCTGACAAAGCCAGAGCTGACTCTGCTTCCCGCCGAGCCACCCTCAGGGAAATTACCCAGCCACTTTGAATAAAAATGAATTGAGTAGCCTTGCAGTAACTCAGACCGTATTTTATTAACTTGGCTGGAACCAAGTAGCATTAATCCCCCTCTCTGAAATTTCTTTTTTACAGCCAGGCTCTAATATATGAAAATGAGCTGGCAAAGTCTTCCGTAGGTTACAACCCTCTGTTTTTTAACAACCACGTGGTGGGGGATTATCACTTGGACAGGGGCACAGCCCCAGCGTGGAGCCCTGCACAGCCCACCGGAGCACCCAGGCAGCAGGTGATGGTTTCCCTTGCCACTTGCCCTGTCACCTCGGGAAAATCCCCAGCAGCTCATTAATTTTTGTGTGAGGGTTGCCCAGGTGCCTGAGGGACCCTGGCAATCACTGGGTGAGGGTATAGGGACCAGCTCTGGCTTGGACAGGTAAATCGCTTTGCAGAGATACCTCCTTTCCTTCCTCCCCTCTGGACAGGAGAACAGCTTTTCTTGGCTCAGCAAATACTGACCCTCAGTTTCTCTACAAAATTGGGGTGGCATCCACTTGGACAACTAGGTTTGATGCCTCAATGTCTGCCCTTGCTTTAGATGTTGGGTTGCACCTCAGGGTAGAGTCTGGCATCTAAGGAAAGGGAAAAATCACCTTCTGCATGCGTTACCACTCCTGAGCCACCCACTAAATGTGCTGGAGACCAAGAAAGTGCTGCAGGGTGTGACTTGGCCTGCCGGTGACCCAGAGCTCCTGCTGCTGGCCCTGTGTGGGCTACTGGGGACCAGTGATCCTGGGAAGGTCTCCAGTGGACTGACAATCCACTGGGTCCCCCCAGGTAGGATTCTCCCCGAGTTTCACAGATGCTGCCTTTGAACTTAGTGCTGGCAAGGGTGTTGCCTTTGCAAGTCCTCAAAGAGGCTGGGGGGCAAAGTAGCATCTGCCCCATGTAAGCTGCAGCAAGAAATAAAGCTGCTCTGCCTTCCTTGTTTATTAGCAACAACAATCCTGATAGTATTTCATACATTAGTAAGAGATTCCTTCTGAGGAAATGAATGCACTTTACAGACCTTAATGATTTAAGACGTTTAGCCCATCTCTGAGATACATAAGGAAAAAGCATCCTCTTTTTTACAAATGGGATGCTGAAGCAAATTGTAGGTGACTGACTTAGGACCCCACAGGAAGGCAACAGCAAGGTAGGATGAATCATGTTTCCTTCGCTACCACCTGCGACTAGGGCTCTCTTTTGCTCTTTTTCAGCTGACTTCTCCTCTGTGCCCACGATGCTCCAGTGGAACCATTGGAAGAGCTGCTGCAAGGTCCTAGTGGCCAAACCCAACTTGCTCACTGGGCCATTGTGAGGGCTGTTTACCTTCACAGCACCTACATGCTTGAAGTGAGCTGGTCCTTGTGGGGCTGCAGCTGCTCACTATGGCTCATGGGGTGCGGTATCTGATTTTCTCCAGTAGTTCCTGCATTTTGGGGATGCCGTTAGGGTGCAGTCGTGCCCTGCACCCTAGTCCTCTGGACACATGGGAGATCCTGCTGAGGGTTTGAAGATGAAGGCACCTCAGGGATGGGTTGGGCATTGTATCCCATCTTGGGCAGCCTTATCTGTCCTTTCACTGCAACCTCGCCTGCAAATGCACCACAGCTATATCAGCTGCCAGGCTGGCTGCGAACACGGCTGCCATCACCCAGCGGCTGTCACGTTGCCTGCAGGGTGGGTGTGGGGAGAAGCAACCCACTTATAAATAGTCTGATGAACTCCAGCTCACTGGGCAGTGAACTTTTTCTATATAGCTACTTTGTAAAATGAGACTAATCAGTGCCTCACTGAGTGGAAAAAAGAAAGTGAGTGGGGACCACACCTCTTCTATTATGTGCACAGATCTGCCCATTGGGGTCTGGCAGCACTTGCCTAGTTAAATGAAATACTCGCTATAAACATGGGACTACTGGGTGGTTGGTTGTTAACTGTTTAGGGCACAACTTGAAATAATATGATTTGGCCTGGACCATGGGCCAGGTTTTTCTGCCTTGAGATGCAAGCAGATCTGGGTGGCCTGCTTTCCTCCGCTATGCAGAGCTTATAAATAACCCCCTTCTCATCCTGAGAACAGCTTCTTATTTTTTTAACACCAGGAAGAAAAAAAAAAGACAGGCAAGCAAGCAATAGTGAAAGTGCCACCATGTTCTATTTTAAATCTTGCTTGCCTGCAATTTCACATACAGGCAGGGGAGGAGACCACTGGGTCAGCCCACCACTGCCTGCCTGCCTGGCTGCTGCGGTGTGCGTGTGCCGGTGTGCACTTATTGTTTTATCCTCATGTCACCTCTCAGCCTGTGCCTCCCACCCTCCCCCTGTCCCCGAAATCTTTGATTAATAGGTTTGCTCGCTTTTTATATCCACACATGCAGTGCATCTGGAGCAAGGCATGCTTCAGCATTCTTGGTTTTTTATCTCCCTTTCTATGTATATGTGCATGGGGTTTTTTTATTTTTTGGTTTTGCTTTTTTTTTTTTTTTACTTTACTTGCGACTGCCATGGCAACAGTTACATGTTTGGCAAAAAGCTTACGAAGAAGAAAAGGGGCTCAGAGCGCTCAGCTGGCAGATGTCCAGTGTAATCATGCCGCAGCGCCGAAATGAGGCCTTTGGCCGGCTGCCGAGCTAGGGAGAACAAAGATGTCAGTTCCCCGTGTTGGCGGCGGCGCTTGTTTGGCACCCTTATATGGTTTCCCAGAACTCCTCGCCTTGGCGGCTTTCCATTCCCTCTAGGGCAGCAAACAGGATTAGCACACACAGACTTGTTTTTCTCTTTTCTCCTCCAACTGTTCCAATGACATCATCCCTGCTGCATTCAGCTGCCAGCAGGGTGACTTTGGGGGTGGCTTTTTTTTTTCCCTCTTAAAAAAAACATCACAGTGCACACGCCGGCAAGCACTATACGGTATAGGTAACACTTGCACACCTTTCTTGTTAAAATAAAGCCCCCAAAGTGCAGTGAGCTCAGGCAAACCAAGCTAGATGAGCTAGATGAGCTGCGTGTTTTGGTTTTTTTTTTTTTCCTTTTGCTTCTCATAATTGAATTCCTGCAAGATAAAAATCTCTTTTTCCTCAGTAGGCTGTAATCAGCGCTCACAGAGTTGTGGTTTCCAACTGCCCTTGTCATGTGCTTCCTTATGAAACTCCCCAGAGAAAGTGCCTTGGTGCAGGCATTTTAAAGGGCCCGGGAGCAGAAAGCAACCCTCTAACTGCCCCCCCTGCCCCCCCGAAATGACAGGGCTGGGACCACCCAGCCTGGGGCATAGGGCTATTTGGGGGACACGACCCTGCTTCAGGGTGGTGTGGGAGGGAAGCCCTCTAAGGAAGGATGTTGTTGCTGCTGACCATGGAGGCTGAGGAGAAAGATGTGCAGGAGTGAACGTGGAATTTTCTGCCTTTCCTCTTAAGCCCCAGACTGGTTTTCTGCTTCTGGACATCTTCTGCCCTGGACATTTTTCTCTCTCCACCTGGTCTCTTTGCCAGCCAAATAACGGAGCCATGCCTCTCCCCGAGGGAGCCCTGAGAGGTACCAGCAGCTGAGCATCACCTTGTGCCAGGAGGTGGGCAGACCTTGGTAGGGAGGGCAGCAGGACTGCCTCCCTGCTCCCTGAGCCTGCTTCCCTTGTGGCAGCACTCCTGTTTTCCTTGGCGTGGGTCACAGGATGTGATGCTTATTTCCTCCTGTCGCTGCAGACCTAGTGAAGGGGCCCAGAGGGGATGGTGGGCTTCGCGTGAAAGCTTGCTCAGTGATGGAAAGGCTCCCCAGCTCTAGGCTGGATGCAGACTACTGGGTGTCTGCCACCATGGGAAGACCTGGTCAGTCTAGTTCCTTCTTAGGTTGCTCAGTTTTTCCACTGCACAGGTGAATGGAGGGATGGACAGATGGACAGTCATAGACGACAAAGCAGGGTTGCTAGGAAAGCCTTATGTAAGCAGCACTCAGCCAGCAGCTGACAGTGCAGCAAGTGTTCAGCTCCCAGAGCTCCACATCAAACTTGGCAGCACATCAAAACCTCTGTTTCATAACTCACTAGAAATAGGATTTTCTAACAGCACTGAGAGGACTTGCCTTGTTGTTCAGGGACCTGGGATTTTAACAGTTGTTAATGGTTAACTAGGCAATGGCCTAAAAAAATCGGTAGTGCATTTCTCCATGACGAGATATGTGATTTTACCAGGCACCGTGCCTGGTGGCAACCATGCCATGCTGGTCCACCTGCTAATAACATAACTAGGGAATTAATTAGCAATTAACAGCAACCAAATAATTACAGAACCATCCATCAGGAGAAAGGCTGTGATGTTGTGAGCAGCTTTCCCAGGATGGGGACTGCCCTCTATTGGGAAGGGGTGTGTGAACGTGCCTGGGGAAGGAGCAGAGCTGGAGGTGGGGAGGGGGGCTTCCCCAGGGAAGCATAGAATTCCAGAAGCATTGAGATTACACGGTAAGAAGAGGACACCAAAAAATAAATTGGTGTACCCTGGCCCCAAAGGCTTCACTCACCTGCAGCAGGAACCCTCACCTACTCGCCCCAGCTGACATGCTTCAAGGTTGAGGTGGTGCCTGGGCTGTGCTGAGGGAGAAAGGCAAGCATCCATCATTCCTTGAGCTTTATAGTACATGTAAGGCACAGCTCAGGGAGCACTTTGCAGAGCACAGCAGAGGACTTGGTAAAGCCTAGCTGCGGGTGAGGGGCTTGCTGCAGTGCTGAAGGGCAGAGAAACTACTGTGCTGCTCCCACATTCTCCGTTTGCAGGGCTGCCCCTCTGCAAAAAGGAAGCAAGAGCTGCTCACCTCCTCTGATCCTAGACACCAAATGAATGGCAATGTGCTCCCACCCAGGCCACTGCCCATCCTAGCTCCATGCTGAGATGTGCTGGTGGTGCAGGAAAAGCATCTATATTTTTTTCAGATGTTGAAAATAGAGTGATTGCATAAGATAGATTCACGGAGAGGAAAAGGAGCAGGTATGCATCTCACTCATCCATTTCCCCTTACTGATGAACAGTAATCCCCTCTTGGACATGATCCAGTATTTTGTCCAACCTCATTTCCAGTGATTCAAGTGATGGGGCTTCCTTTGAGAAACTCCGTCACTGCCTAATGCACTTAGCTATTAGGAAGCGCATCTTGCCCTGCATTTGGCTTCAAAACTTGTCTCTAGGCTAGGCTTGCTTCCCAATAGGCCAGCTGCTTGTGGGCTCTTGTCTCCTCCAGGTGAACTGGATGCCTTGAGCTCTTTTCACTTTCTTCATAATTCAGCCTTAATCCTTTAGTCATTTACTGCTTTCTTCCCCTCTGTTGCCATCTTCCCCACATTGATCTGAGTCTGCCAGGCATGGCCAAAGTACCTCTGGGTGGAGGAAGCCTCCCTGGTGTGGGGCTGAAGCTCTGTGGGTTGCAGCAGCGGTGGCTCCCCAAAAGCTCTGTGGTTCTCCAGGTCCGGGCCAGTGAACATTAGCTCAGCAGCTGGCATATGAGAACACAGCTGGAGGGATGCTCTATTTTACACCGCTACTAACTGCCCGGAGGGGCCGTTCTGGCCAAGTAGGACTGCTGAGGCATAGAAACACCCTGGCCACACAAAGCCTTTCCCTTGGCCACGCTCCCTGCAGAGCAGGAGGCAAGAGTCCTGAGTGGAGGAACTTTACAGTGCAACTGTGAAAGGGCAAACTGCCAGGCCAGTGTGAGCAGGGCATCCTCGGTCCTGCCCCCTTGAGGAGCA
The DNA here is from genome assembly GCA_013389865.1 of Piaya cayana. Lineage (NCBI taxonomy): Eukaryota > Metazoa > Chordata > Aves > Cuculiformes > Coccyzidae > Piaya > Piaya cayana. Next base: position 342,881 of record WAAB01024919.1, read on the forward strand.
ACGTTAATGCAGTTGCAGGTTGCCTTGTACCTGGTTGTCTGAGCTGGGTGGATGAAATACTTCTTGCGCACTCAAAATGACTTGCCTAAGTTACGTCCCTGAGTTCACCTCATGTAGTGAGGTCTTCTTCCATCCATCACCTTTACAAAAATGTTTTGAGCACTCCTTGTCTTGCACAGAAGTTTCTGTCTGCAGCTGATTCTCATGTGTGTGTCCATCTCTGGAGCTATAGGGGTGTCCCTTTTCCTCACTCGCTAGCTTGAATTTTCCCCAGAACAATATATTTCTGTGGTGATATTCCAAGTCCCTTCTTGTCCCCTAACCCCATTTTCTTTTTTCTGAGTCTCCATACTTGCAGCTTCTTGCTATGGAGCTGATGGTGCTATGAGCATAGTAGGAAGGGAATTACAGCCCCTGACCCTCACCATTTGTCCCCTCACATGCCCCATCCCCTCTGCCTCCAGGCATTCTTCACAGAGATCAGCACAGCTTGGCCTGGGTCAGATGCTTGCCTTCCTCCTTGCTGTGAGACCCAGCACTCTTCCTCTCTCTCTTTTTTTTTTTGTTTATGGCACTTGATCCAGTTTTCAGGCTATGCGCAAATGCTCTGCTCCCAGCCAACTTGAATTCATTTCAAGGAAGATTGCACAAGAGTTCAGGGCTGGTGCTCTGAGCCAGGCCTGCTGGGCTGGCTGTTTTGTCCTCTCAGCCCTGGTCCTGCCAGAGGACCTGCTGGCACGAACCCCGGCCAAAGCAGAGTCAGCAGGATATTGCACAGGCTGCTCAGCTGGGAGGAGCCAGAGCAACAAAGTCCAACAGAGGTCAGGGACAAGCTTTGCAAATTTAGTTTAAAAAAAAAAAAGAGAGCAATACAAGTTTGTCTGGGATGCTTTGCTCTCTCTTTACGCCATGTGAATTGATGGCAACACCTGCTACCTCTAGATATAAACAGCCCTTTTCTTTTTTCCCAATCTCACACTGAAGGTGAGCAGTATAAGCTCTGAAGTTGCTGGTAGTGGTAGTGCAGCCAGGTTCTGAGCCAGGAGCAGGGAGAGGGGGGAGGTTGGCAAGCTGAAATAGCTCCCTTGAAGTCAAAGGGAAAGAGCCAGAGGGGTCCTGATGGCTTACACAGTTGCAGGTATGTCTGGGAGCCTGAACCACCCTCCCTCAGTATCAAGGCTGAGATATCATGCAGAAGAAGCTTGCTATGTTGTCATTCATAGTCTGATTGGCCTTTGGCAAGAGAAAGCACTTACTATCCCTTGTCTTTGAAACACAGCTTGTATTTCAAGTGACACAAAAACCTTGCTTCCCATCCATGGGTTTAAAAATGCTGCAGGCAAGTAAAAAAATCCTTTTTTTTTTTTTTTTTGATGACTTCTAACTTTTTCTCAAAGGCGGGTTTCTTATGTTTTGTTAGTTGGTCTGTCTTTTCAGTGACCTTGTCAACAAAACTATCAGCAAAGAGCTGATAGGGGAATACTTGGAAAAATCACATGCGAGCAGGCTGTAGTAGGGTGGACCCTGGGAGAGTTAGCTGACCTGCTGAGCCTCTGTCAATTATTTTTGAAAAATCATGGGGAATGTAAAGCTTCAGGGCACAGGATGTTCCTCAGCAGCCTGTGGTTGAGATGTTGAAGTGCCTCATGATGCCCATTGCCATCACAGCTAAGAGATTTTGTTTACTTTCCTGGCACAGGAGCCTCTCTCCTTTGAAGGAATTTGGAATGACTTAAAATCCCACAGTAAAGCTCTGTCTTTCTCAGAGGTGGGATTCATCTCAGCTGACTGTAGAAGTTTGAAAGTCACACAGTAATCCAAGTTTAGTCATCCTTGTTCTTTTCACAGGGCATGAGAAGGAACAGGTGTCTCACAAAGTGTGACTCATTTACACAATCAGTGGGACAAATATCTTGCTGGAAGTGCCCACCTGGGAGCCTGGAAGGTTTGGTCAGCTGTAGCTGCCTGCCTTAGAGAAGACGAGAGCTAATGACCCACCCTGTAGAAGGGACTCACTTTAGGTCCTTTGGAGCCACAGAGGATGACTGATGAGCTACTGTGGGTATGTAATGACATACAAATTCTTCATCTGGTTCCCAGGTTCCAGTATGGCTTCTCAGCTGTTGGTGAGCTCATTAAAAACCCTGATGAATGTGATGATGCAGCTCCTGAATTATTCTCACTTCCACTAGTTTCATTTGAGTACATGGTAATACTCACCCCTTACTTTCCAGTTTAATGTAATGCTGATAAATGATATGACAATGATAAATTTTCATTTGATTTAAAGCTGTTTATCATTCATATCTATTATGGAAAGTCATCAATTATGCAAAAAGCGTGAATGTTTAAAGAGCCTCTAAAGTGTCTCTATTTATGGATTACATGTTGTGTCTTCTTTACTCCTTGGTTGTGCATACACTGGAGAGGCTCCTCCATTAAATGTTATTTTTACATAAAAAGAGCCTGAAAAATGGAACTTGACAGCGGGATCTTAGATGAGCTTGAAGCTTATTGCAAAAGGTAGCTGAGCCATAAAAATTTCACTTTGTGGGAGAATCCCTCAACTCAAATCTTGAAGTTGGGTCTAAATCAGAGGACCAATAAACTAGATGGATGCAGTGTGGCTGGGGTCAAGAAGCCATACTCTGTTGCTCTCCTGAAGGCACCTTCCATAATTTAGCCAGGGCCTCTCAGTGAAGGGGTCTTTCATGAGCTCTCATTAACAACGGGGTCCACACTGCTCACAATCTGTTGATTTCTGCAGTCTGTGATCCATCGTAAAAGCCACAGGAGATGCATCCCAACAACTAGGTTGGCTGTGGACAACACTGCAGAGACTCACAGTTTGCAGAGAGCTTCTCCTTCTCTGGAGTGAGGGAAGAAGATGCTTGAAATTGCTGATCAGGCAGCTATTGCTTGTCTCTGAGCTTGTACAACAACCCCTTTACTACTGGGGTCCAGATTCTACTCATTGGGCATTGTCTTTGGATCCGCTTTGCATTAACATCAATGTAACTGGCAGTTTGTTATGGCATGTGAATTAAACCACAGTAATGGCAATGATTTTACAGCAAGGAACACAGGTCAGGGAGTGAACACCAAACACAGACTCTTTAAAGCATTTTGAGATGTTAGTATCTTGGATCACTTTTTGCTTTTCTTCCAAGAAGCTGGGGGGACAAAAAGAGTTAAAGTAAGAAAATAAGGTGACAAAAAGCAAGTTAATGAAACAGTACCATCCTGGTCCACTGCTGATGTTGTGCATGGTGCCAGTAAAACCCCAGTGACACAGTGCACATCTGGGTGTTTCTGGGGTGGCAGTGTCTATTCAGTCCTGCCAGGGTATCAGAGGGAGCCTGCAGCTGCTGGGCTCTCTGACAGCGTGCGACAGGAAAGGGAAAACTTTCTCACACGTCTGACACAAGAGGTTGATTGTGAGGATTGATGGGTGACCTCCCTGTGCCGCTGGTGCTGAGGCTGCTGGCTTGTCTGGTACAGGAACCCACTTGGACACCTTCTACTCTTGTATTACAACACTCAAAGCATTGCTAAGTGTCCCGTAGCTGCTGATGTCTTAGGTACATAAACACCTCTCTGAAGTCATTAGTTGCATTTTTAAATTACTTACAAATTATGTAGTGCTGTAGGGGATGTGTTGGGTTGTGACAAAGAAAGGAGCATGAAGCCTGTGGAGTGAGAAGCCCAGTGAAGTCTGCTGTTTTTAAACATGCCACATAAGGTCAACTGCATGCCTTCACTGCACCCAGCACTGTTGTCTCCTGCCCAACTGCCCTTCATGGTGCTTGGTGGTGAAATCTTTCTTTTTTTTTCATTCTTTCTTTCTCTTTGCAGCCATTAGGGGATGTCCTTGACAGCAACACACACCTTTAAGCCAAGTAAGCAATAACACAAGAGAGGGTTTGCAGCCATTGTGCCTTTCACTGAATGCATTGAAGGCCTGGGATCAAAGGGTGGCTACTTGTGGCACTACAAAAGCTGCAGTAGCACATTAGGAGTTTGGGGCAAATTTTCCATTCAGCTTCTGTTTTATCCTAGGCTAGGTTGAGGAATAATGTCCTCTGAATCCTGGCTTCTCCCATGAAATACAATGCCTTTCACTGCTCTCGTCTTGATCCAACCTGGCTGTCATGAAGCTCGCTGTAAATCTTGTATCCAGTGACTGTTGTGTTGGTCCAGAACATCACTGCTCTTCCAGAAATAAACCTTTTGCTTTACAGCCATAAGCAAATCCCATTTATCTCATGCTGTATGGAGAAATATTATCCTGTTTTGTAGCTCTCTCCCACATGTGGCAGTGAAGGGAGAGAAACACCCGCAGGAGACTCCCCTTGGCCCTCAGCATCCTAGTACCAATCTGTGCACATCAGTATCTCTGTATTTCACCTCCTCTGCTGGATGGAGTCTCCAGTGCATCCTGGAATCGTGCTTGTCTTTCCATAACTGCATCCCATTGGTGTTCAAAATCATTAACTACCAGCCTGCCCTTTTCCCCTTCAGCCAGTTCCAGACGAGTTCCCAGTTCACAGCGTCCGTTCTTGCTGTTAATCCATAAACTACAACATTTACATCAGGTGCTGTTCAACGTAATTAGATTTCTATTACATGATGTTCCTTCCTGAGGTTAAACAAGACTTGCTTTACTTAAACAACCAGCCTCGGGTGAGGTTTAATTGTAACCTTGTTGTTAAAGCTTTGTGCTTGCACGACATTCCTCTGAAGCCCCCAGTCCACCACACCATCACTTGCACTTATTTTGACACAACACGGTAGCGATTGTCCACAGTTCTCTGGCAGCAAGAGACATCATCCCTCTCCAGAGGACCCACTCTTCCCATGAAGAGAAGAATGAAACCAGGATGGCTCCAAGTCGGGTCACCCTGACTGCAGTGTAAACATTCTGCCTGCTCTGGTGTAAGCTGGAATGGAAAACAAAGGCAGAATAGCCCAAACAAGGTCATTACACACAATTTGATCCAATTATACAGCTAAAACCAGTGCTCTTTGTGTCACGATTTTTATTTTCTGCTGAGAGAGGGGGGGAAAACAGCCTTACACATAATGAAGTGGTGCAGGGTACTGAAATATGTCTCCTCTCACATAAAGCGACAGTAATGCCTCCTAAATCCACCTGTACTCCAGCTGAGCGTTCATTTGCCACCACTTTTGCTGCTGCCATTTTTGCTTCCTGCGATTAAAAAACTGTTGGTTTGCAGGTGAAGTTTCCTCCAGCGACACATGGGCCGTGGCTGCCCCCCCTCTGAGCCCAGTGGCCGCTTTGATGCCGCAAGAGCATGACAGTAAGAGAAATGCCTGGGGAAGTGAATCAATAGCAGCAGGGCCGGCCAGCTGCAGGGTGAGGATGGGGTAAATCACTGGCAGAAACTTTCCCAGCCACCGGAGGAGTCGGGAGAACAATACGGAGAAGAGGATGTGAGGCACTTCCCGCCGCTGGCCAGCCCCACGCCAAGGAGCACCACGGCCTACAGCGTTATCTTTGTACCCCGTCATTGTCTGGAGGTGGCTTTTGCTGTTTGCAGTGGGTTTCTATACTCGATGTTTCTTCTAGCTCTCTCTCAGAGATCTAATTGTTGTTGCAATAAAAGGGGACTGTGTCCCCCAAGCCCTGCTGGCTGACATCTACCCAGACCATCCAAGGTGGGTCTCTGGGCCAGACAGAGTGTGCTGGTTCCTCTCCAGGATCTGGCTGGTAGAGCAGTGCCAATGCTTTTTTCCTTTTCCCATTCCTCTTTCCCTCCTCCCGTCTCTGAGAGATGGAGATAGTGGATTTCTTGTTTGTCTGCTTTCCCATAACCTCTGTCTATTATGAATCACTTGAATCTCTCTGTCTAGATCCTGCAGAGCTGTTTCTCTCTATGATATTCAAGTGTCTTTTTCAAGTGAAAAAAAAAAATCCCAAATAACCCAGCCCTGTGATTTTCCTCTGCTCTCAGGAAACAGGTTTGTTTGTTTTTTAATGAATGCAAAAGAATGCAGATAGTGTTGAGGAAAAGCTTGAGCAATGAGTTCGGCACTTCTTTATTTAGGTTCCTCTGTGTATATCAGCTGAGCCCAGCAGGCAGCAAAGCAAGAGCTGGATGTTATTTCAGGAAAAGCCTGGCCTTTTCATGCTTGAGACAGAGTAGCTTCCCAGAGGGGAACTCTCAGCACCTGTCCTGCATGGGTGATTTGGGCGGAAAAAGTATGAGGAATTCCAGCAATGCTGCTTCTCTTCTCTGCCTTCCAGATTTTACATAGCAGATGTCTCCAGAGCAGGCAAATCAGAGGAGGGTCACACTGCCAGCTCTATCCTGCCTGGTATTTCCCATCTCATCGGTGCACAGGGCCCGAGACAGGACAGGCATGTCCATAGCATGATGTGGGAGATGGATGATGTGTGGCAATACTGGAGATTTTGCAACTTAGACCATGTAGGCAAAGCAGCCATGCTAAGTGGCTTGGACTAGAGGGTGGTAAGAGGTCCATTCCAGCTGTATGCTTGCTGGAAACAATGGACTGAAATTATAGTCACACTGATGTCTAAACCAAAAGGGAAAAAACTCCACCAAATTAATGTGGCAGATTAAGCACAAAATGACTCTTGACTTACTGCTCAGTAATTCATCCTAGTTTCAGGTGTTTCTACCTTACTTAAAGTCAAATTTCAGTTCCAAAGTATCACTTCAGCATGTTAAGTGTAAGTGCATCACATAGAGCAATCTGCTTAGGCTTATGATTTTTTTTCAAACAACATATGTATTTTGACCATGGCTCTTTGCTGAGTTCAGTACAGATTCAATCTTGGCCAACCTGAAAGTGCATTTTTCAGTGCATAAAAATATTCACTGCATTTTTTTACCTGGCTGTAGCCATGATACTGTGTGAAAGGAGTCTTCGCGATACATAAGTAGTTAGAGCCTTATCTGTTCTTTGGAATCCAAGCAGCTCTGAACTAGGTCACCTCTAGTTCCAAACCTGTTATTCATTTGCCCGTGGTGAGTGTATTTCAGTCACACAGAATTTTTGCTTTTTCAAAGTATGTCTTTTATAGCAGATTTTTATGCAAGAACTTATTACTAGGTTGTTTTCTATTGATGCAGAGAAATCTTTCATGCAATTTGCATCCCATTAACAGCTTCATAAGAGACAATCCTGATCCTAATGGCTCTGCACAATAAGCCAATAAAGCCAAATATGGAAGGGATTATGGAGTGTGTTACTGTTATACCCACAAAATGACTTCTATGCTCAAAAGAGAGTCATCAAATTCTCTGACACCTAAGGTTAGTCCTAAAAGTTACTACTGTGGATATTTTTCAGCAGTGCTTTGACTGTCTTTCATCTTCCGTTGGTTGCCCTCTCCATTTTCTTGCACTGGCAGCAGAAATTGAGGAGATCCAACATGCAGGGTCTGCCACCTCACATATGGGTGTCCTACACAGCCCGCTGGGTGGAAAACGCTACCAGATTCCAGCATTGCAACAAAACCAATGATGTTTTATTATTTCTGTGGCCCTGGAATAACAACAGAGGCTGCCTTGGAGCAGATATAAGCACTAACCAGTCTCCCTACCTTCCTGTAGGCATAATTACACCCTGTGCTTTCCTTGTAGGAAAGGCCAGGTGCCTGCACTGACCCTTTCAGATCTGCTGCCCATCTTCGATGCTGCTGGCATGATGAAGGTTGGTGGGCAGGCTTAGTGGCTGTGGAGGATGAGTAAGTCTCCCCTATGGCGTCAGAGTTTCAATCCTTAGCCTTGGCAGTTTTTTATCAAGTTACGTAAACAGGGGATGGAAAGTGAAGGGCAGACTTTGGAAAAGATCCTGCTGCCAGAGATCCTACGGATCTGCCAAGGGATGTGAGGGCATGCCTGTGCAGGGAAACATCACTAAGCAGTGGGGAGGTTTCTGCTCCCATCCCTTAGGGAGCACATTTGTATGCTGTTTCTTACCAGGGTTAGAAAACTACTGCTGTAATAGATGAAGTCACAGAGGAATGAGGCTGGTGGGAAGCTGGCTCAGGGGACAAAAGGAATGTGGTAGGAGAAGGAAAAGTGGCAGTCCAGAGAGCATGGTAGGACCTGCCTACAGCTGACTTTTCCCTCCCTTCACCACATCCTTCCTTGTCTACTCCTGATTCATCTGGGAATAGCAGTCACGGGTCAGCAAAGCCATCTGGCTGCCTGGTGCCTTCTCTTTTCCTGCAAGATGCAACCTGAAGTTCTCATACAAATTCAAGTAATTGTCCAGGCTCCTGGGAAATACATGAAAGTCCACTTTCTTGAACTGTGGCAATGCCCAGACCACATTCCCTCCCACTGCACACATAATGCTCTGTGTGTTGTTAACTAGCTCAAGGTTTTCATGTGCTCGATTGCCTAATAGAGAGTGTTTCTTCCATCTGCAATGAATAGCACTCAAAAAAAAGTTTTTTACCTTCTTTGGTCACATTCATACATGCTCTTCTTTTGTTTGCTTGACCATTATGGGGCTTCAGCATATTTTCTTTGCATATTGTGACTTGCATTTTCAGCTCCATGGTTATCAATGTTGTCTTTATGCCTCTGTTTGATTTAGAGGTGGCTCATAAATGCAACATACCAGTGGAGTCAACCACAAAAACAGCTGCTGAGCATGCAGTGGGAGGCATTCGGAAATGCAATGATGAGGAGCTGGACATAGTCCCATACAAGCTCAGTGTAACCGTCCCCAGTCCACTGTCCCCCAGCTGGCTTGTGATGCTCCCCTCAGGTGCCAGCCATGCCCTGCCTCAATGCGGAGGGCTGGGATTCCTGGGCACACGTATGGTGAGTTCATCCTCTTAGTCTGCTGCAGAAGGAGCATATATGGTGTTGCCAGGCCACGGCTGGCTCTGGCACTGCAAGACTCGTGGGGCAAACATGCTTAGTAGTGCAGGAGCTGGAAGTGACTTCTGGTGTTGCTCACACAGTCCAAAGTAGTATGAGTGACCTGCCTCATTTGTGCACTGCATGAGACGTTGGATGCTTCAAAGCCCTTTCTGGTAATCTCAGGTCACTGAGCAGCATTAAGAACTTTCTCTGCACATATCCATACGTGTGCGCACACACCTGTGAAAGGCTTTTTGCACTTAAAATTGAGCACTGACACCTTTTTTTTTTTTTTGTAGCAGCATTTTCACAGTCATGGAATACTTACACAAGGTTTACTTTCCTTTAATTTCATTAGTAGCTGTTGATGCTTCTACCAGCTTTTGAGACAGCAAGACCAGGAGCAGATGACCTGAGGATTTTCCCATTTGTTGCAATGCACTGAAAAGGAACCATTCCCCTTTCTGAGACCCACAGGGTGCACTGACTGGGCTTAGAGGTGGCAGGGACTGGATCCCGGCATCAGATCTGCATTAGGGGATGAATTGGCCCAGCTGTTGTGTCTTCTGAATCATGGTCTGATGTCTTCTAGCCCCAGATCTCCACATGGCACGGCTTTGAGCTAAATGCATGCTCATCATGGGTGCACTTCTGGCTGCCTTGAGGCAGGCCCAAGTTCCAGAGTGTGCTTGATTGTTGACCAGCCCAGGGAGATGGTCGGTCACCTCCCAGAATGCAGGATGCCTGAGATTCACATCTGCTCCCCTCAAAATGCCATTGGATTTCACACTAATTCAAGCAATTTCTAGCCTCTGTAAGATATAACTTTATCAAACACTAAAAAAGAATTCAGTCAACTTCAATATGTCCCTCCCTTGTTTTTTTTTCTGTTTCTCTCAGACTCTTGATTTTCCTTTCCTCTGGGCTGTATATCTTGTTTACCCTTCATGTTTTTCTTCTACGACTCTGTTACAATGATGCCTAGCAAAGACCAGGACCCTATTAGGCACAGCCAACAAGAATGGTCTCCAAACAGCCTGACTATGAAGTGAAACTTCTTTCACTATGTTTTCCTCCATCCTTTTTCTGGGTATGTCTTTCCTTCTTTCTTTCCTTCCTTCCTGCCTGCCTGCTTTCTCTTGCCTTCTCTTGCCTTCTTCTATTTCCCTGTCTTTTCTCCCATCCTCTGGAGCTTTACTCTTTTTATTCCCCTCTGTACCTCATTCCTGGCTTCTGTTTCCTTAATTTTCCACTTTCCATCCATTGTTTAGCCTCTAAAACAATCTCTTCTCTGTTGGCTCCTGCGTCTTTCATTTATGCTCCCTTGCTGGCTCTGCTGGTGTCTGGATGCCCCAGTAGCATGCAGGAAGAAGTGCAACTCTTAGTGATCTCTTCTTCAGTCTCGTGGCAAAGGTAAGGTGCATTTTCCTAACTGTCACACAGGCAGAGAGAGGTACAGAAGCCCCCTGAGGTGTCCTGCCTGGATGCACTGGAGCAGATGCCTGCAGGAACTGCTCCCAACTTCCCTTGCAGGGTGGTGAGTAGCATGTTGAGATTTCCTCCATCCCAGGAGTGTGGGACTTTGGAGCTGGGAGGAGCAGCATTGCCGAAATGTTTCTTCCCCCCACCACCATCTGCCTCTCTGTTAGCAGTCGGAAAGGAATACAAAAGCCTGTCCTGGAAAGATTTTGATGGAGCAGGCAGTGAGTTTAAGGGCTGGCTGATTCTGCTTTCCACTGGGAGAGGGAGATGCTCAAGCCAGGCTGCGATGAAGCAAGTGACCCATATGGTGAGGCATTACTTTTCTTGCAGCCGAAAGCCTCCTCCACCAAATCTTGGCCAGCTGTGCCCCCTACAAGGTCCATGTGGAGAGCAGGCACCTGGGTGGCTGTGTGGTGGCCCCAGTTTTCTTGGCAGGTTCAGCCACCTTGAATGCCAAGTTAGTGGGCACAGAACCAGCATTCATCCTTAGAAGCTCTTCCAGTGCTGGGCCAGCATCCATGGATTTTTCCTTAATCAACACATGCCTTTGAGGGTTGCCTTTGGTAAAGAATACTTCATCAAAATTATTATTTTCATTACAGTTAGTGTACAGTTTTACAAACAGTTGGTACTGTTTGGGTTTATGCTTTGGACCACAACACTTATAAGTCAAAGTTGTGCTCCTCAGTATAACCTCCTTTAGTTATGATGGTATTTCTTTGGGGGCTTCTGCTAATCTCTTCTAACATTTTGTGCTGCAGCATTGCAATGCCTACCCTGCCACTAAAGGCTTTTATATTTACTGGCTGCAATCAAGGCTGACATGCACACATAGACAGGGTCAGAGGTTTTGACGTGGCTTCTTGGAGAGTTTTCAAGCAGGTTATGTAGTTTTTATCATTCAGGACATTGATTGTGCACAAATGTCTTCAGACTTCGGGGAGCAGAGAACTGTGGGACCACTTTTGAGTAAAAGACAAGCTGCTGAGCCCAAGCATATAGCTGTGGCCTTGACGGGCTAAATTTCTGTTTGCAGTGTCACTTCCTACCATGCTTGCAACAGAGGCAACCGTTTGCACTGTCATAACATTTCTTCTGCTGGAGGTTCCTGGCACGGGACGCTGCAGTAGTTACTGCAGGCACATTGCCCCACTTCTCAGCAGTTTGCTAAAGACCAACCCACAGACGCTCCCCTTCCTCTTGCCTTGGCAGCACATACTCAGTGATGTCTGCGGAGGCTCTGAGCCTTCTGTGCTCTTGGAGATTGCACCTTGGTGCCTGTCCTGGCTTTCCTGCCTTAGCTTTTCACCATGCAAAGAGTGGTGCCTAAGCTCTGGAGGTGGCTATCACCACAGACCCTCCAATTGCCTGGGTTGGGCAGAGGAGTAGGTGCTTTAGCATAGATCCACACCCAGCTCTTTCTGTGAAGCCTTGAAAGTGCATGAAGGCTAATAATGAAACACAAGCCATACCTTATTTCAAATTTCAAATTAAACTGTGAGGAATGAGTACAGAGATCCAGCTGAACAGCGTGCTTGAAGATGGTGGAAATGTTGTCCCCTCTCACAGGAAGAGCAAGGCTCCTTGAAGATGGAGATATATTGCCCCAAACTCACAGAGGGAGTCATCAGTACTACTGATTTATTAATACTGAAAAGAAATATTGAGCACTTCCTGTGTACAACACGTAACATTTTGCTCACCTGTGTGATCTGCAGCTAGTGTCCATCTGTACCACTTCTGCAGCTGTTTCCCTGCTTCGTAATTTCCATTGAATTAAGAGAATTCAGTGTTGTGTTTTGCTTGCAAGATCATCTCAGGCAAGTTCAACTTGAAATAGTCATCCTATGTTCTCACATTTGCCTGTGAAATTTGCCTGAACTTGGTAGTTTCTAGTGGCTGCTCTTCATGGGTTTTTAAGTCCTTTTGGGGAGAGGAAGTGGGAGAACTGGAAAGAAAGGTGAAAGGTCCTTTGTATATGGTTAGAGACAAGTGCCACTCGCACCATGCATTGATCAAATTAACTCTGACCCTACATCTGCTCCGAGCTGCAACTTGTGACCATCTCTGCATCTACAGAGGTGCAGAGGAGATTCCAGTTGCCATATAATAAGCTGGGTCCTAATTTCCTTATGGGGACTGGTCTTAAGAGGGGTTCTTTGCCCATTCATGCACAAACTTTTCATTCAAATCCTTGTATACCTGCTGATTCAGCCCCCCAACTTCTAACCACCAGCCTGGTCTCCCACTGACATAAGCAAACACAACCCCAGGGAGGGATGAGCCTGCTTGTGTCAGCACAGGAATACACCTCCCACACCTAATTTACACTTACCCCTAGCCACGCCAACAAGCGTGTGGGGGTGTGAAATCTGATCTAACAAAAATATGGCTAGGCAATGTTTTATATATCTGACGTATACAACAACTCATATTACATTGATGAACTTAGCGTTAAATTGGTACATAGAGTCAACAAGACCCAACAAATGGTAAAAAAATTCACATATCTGAACCTGTGCATGATCACAGCCAGGGCAGAAGTTCAAGGGATACAGCCTGAAGCATTATTTTAAAATGTGTCATGTTTTCACCTGCTCCACAAGCCCCCATTCTTACATAACCTTTGGGTGTTTAAAATCAGGAGGCACTATTTTGGCCACCTATTCTGCTGTACCAGTAGGAGGCTGGGTCATGAGAATCATAGAATCATAGAATAGATAGGGTTGGAAGGGACCTTAAAGATAATCTAATTCCAACCTCCCTGCCATGGGCAGGGACATCCCACTAGATCAGGTTACCCAAGGCCCCATCCAACCTGGCCGTGAACACCTCCAGGGATGGGGCACCCACAGCTTCCCTAGGCAACCAGTGCCAGTGCCTCACCACCCTCATGGTGAAGTAGTTCTTCCTTATGTCTAGTCTAAATCTGCCCCTATCCAGTTTATACCTGTTCCCCCTCATCCTATCACCACAAGCCTTTATGAATAGTCCCTCTCCAACTTTCTTGTAGGCTTCTTTCAGGTACTGGGAAGTCACTAAAAAAAAAGAAATAAATTAATCTGGTGAAGGGAGAAAGGAAGTGTCTCTGGACGAGAGATAGGATTCAAATGGGATTGCTGAGGACTACCAGAGCTGCTGCTTTGTGTTTGACTTCAGCTGAGAGGGAGTTTCCCTTTCCTATGTTGAGTGCTAGGCTTTGCAGGTGACCAGGCAAATGTCTGATACAGATTTTGTCTGATGAAGTATGGAAAACTAAGGTGGCAAATAGAGTCCTGGGAAGAGACCAAGACTAGAGGGGAAGAGGTTAATAAGCAGAGAGGGCTACAAACCTGCATAATATAAATCCTTGGAGGACTTTAAGGGAGGAGCTAACATAACTTGGAAGACAGCAGAGCTGCATTTCTAGACACCTAAAAGAAGGCAGAAAACTGTGGGTGTTGGGGATATTACAGTCAAAAGAGGCATTTAGGGCAAGGATTTCTACTGAAGGCAGCAAACAGGCAGCATTTGCCACCCCAGGACAGTCCCTATAATAGACTAGGTAACCTAGAGAGGAGGTTACCATCAAGGTAAAAGAAGAGAAAGAGTAAGTGTGAGGATATTCATTCAGAGTTGTGGTATTGCTCAGTAATCTGCAAGAGGAAGCCTGTAGCAGCAGATTCCCAAAGGCTTGCAATGAGATGCCACTTTTGTCAGTGGAGCAACACCAAGCAGACCACAAAAAAATTCTAATATCAACTCACTGTAATAAGCTGACTTGATTCTTTCTGGTTTTAAGTCTTCCTGTTGCCCTCCTTTTTTTCTAACCAAAGCTATTTCATTAGCTAAAGACACAATTCTTCTGCTTGGTTTATTTGTCCTTACTGGGTGATGGCCTTCAGTGCTCAAGATGTCCAGACACAGGCTGAGAGTTGAATTCCAAAGCTTATCCAGTCCTGGAAATTGTTAGAGGTGAGGCTGACAGGATCACTAGCTAGTCAGGCTGCTCCTCCCCAAAGCCCCTGGAGGATCAACTGACTAATGCTCAAAAACCTCTGCTGTTGGGTGTTCTTCAACTCTTTGGGCAACCTACTCAAGCACTTACCTGTCCTTACTCTTGAAAGGGTTTTTAGCATAGCGCCTTTGCTCTAATTTAAAACTGATACCATAACACCCCAAATGCACTTAGAAATAAGATTATTCCTTTCCTGGTTTATATATTAGACAACCACTACCATGTCTTCCTCAGCCCCATACTGTGGTACAGATGATCTAGCTACATTTGTTCTGCTTTAAATTACTCATTCTTTTCCACTCAACACCTTTTCTCTGCCATTGCCATTTGCTCCCCTTTGCACTTCCTGCAGTCAGCTCAGTCTCACTGGCAGTGGCCAAAACTGCGCAGATACTTTAAATGAAGCCTTGACAGCACAGGCAACAGGGGAAGAATGGTTTCCTGTTTGTCATAGACTGCACTTCTGTTTGTACACCTCATTAGAGCACTTTCATTTTTTTACTGCAGCATGACCATGCTCATTCATGTTGAGCTGTCATCCCTAGATCTTCTGCAGAATTGCTGCTGTGCTGGTTGTTCCCCATTTGGTCTTATAGTCCTTGGTGACGCCTACGCAAACACAGAGCTCTGCTTTGTCCCTACTGAATGGCACCTCTCTTCCCATCCCTCTTCCCCGTTTGTCAAGATTGTTTTGCATTCTCCTCCTGTTCTCTGAAATGCTTGTTCTTCATGGTGTCCTGTGCTAATTTAATAAGTGTTCCCTACTCTTGGGTTTTTTCAAAGATATTAATGAAAATACTGTACACTGCCAGACATAAAACAGATGGCTTCAGACTTTCATTTGATACATGCTGCCAGTTTGACAGTGAAGCATTTATAACTGCTCTTAGTCTGGTTTCCCAACCAGCTGTACACTCCTTTAATAGCAGTTTCTTCTAAGCTGTGTTTCTTTACTTAGTTTATGAAAGTGTCAGGTGAGACAATGGCAAAAGCCTTATAAAAATCAAGATCTAAAACCCACTGCAGAAGGAAATTAGATTGATTTGATGTGATTGTTCTTGTCAAATCAGTGATCACTGTTCCTCATCTGCTTGTCTTTTAGAAATAGTTTATCCAATTACCGCTTCCAGTAGTTTTTCCAGGAACTGAAATTAATCTGCCTGTACTCTGATTCCTGGCTCCTCCTGTCATCCCCCCGCTGCTTTCATGGTAGGGGCTCAGTTTGCTTTTCCCACTGTGCAGAAATGCATCCCCCCCACCCCTGACTTCTGTGCTGATGGTGTCAGGTGGGCTTCAGCTGCTTTCCCCAGTATCGCAGAAGGATTTTAGGGCTTGTCTGTTGGAATATATCTGACTCATTTAAACAACGTCTGATCTCCTTGCCCTTTCTTGAAGCTGGTATTCTTACACTTGGACTGTTTATGCTGCTTGCTTTAAAAGGGGTACCTCTAACTAAGAATGAGGGGGGAAAACTATCAAACTTATGCATGTTTAGCATCATCACTCAGTATCTCCTTCTCATGAAACCCAGCTCTTTCTTTGGCCCTCCTGTTGCTACTAGTGCAAACACTTCACACCCACTGCTTGTTGCATCACCTACATCTTTTTCATGTTGTTCCTCCATGCTTATGCAGTTCTTTTATACTTAGTAACATGACCTAGTTCCACTTTCTGTGTGCTTCCTCTGCACTTCTGAAACTAACGAAGAGCTTGTTATTTAGCCGGTTGCTATCTTACTAGCTTCCCTTGATACTTGTGTTAAGTTGCCCCAGTACTGAGCAGCTCACAAGTATTTCTGTACCACATCTTTTGTGACTCTGCCTTTCATACAACTTCCTTAGAGCACTGCCAACCCTCTGTCCTTTCTGCCTTGGATATGTTCCTCTGTGCTTGTGTCTATTAACACTATGTGTTAGCTGCAGTCTGTCTCCTGAAATTCCACTGTTTTGTCTTTTTTTTTCCCCCTGCCTACTTTCCTAGAAATCATGACTGCTACCACTTCAAGATCACTCTCACTCCAGTTGCTTTTTCACCTTCATCTACAAAACCAGTTTCCCTACATCAGTTAGAATAACATTTTGCAGAGTAGCTAGCCAGGAAGAAACTAGAGAGATGGCAGCTGGTTCAGGGAAGGGCACAGCCAGAGTACCAGAATAAAGCTAGACAGAGAAGCCCCTGCATAATTAGTACTTAGTTGTGTCTGGAAAAATTAGTACTACCTTTCACAATTATCTTCCCCTGCCTATGAACTTGTCATTAGTTTCCAGGAAATGTGGCTAATAGTGGTGGAAATATTTGTGTGATTTGTGTAAAACATTAACAGTCCAACACATGTTATCAAAATACTTGTCTGTTTTGTCTACCTATCTTAGGACCTTTTTTATGTTCTTTGTACAATAAGGAGGGCTTAGATCTTGCAAATATTTTTAAAATCCATGTGCAGAAAGCACGTAGTCTTCTTTATTCTGTTGTTCATTGACATTAAAGTGTGTTTTTAAACATTTGAGACTCAGCCCAAGCAGAGCTGTTCTGTTATCTTTAGAGCATTGGAGGAGCCTTTGTGATGAGCAAGAGCCTCCAGCTTCTCAACGACCAACCAAGATGCATCTGGCCTTCAAGACCCAATTAATCTTTTCCAGCCACCTTTTTTCTAGTGCACAGTGTGCACTGTTCCTGGTAACGTCTCACTCTAGCTGCATTAATACTAGACGAGTTTTGTTGTGCAAAACTCTAGTCCAAAATCTTCCTTTTGGGAGCTGCGGGTCCTCTCTTCTTTGATGCTGTCCCACCCAAGCTGACCGTCTTCTAGCCTGGAGCTGTCCCCAGGCGCCTGCCCCCGTGCTGTTCTGGCAAAGCTCACCTAAGCAGGGTGACAGCAATTTGGCTGTCATCTATGGGCCTGGCACCTTCCCGCAGAAATCCCTTTAGGTACTGAGATATTTGCCTGTGAGTATTGTTGGCAAGATAACTCTGCTACGAGTTATTTCAATAACATTATTGATTTCATTACTTCACTGTAGTTTTGCTTCACTACATCAAGTATTATCATTAGGGTGAAGTAGTAGCTAATAAATTAGGTATAAATGATGTTTCTTTATGGGGTGCCCAGAAATAAAGAAAGCTTCCAAAGCTCCCATGTATATCTGCTTGGAGGCTGTGGTGGTTTCTAAAGGAGCTGCTGTCTTTATTTTAACACCCCCAAATAAACATGTGAGTACTGCTTTATAAAATTTACTATTCTCTTGATATAATTATATATAAAGAAAACATTTTCACTTTTATAGAAGAGCTATGATAATATATCAATAGCTGGTATCCTTGCAGGCAGCCTGATTTCTGTTCTTTATCTAGCAATTGTTGATCTGATGTGTTCTCTGATGGTTGCTCTTTGAGTCATGGGAAGCTCCTTGGGAAAGTGCAGAGAAGTTCAGACCTCAAGGAGAATAAACTGATCACAAGTGGTTGACTAGGTGTGCCATGGCGCTAAGTGCTGCATATTCTCCTACTCAGATGGGTCCCTGAAAGACAAGTTACCATTAGGAAGAAATAAAAACCAACCAAATTTACAAAGTGCTGTTCACCTTGCATCCTTCTTTTACTGTCTATTTCAGAATCAATTGTCATCAGTTGGAGAGTACTCCTGGTCATGCTCTTGGACTTTAGGTCAGACAACAATGCTTAAAAAAAGCTGTGAAAAAAGGGTGGGAAGATTTGAAAGGCTTCTCCATAAAGATAGGTATGGGTAATGCATTTATTTTCTAAATTTATACCTAGAGGCTTAGACAACTGGCACATTTTCATTAACCAAATGGTATTCTGGCTGAGAGGAAATCACACTGCTGGCAAGCAGAGAGCCCCCTGAATCTATAGGTCTTCTTCCCTCAACCAAAATCAAGAGTAGTAGCACCTACTCATTGTTTCAAGCTTCCTAAAATAAAACATCTATTAAAAGTAACTCACCTCAGGCAAAAGCATGTTGTAACAGGCAGGTTTTCCACTAGTTCTCTGAAAATACCTGGTTGTCCCAAGCCCTGCACTTAGCCCCTACTGCTCAGATCTCCTGCTGACTTTGCCAGGAGAGGACAGAAAACCACGCATCGGTCTCAGGACTCAGCATGCTATTAACACTTCTGCAGAAATAGCTGGAAGGATAATTTACTTTAATTCATTCCTACTGATTTTTTTATTCCAATAATTCGGTTCTTGTCCATGCTGAAGAATTAGTTCACCAAAGAGTTGATCTTGTAGGAAACTGAAGCCTGCTGGAGAAAAAATAATTTCTAGTTAGTAAATACATAAACAAACAAACAGTTCCTGCTCCTCAGTAATGTGTGATATGAGTTCCAAATTTACATTTAACACCTTTCAAAACTAAATCATGAAGGAGAAGCCTGACTTTGCTAACATTGTTAAGAGTGAAAAGCCGGCATGAAAAAACCTGTCCGAAAATGCATTTGAAAATGCTTTCTTAAAAATAAAAATCATAAAAAGCAAACCAGAATGTAAACCAAATTTTGCAACAGTGCTTTGCAAACTGGTTTTGGAAGGACACAGAGCACATGCTAAGACTGACTGCCTGCACAGACTATTTTAAAATAAATGGCATTGCATTTTTCATCCCCAGCACGATCTTCAGCCATACAGTATTTTTATTTATTACTAGAGTGTTCAGCAGCAATGAGAGTTGAAGTGAGATAGGAAACAGCTTCAAGAACATGGCAAGAATGCCGTGAAGTTAAGCGAGTGGAATGGGGAAAGGTACTTTAAAAGTACAGGTAGTTGGTGTAAATTATACAACATTTGAAATGTTTTCCCTCAGTAATTTTAATCACATTGTGAAATCAGCCACACTTTAGTGAAACACTTGATTTATCGAAAACTTTATGCTATTAATTGCAGTTCAGGAGCCTACCCTGCACTCAGTGCTGTAGGCAGGGCATGGCGGGTGCAGTGGCATGCTGAGACTGGCTCAGAGCCACCCCTGCCAAACACTCACTGCTGTAAAATTAGCAGTAATCATTCAAAATGGGACATTGATGCCCAGAAGCATTGAAGTTGACCCATGGATCCTATGTGGACACCAGAGAGCACCCTCAAAGCCAAACCTGCCTCCAAGGGGGATGTTCTCACCTGTAGAATAGTGCTGGGCTGAAGGCTGTGGGTTGGTGGTTGGGTCTCCTTTGCTTTGTGCAGGAAATGAACTGAGCATGACTCAACATGAAGTGTCTCTGGCTTTTCAGAGTACCTGCCGGCCGGCTAGCCACCTCCTGCATGTGCTGCTCTGGGGCCAGGTATAGTGCCATGGAAGGGCTTCCTCAGCTGTCAAGGGCATGTGGACTGGGAATTAAGCTGGTTTTGAAGTACCCCAGGGAAATTGTGTCTACAGAGTGCTGGAAGGCCATCTCAGGGTTATTTATTCAAGATGGGTACTGTCAGACATGTTCAGATTAGGTCACATATCCCTCCACACTGATTCCACCTCTTGCAGTTTTTCAAACATTGACTTACTTTTCCTCTGTATTTGGAGATTTCTCTTGTCTTTGTTATCTAAGAATAACTAATTTACTTTGATTGATGTCTTTTCTTACCTAAAGAAGAGTTAGCAAATGGTTAGCAAATGCTACCAAATCTCACCCATAGCATATCACAGTGAACACAAAGGTGATTTAGACAAACAAGGGTTAGGATAAACAGGTGATATTTCAGTGTGTTTAATGCAGGAAGCTATCAAATGCCCATCAAGCAACTGGACCTAATTTCTGATAAAGAAGTTTTGGCTGCAGACACATTATGCAAAGGTCCTTGTAAGGACTTTGAGCAGACAACATCATCCTTGTGGCTGTATGCAACAGGGTGTTGGATGTGATAGCAAAGAATGACAAGGTTCCATGCCTACCTCAAAGCAAAGGAGTTTTGGATCTCTGTTTTGCCTGGGCAACCTTGCTACTGCCAGCTGCCATAGCTGAGGGGGAAAAAAAATCTTCATAATTTCTTTTTTTCTTTCCTTTTTTCTTTTCCTCTTAATTGACTTAGCTGGTCTTTCAGATCCCAAGAGCCAGACCTTCTACTGGAAGTTTTGTCTTCGTCACTAATGAAGTAGGCTCTGGTCTTTAATATTCAGTATTTGAACCACTCAGGCTACTTGAATCTTAATTCAGGTATTAACAGCTAAATTTGTAGTAGGCCTAAGCACAGTGGGCTTGTTGAGGCAGTGTTTTGCCTTTTTCCTGGCTGAGATTTGGCAGACCCATAGACTGAAGTATTTCCCCTTTTCCATGTCGTTATCCTCTGTACAGGGAAATCCTTGCCTTGCCTTCCCTTCCCTTGGACTGCCCAGCAAGGTCTGCACCCTCCTTTCAAGACCCTGAGGGACAGGGATGACTGTAAGGTAATTAAAAAGATTATACAACTGAGCACCCCTCTCACCCAATCTACCTCCTCATACACATCAGGTTCCCCTTTTTGGGAGTTAGTACAATTTACTGTAACACAAAGACTGACTCAAATACAGCGAATAAGCAGTTCCTTTAGAATCCACTTCCTCCTGGCCCCAGCATGTGTTACACAGATGATGCTCTGCTATGCCAGGTTTGTGAGCTCTCAAAGTTGCATCTATTTTTTATTAATCTTAGCAATGTAGCTGCACACTCAAAACATAACAAACTTTTAGAGACTGCATGACTTTCCCTAACTGCCTGTAACAGTTTCAAGATAAGTCATTTTTAAAAGAATTACTTTAAACAGGGACTGCTTTAAACCAGATCTTTCTACTTCTTGGTTTTGCTTTTATCTTGGCACAGATGCTTACCCTCTCTAGCTCCTTTGTAGAGTTCATTATGCAAAGACAAAGAAGCTACACTAACATTGTAATTTTGTTTGGCAAGGTGAGCTGCAAAACATATGCTGTGTCATGCCTTTTTATTACTGTGCAAGAGTTGCCAAAGCAGCCTAAAGGAGGAATCAAGGACAGAATCATTGCAAGGAAAAGAGGAAACAGTCCAGTTTTACAGCACTCAGGCTTGTAACCACTTGTGGTAGACAGTTTCAGAACTGGTTTAATTTTAAATTATTTTCTTACCGACAGACAGTGGCTTCAAAGTGACTTGTGTTGAGTGTTACCACTTTCTGGTCCACATTGAGCCATTTTTCAGTGCCTTGGCAATCAAGGTCCTAGCTATGCAGTGGGCACCATGCAGGAAGGAACTCTCCTTGTGTGGAGTGATGGCAGAAGCAAAGCCAGCCCCAGCCTAAAGAGAAAGCCTCCTTGAGCAGGCACTGACAGCCCTTTTCCACTATGACGAGAGTGGCATGTTGTACCTTATTCTGCTTATGCTCCTAGAGCAAAACCTGTATTTCTCAGTCTAGACAACCTGTAATCAGGCAAGTGGAGAGCAGGCCAAGGGAACAATTAATGGGTGTGATCTCAGCCTCCTGCAGCCTACTCTAAAAACCTCTGAGGACTGGCTTTCTATGCAGGCATCTGTGGGAGCAAAGATGAGTGAGTACTGCTGGACTCATCCCTCCGCTGGGGCTGACCAGGTCATGGGTGTCCTGCTCCCTCCCTATGCTGTGCTTTCATTTTAAGGGGATCAAGGAAATTATTTGGCTTAAAAATAACCCAAAAGATAAATTACTTTTAACTTGTTCCCAGATAATAAGCCACCTCATAGCCCTGCAGCAGAGGAGAGTGTGAGCGAGAGGCTCAAGAGGGGCAAAAGAAAGGCAGTTTTTCCTGTATAACATAAACACCCCATTGCAATATCTCCTGGGTGCTTTGGTTGCAATGTCCATGAGCCTGCCTGAAACTCTGGATATGGCGTGAGAGAAGCGTCTCTGTGGAAGGAGGCCTAGCTTCTCTTGGGGTAGCAACTCCTGGCATAGCTAGTGGCTGCCCAGCCCATGGTTTCTGCTCACACCCTGCTGAGGGGTTGCACAGTGACAACTCCCTTCACTGCTCCTTCTCAGATCTGGCAAACCTTCGGAATGGGGAGGGAGGAGAAAGGGAAGTGGCATTCATCTTATAATGTCAAAAAAGAGGTAATGAAAGTGTAGTGATGCCAGTTGTTTGCTGCATGGTGCAGAAACACAGAGGCAGCCTCACCTCCTTCTTTAAAGCCAGGGTATTGTGCAGAGCAGTGAGCACCCTGCAGCCAGCAGCCCTCCCACCCCACCACCTCCAGCAACCACTTGTGGGCTCAGGTCAGGGAGGCTGATGGAGGGGAACAAGATGGGGAACATATCCGGAGGAAGGGAGTGGGGTGGGTGTTGTTACCAATCTGCAAACTCAGGCTACCTCAGGCAAAAGGAGGCACTTCTATGAGCTGGGAAAACACCCAAAAAGGAGAAACTGGAAATGTTTCCCTCTCCGGTCAGTTTGCTCACCATTAGCGTTTGCATTCCTTCCCTGTTCTAAGTAAATGCTGTATGTCAGAATTCAAAGAAGTGATAACCAGCTTGGGTCAAACGCCTGAGGGAAAAAGACAAGGCAAGAATGCCATGAGCAATTCCCCAGCTACAGATTTGCTCCCACATCCCTGAAGGTTAACCCTCTGCACGGACACAGCCCAGGAAGGCTGACACTAGTTAAAGATACTGATGCCTGTAAAGTGCAGAGATGTAAGGAGCAACGAAGCGGTTTGCTGTTCTCTAAGAGGCAGAGCATAGCAACAACTGTACTCTGGGACTGAGAGGTAGGTTTCCTCAAAGAGACAAGCTAAAACTCACTGTCCCACTTAGCACTGCTTTCAACCCCACATATGACACAGATCCGAAGCAAGGCAGTGACAGTGAACTTGTCCTTTCAAATGATGATATGCAGAAGAAACTTTCCAACTATCATCTTTTCATAACACAGGCAAAGCGCCAGAGAGACCACTTCAGCATTGCTGCCCTCCTCCTCCTGGTGAGGATGAAGAGGGGATGGAGAACCTGCAAGGCAGTGCCATAGGCAGGAGATGGGCCACAGGGAGCAATGGCAGCCACTGTGGTCTCTATGGATTTTGGAAAAGAGCAGCCACTGCAGAAATCTGTCATTTACATTTAACATCCTGTTGTCTATGACGATGCAGTCCTTTTGGGAAACTCAGTCATGGTGATTAAAAATAAAGCAGCAGTGTGGAAACAGTGAGACAAACAGCTCTGTCTCCGTGCATCCAAGCTGACACGCCTGGAGTCTTCAAAGTCCAGTCACACTCAGCCCAGATCAACTCCATTCCTCACAGGAAAGCTGTGCTGGAAACCACTTGTAAGCACATCCCAGCAAAACAGTATTATCCAAAGTGTTTACCTGTGGTTGATGTGGAATTACAGTGACAGGAGACTTTCCTGTGGCTTCACCAGGCTATTTTAAATTCGAGGCAGGCATAAGACAAGAGACAGTACGTGCTGTTCATGTAGGGAAACTCCTTTATTAATATTCAAGCCTTGGGACTGGCCTAAGGCAGAGATTTTTTTGAAGCATGCAACACATTTAAAATGCAGATTTGCCTTTAACATCTAAAACGTTGATGCACCTAAAATCACTGGTACACCTAAAATCAGGACTTCACAGGAACCCCATTTCCTCTGAGCACCAACGGGCTTCCCTTGTACGAGTGGAAATATTCTTGGTCTCCAGTCATCAAAGGGTAATCTCTCTCAGAGAGAAAGAAAAAGCAAAACCTCAAGAAGCTGCAGGACATGCGGGGCATAAGTTTTACTGTCTAAACAGTTACTTGAACCAACCCAGTGATATAAAAAAAGCACACTTCCATCCTCCTTTTGCCCTGGAAACACAGTTTAGAGGATTTAGAAGAGACGTGGATTGCTGGGCCACACTGTGAGTAATTCACATGGGATTGGACACTGAAGTGGCACATGCCCCCCATGGCCTCCATTGCTCCTGGAGCCCCTGGCTGAGGCTGGAGGGCTGTAGTGCCTCCGAACTGCAGCAGCAGCACATCTGCCCACAGGTTTGCCTCACAGGGCTGGTGCCAAAGCTGTATGATTGATGCAAAGCAATGCACCAGCTGTACAGCTTGCGTCCAGGCTGAGCAGGCAGGGCAGGCAGCTGGAGCAAGAGCTGCATCTCCCTCATGCCAAGTTGTCTCTGCCTGTGAGTCATAGCCCTGACTCATGAGCTGGTGTGGATTAAGCTGTAATTTGAAAATGTTGCCGTCCTCGCTGCTCCTCTCCTGGAGGTGGCAGAAGCGAACACATACTCCATCATCTGAAGTATTCAGCCAGATATGCGAGTTCAAACCCCAGGTGAAGGCAAGGTAAGTGTGCAAGCAAGCACACACCTTGCTGTAATCAAGCTGGAAGAGGAGGTTTCCACGCCTACTTGGCAGCTGGAAGATGCCTGCCACTCCTGTCTGCCAGCCTCTGTGATAGCTCAGCCGCCTGCCCCTGCCCAAATCCCTCAAGTGGGCCCAGCACCCCGGAGAAGGTCTCTCTGCTCAACCCACATGCCATGGGCATCCTCTTTAACATCTAAGACTGGGCAGGTGTCTGCCAAATGTCTGTGTCAGTGCCCTAAGGCTCGTGAGCACCATTTCTCTTGGCGTTTGCATTGCCCTGGAAAATTAGTTACACTGGGGCTAAAAAGCTAGAACATTTGCATTGACATATATTTAACTGAAATAGCCAATTAAACAAGAATAGCTTTGATTTAAGTGAAAATTAGACAAGTGGCAGCACCCAGGATAAGATTGATCAGGATTGTTTGTGAACTCCCACTCACATTTCTGTTCAAAGAGCCAAAATCACATACCATGTGCTAATTCTGGCTCTCAATGGATTTTTTGGGGGGTGGGGGGTTTTGTTTGGTTTTTTTTTTCTCTGGCATTAAACCACCTGTTGGAAGACAGACCATGCCTTATCAAGCATAAAGGCAACCAGTACAGCACTAACTCATCAACAATTTCTGTACAAATGGAAGGATGCATTTGTACAGGATCAGCACTTTGCACCAGGAAGCCACTATGTATGTGATACTTCATTGGAAGCCATAAAGCTAGATTGTTTTTCTTCTGTCAGCAGCCCACGTGTACAATGCTTTAACTGAAACAGTTTAATCTTGGCCCTTTGATTACAGCTGCACATCCCTTTCCCATAGGCTGGTCCTTTGCTTCGGGTTAGTCATTGCTTTTGGTTTACACTTAGGAATTTTATTTGATGCGAGTGCAGATAACCGGTGCGTATTTCCCCAGCTTTCTCTCTCTCTGTTCTTTTTGCCTTTAATCTGCTGGGTTCTCCCTGCAGAGATCCTCACCCAGCTGCTCTCCTGTTCGAAGCCAGTTTCTGCAGGGGAAGAGATGGGTCGCTTGTATTTAGCGATGCCCTTACTATTTACCGACGTTAATTCCCTTGCTCAGACTTATTTTCACCTTTATTCGCCAGGGTTTCACCCGAAATGGGAAAAGGGAAGGCATCCCAGCCCTGCTCGTAGCTCTCCCGGGTTCAAGGTAGGGATGTGCCTGCTGAGTCACTGCCTGGGGTTAACTCGCTCCAGCCTTGCGACAGCAAACACTCATTAGCGGAACAAAAGAGATGTCGGCAGTTAGCAGCCTCTGATTAAAGGCCAGCCTGTGCCTTTGGGAAGAGGGATGGAGGAGGGGGAACACGGGAGCCCCAGGCACCAAACCCTCAGGGGCCGGGGGCAGCTCCTCCGGCGCCCTGCAGCTCGCAGGTTTGGTGCCTCCAGGAGCATCCCCGGGCTGGCTCTGAGCTGAGCAGGACGAGGCAGGCAAGGGGAGGGATGCTCGAGCCCACGCCGCAGACAGCAAAGCCTCCCAGCAGGGACCAGCGCTTGCTAAAGAACCCGCTATAGGCGTGAATGTTTGCGTTCCTTCCAAGGGATATCAAGCCAAATTTCATGTCCTGGTTCCAGAGTGAATTAGGACGGTCAGACACCCTGATTCAGAGAACAGAAACGTAGAGGTAAGGCCAAATGCTAATGTCTTTCTCCAAAGGGGATGGAGTGCTGGATCGCTGCCTTTCTAGCAATCAATTCAGCAGAAAGGGAGGAAGGAATCACAACCCTACAGGCTACTGCTTTTTTTTTTTTAAAAAAAAAAATCTTTGCTTGGAAGGGTCACCTGGGAAAGCTGTTCACTGAGGTGAGCAAGTCTAGAGAACAGCGCCTGGTGAACATACACCCTATACCTCGTTTGCAAAGCTTCTCTGCTGGGGGAATGTGACTTCTCTCTGTGAAGTACTGCTATTCCCCTGGGAATATGTGCTCTGAACATGGGCCAGGAAGGAAAGAGGCTGCCAGACCCTCCCACTTTTTGGCATCCGCTTAAAAAAAGGGCAGGGAGGTGTGCTTAAATTCCCTTTTAGGTTTCTCTTGGTTGGCTAGACTTATCCTGGGCCCTGTCTGGATGGCACTGTACAGGTAGTGTGTGCCAGGTTAAAGAACCTCATTGCGGTCCTCCAGCATTGCCCAACACCTCCATCCCAACTGCCAGACAGCTGCAGCTGGTCTGTTAAGGTACATTAACACCAATGCTTTCCAGAGCAACCCACCCCATACTGCAATCTGCTGGGCAGCCCCTGCAGCAGGCAGCAAAAGCACAAATCACGGCCAGGCCACAGCAAGCAACCCCTGACACCAGATCCAGTGCCTCAAGAGAAGTGTGCTAACTCTGCCAAGCTTGCCCCTTTTTGGCACCCAAGTGAGCCAATCCTTCCTGGTGCATACCCAACCCTTCCTTGTCCTTTCCTGGAAAAGCCATGAGCCTTCTTTCCCAGTAGCGTCATCACCAGGCAGTTGAGCTGGTGCCCATGGGGAGTCTGGGACATCCTCCTCCTCCCTGAGCTGGACTTTCAGGCTGCACAGGCAGGCCAACATCAGGGGCTGCCCTGGCTCACACCTCAGCTGTTTCCTCTGCAAATCTAACAGATGCTTGCAGCAAAGAAACAGAAACCAAATCAGAAAAATGAGGCAGCTGCAGGAAAGCATGTTGGTGGACTGCTGCTGGGTTCTGCTGACTCTGCTTGTGCTCCCTTTTGTGTTGCGATCTACCTTTACTGCTGTTTGTAGCCTCCTCAGGCTGCCTCTCCAGCAAGAAAAAAAGTGGTGATTGCTGGGAATATTGCTGCACAATGGGAAAAGTAGCTAAAATAGAGGCTGGGCAGGATGCTGAAGAAGTCATCTTCCTACAGTGTCCTTAACACAAATACTTCTATGGAAAATTAATCATCCCTCTTTGGGCTTTTTTCCAGAGGCCCCTCTGACTAATTCTGCCCAAAACAACCAGGCTGACCCTGCACAACGGAGTGATGGTAGCAGACAAGACTTGCTCACGTTTGGGTGGAGGCAGCGAAAAACTGTTTTGCAGCCCTGCCCCAAAAAATCCTCAGGCTGACTCTGCCAAAAACCACACCAAACATATGGTAAATGAAGTTGCTGGCAGGGAGCTGGCTTAGATGGCAGAAGTGTTTCAGCAATGAGGACTGCTTGTATTTACACTGCTTTAAGCATCTCCTCTGTTAAGGAGGAGAAGGCAAAGGAGAGGGCAATGCCATTTTTTTGGGGTGTGCTTTTGATGCTTCTCCATGCACATTATTTTTATGACAATACAAGCATAGTCCAAGCACTTGTTCCATCCTGCGGCTAAGAGCAGAAATGGCATTGCAGAAGGTTTCACCTTGTAAGGCAAGACTCCCATGGAAGAGCTAACAGAAGGGTTTTCTCTCTTGGAACAGGAGCTCTGCCTATTTTGCCATAGGAATGTCCTGTACATTTCACGGTGCTGATGAAATCACATACAGATGATTAACACCATCATTAACATCATCTCAACAAAGGCTTTTATTCTCAGGGCAGGTTTCTCTGCCATATATCTTGGGCCACATTCCAACTTGTAAAGCCATATCAACCAAATACATCCACAGGAGCCAGACGAATTTCCCGGCAGATACCAGACACAGAGATGCTCTGCCCCAGCTGCTTTGTACAGTGTGGCTTCCTTGTGGAACACTGTGGTCCCACCGGAAATCTGAGACTTGGAGTCATGGCAATAAATATACCTTTCCTCACTTTATGTCCTTCACAAGAATTTAAGTACATTATACCATTTCCAGGGCGCTGCCGATTGCTGTGAAATGGCTCTGCAAAGCAGCAAGATACTAAGAAAAAGTATCCAGAGTTGCCAGATATCTTCAGTGATTTGGAAGGCAGACATACCTGTGGTGGCTACAGCTACAGAAAGAGGTTGAAAATGGACCAGCCAAACAATGGTGCCTTTTCTTGAGTCTGGGGTGTCATTTTTCCTCCTGGAGCTGTAGTGGTGGAGTGCCAGAGGAAAAGCTCATCTCCACATCCATGGACAGCTTTTCACCAACCTTTGTGGGCTGCAGCTTGGAGCTCGAGATTTCTCCAGCTCTGCTCCATTTCCAAGCTTCTCCCATTCGCCTGTAGGCCATGGCATCCCAGCACTATGTTGCCCTGGCAAGGAGCTTTTGTAAGAGAAGGCAGAGACACAGATACCTCAGAGACGTTGTCTAGCTCTTGCCAGAGCCTCCATGCACACACCTTTCTAGGACTGAGTGATTACATAAACCAATGGGGTGACCAAACCCCAGGTAATCTGTTTGTTCAACAACCTAATCGGGGCAAGAAAAATGGAAGACTGATCAAAATTGCAGAGCAAATTTTTGTGCACAGTCCACCAACGTGCATCAATCAACTCTTCCTCCAGCTTTTCTTTCTTGCCATGCATTCGGCAGTCAGTCAGTAGTGCCTTAGAAACATCTCACTAGCTGCCCACATTCAAAATGAGAGCAGCAGCAAAAATAAAAGGAAATATACAGACGGATGACTTAAGTGAATTTGGAAATCGCTTCTGATATTAAACAATCCTTTAGTCACAGACACAAAAAAGCCTCTAAATTCCCTGCCTCTGATGTAAACAGCAGAAAGAAAAAGTCATCTGGAAGGACAGGATGATTCATGCTGAGGACCTGACTTGTAATATTCATCAGTGTTGAAATTGCTTCTGCAAGATGACTACATGTGAAAGCAGCACCAGCGAAATCCCAGATTCTGCCATGAGAATTATCATTAATGGCAAAGTGGTGTGGTGAGACTCCAGTGCCACAACCCTTGCTCAAGTGAGTAATTATAAGTCATCCGACCAGTCCCATCTAAACCAACAGCATCATTCAGGTAAGACTGCTTTACGTAAGCGCAGCGTAGCTGTAGACTGGAGCACGCTCAGGCTTTGCAGCCCTCTTCAGTAACAAAATAGAAGTTTTTTTCCTCAGGCTTGCAAGGGTTTCCTTACAAAAAGGTTGCTCAATTCGAACATTTAAAGAAGACCAGAAAATTTGGCCAGTCTTTCCTTCTATGTTAATCACCCTGACCCAAGCGGTAAGAGGGCACAAAAGGCCATGCTAACTTTATGCATTGTTAGAAGATACTTTCCCCTGCATATTCGAATCTGTTTACTTAATCTTCCAGGCCTCTGCCCATGAATATTAAGTTCCTTGATCACTATGCATCAGGAGTCATCTTTGCACCATCTGTTTGTATTTGTCATCTAACCCTTGTAAATATTAAAATGCATTTTGTTCTCAAGTTCATGGA
This sequence comes from Piaya cayana, assembly GCA_013389865.1. Taxonomy (NCBI): domain Eukaryota; kingdom Metazoa; phylum Chordata; class Aves; order Cuculiformes; family Coccyzidae; genus Piaya; species Piaya cayana. The sequence goes on from WAAB01024919.1 coordinate 372,801, forward strand.
TCCTAGCAGGAGAGCTATAACCACAGAGGAACAGCACTGTGTGAAACTATTGGCAGTGGTAGGACTCTGCTGCAGATCCTTGTCTTGCTACTATACAGTAATTAAACAAAAGTCAGAACCTGCCCCAGAGACGGATGCTTAGTCCCCATGGCTCCCTTGAAGGCCCCAAAGAGATGGTGAAGTGGTCCACATCCCTGAAATTGATATGGGCACTCTTGTCTATGCTTCTAAAAGGAGGTAATGACAGAAGAGAAAGCAGGCTGCACTTCAGGGGAGCAGCCTTTCTGAATTCCAGGCATGCCAACAGGAGCAAGCTACTCTGCTCAGGCAAAAATATAACTGGGCTTGGCTGGAAGGGCTTAGCCTGTTTAATGTGGTAGTCTGTGCAGCTGGCCTAAGCAAGCTCTCTAATGTGCACTGGCAGGGAAGAGACAATTGAGTTAAAAATAAGTAAATGAGTAGATACGCAGAGTTGTGGTCATACCTGGGATGGCCATTAAAGAAGTGAGATAGTCACCCATCACCTGGGAGGTAAAGTTCAAGGAGGGCTAGGCAAATGCCAAGGGAAACATCGATAAAGTGCAGTTGTTATAATATAAAATTAATCCTTAGAGGGTGCTCTGCCTGAAAATTTTATTAGACCATGCAATCAGGACACCCCTGCCTCATATTGCTGAGATTCAACTTTATTAACACAAATAAATGTGTACTTTTATCCTGTGAGTAAGAAGAAACATGCTCTATGGCTGAAGACCTCTGTAGACAACAAATGCTGGCTGGTAAGCACCCCTCATACACACCGTTCTTTGCCAGAGCCAGTCAGAGACATACCTTGCAGCAGACTCACAATGATTTACATTGCCTGAGGATTTGCCTTTCTGTGCTCCTATAAATTAACCTATATGCCAGGCAACTATCAATAAGTACTCAAATTGTTACTGTCTAGTTAAAACCTAATGTAGTTCGGTAAAAAGGGATCATTTAAGAGATTAAATGGAATCATATTATTTCTATCTAATGTGTTGGTAGCAACAAATTTAGGCAAGAAAATGGTGGACAAATATTTGTTTAACTGGAAGAGTTATCTGGGCTTGGACAAGATACCAGTTGCCACTCTGCTTGGCCTTGCAAACATCCTACACTAGGAGGTTACCTATTAAGTGATAGACAATATATCTTGTTAATTGTTAGAGCATGATGACCTTAGACTTTGGCCAGGTATTTAATAACACCATCTGCTGTCTAGGTCTAAAATGCTATTATTTTTACATGAGGATTACTCTTCTTGCTTCACAAACAAAGCTATAATAACAGTGCTAAAAGAGAGCAGAGCAGTGTGGTATTTAAATCCAACTGTCCAAGTAAAACATGCAGGAGGTGCAGCTTACCCAAAAAAATCCCAGATGCATTGTGTTGTATCTGGAAATCCTGATATGTTGAAGGCTGAAAGGCTGTGATCCAGCCTTATGGATTGAACTCAGGAAAAACTCTTGTGAGTCACCTGAGAAAGGGCCAGAAGCAAAATCCATCCTTGTGCAGGCTGATGGATGCTTTGTTCTTTCTGTCACTGTTGCCACTTCCCCCAGAAAACAGCAATAGTCCACCATTTGGGAATTGCTCTCCCTTCAGATCTTTTTCTTAAAGATAACGTGCTTTAAAAGCACACACATTTAGTGCCAAATAATCGCATTTATCTGATTTTATAACTAAATCTATAAAGGCTCCAATCCTATTCCTGCTGACAGTGATGAGATTTTTTTTTTCCTTTGGCTTCTTACAGAATTTAGGGAAGGGAAGAAAACTGAATTTTTCTGTGCAGCTGCTGTCTTCTGATCAGTGTTTCCACCCCTTTGTGCAGCCCAGTGTTTCATATAAAGCCATTCCTAGTGCACTTGGAACCTGAGCCTACTGGATTCAGTGACAAAAGTCTTATCAATTGAGATGAGTCAGTTTCTCACTCTGGAATGATGCAATTTTTGTGGAAATAGTACTTTCTTCCTTATCAAGAGAAGCTGAAACCTGGTAGCCGGTGAGCTGCCACAGATTATGGAGGAAGCATTAGAAGTGTGCTCCACTGTGCTCCAAAACACAAGGCAAAGAGAAAGAGCACAGGCTGTACTTCAGATTAAAAAGTGTACATTTGCACTGGGAATTTTAGAAATGTTTTTGTTTTGTGGTATTGCTTACTGCAGCCTGTCACTCTAGTATGTACATGAGGGATACAATGATCGGGACTCCCTCACACTCTCCAGATTAATTTCTGTAGCAGACCTAAGAGTATCAGACCTAAGAGAAGCAGTGCTTTACTTGGCACTCTCTTGCAACAGAGGGGTCAAATATGAAACCAAACATATGAATGTAATTAGGAGGGTATGTAAAATATGGAGGCTGGATGTCTTAACAGTGTCTGGAGCAGGCATGTCTTGACATGTCAATGGTTAAAGAGGATTTTAAGTATTCCAGTCTGTTAGACAGTGTATCTGGTTACATCTGAAAAGAGTTTCTCAGTCTTTTGCTTATACGACTGGTCTCATATTTCAGGTGTGCAAGTTTGATCTGAAACACCACTGTTCAGAAGCATTCACCTCTTTTTGAAGTATGTGAAACAATATCTTTTTGTTACCGATGACAGCTTGGAAGATGATGTGAAAATGCCCACATTCCTCCCATACTTGCCTAGCACCAATTCTGAGGCAGAGACAATGTTATGGATATTTATATATGCTATCTGATGGTACATAGAGCAGGTTGCAGTGGTATTTTTTTGCCATCTGTAAACACAGAGACACTGGTATTTTCATGCCATATGTAGTTGTGTGGGGGTTCTTTTTGTTATGTCAAAAATGACAAAGTAATGGCTAAAACCTGTGCCAAACATATTTACAAAAACCGTCTCTGCCCTTTGCCTAAAATTTGCATTTTCTTTTAAGCCTTTCCAGGGGAAGCAGTAGGCAAAATCCCAGCAACTAGAGGCATGTGCAAGGATTCAAAAAGCTTTTGAATACATTTCTACACCCTGCTGACCTATTCATCAAAACATCCGCCAAAACCCATAACTCTCAGTATAAAACAAAATTCAGAAGAAAGAACCTGGCTTGCATTAACCTACATCTTTCCAGGTTACTTGCCACCATGGGCTTTCACAGCAGAAGATGAGACGAGCCCATTATGTGACTTTTCTGTCATCCCTAAGAGTTTTCTCAGGTCCTTGGCAGAGGGGGGTCACCAGCAGGAGCGACTCTCCTTCAGCACCAGCAGTGGGTCAGGCTGGGACTCCTCTGGCTGAGGTAGTGGTGACCTGTTGGCTGCATAGCCTCCTGGCCTCACGTTGAGCAGTGCTGCGCATGGTCACCTTGGGCCAAATGCTGCCTTGGTGCAAACTGAGTGACTTAGCGGAACTGCCCCAATGGGAACGGTGCCCACTGTGTTCATCAGTTACCCAAGATCAGAGGTGGTGAGCAGTATTAGGTTTAGATGTGCTCCTTCTTTTCCCAGATTTCTCTCTGTTTAAAACACTGTCCTGCTTCAGGAACGTTGTGCAAACCCAGGCTGAGGTTCCCACATTCCAGAGAGTGTTTGTGGAAGCGTAAGTGTGACAGCAATTGCTTAAACTGACTGAAGTACACATAGCAGCATTTCGCTCACTTTACACTTGCATCCCATGTGCAGTTTTTTCCAAATTTTAATATGAATGCCTATTTTATATTCTGTGGGTGCACACATACATACATACACAGAACATGTTTTGTACTGGTTAGTATCCAGGCCTGATAAGAATATCAAAGAAAAAGTGTTGCTGCTAGTTAAACACTTCTATAGCAGTACTGAGCCAGAAGGACATCCCTCTGCAGTGAAGAGGAGGAGGCCCATTCAGCGATTTCCCCACAATATCATTGTCGGTGATGCTGGCAGTGTTGCCATCCCACTCTGCAGTGGGTGGAGCGCAGTTCACAAGCTCCTCAGGACTTGATAGGAAATCAGACCTATCTCAAGAGTAGCCCTGTATTCCTAGGAAGCCTTGCTGACCCATTTCTCTCTCTGTCCTTGGCAGTGTGCCTTCCAGCAGCTCAGGGAGGGATGGCACAGACAGTGGCAGGTGATGGGACAGATGTGGGTGCAGCATGAGGGGCTCCTGCAGCAGGTGCAAATAGATGACACTGCTGAGGTCCCTTCCTGGCTGCCATTTTTGACCTGCTCCCTTTTGCTCCAGGAGCATCCCACAGCAAAGGGATGGGGGCACTGGGCAGATTTAGCTGTGCTGCAGCTGTTGGCACTGCCAGATTTGCTCCAGCAGGCGTATCAGCAGTACTGGGCAGAACCAAGCAACCAGGGTAGGAGAGAGCCAGGACTGCTTCTGGCAGTAGTACCAACTCAGCGTGCTCACCAGGGCAGAGCCACAGGTGTGATGCATGCTCCCCTCTGGTAGCTCACCCAAGTCCAAGGCCATCTGGATCAAAGACAGGATGAGTTGGTATCCAGCAAAGCAAGGCCAAGCTCCTCTCTCCAGCATGGTGCTCTGGGGTGATGATTTAATTGTCTATTATGTAAGATTTAACAAAAGCTATAGAACAAAACTATTGTAAGTAAGAATGTTAATTGAGGGCTGAGTCAGGCTACAGCTAGTGCAGAGATGCTTTTGAGACTCTCATACCCTACCCTTTTCCATTTGGTCTGTATTTTTTCCACTTAATTACAATGTGTGTGGAATGGCAGTGAGCAATAATAGTAACTGGCAGAGGGAAAAATGGATGATGAAGGTGATCATCCTTTTGCCTCTGGATCAGTCATTGAAACTCATCTTATATTTGAACTACCCAGAAGTTATTCACTTCTGAGGCTGTGCAGAGTGTATGGGAAATGAAACAGAGGATTTCCATCTGACTCAGGCCACATCTCCACTGTGGCCAGGGAGATAAACAGAGTGGTCTTAGCACCAGGTAACTAGTCCTTGCTGAAGTCTATGCTGGTGTGTTTTTTCTCCATTGTTGCCCTCCTTGGGGTGGGTTAAAAAAGCTGTGGACATGTCTGCCTATGCCTCAGCAAGCTGCCACGGGGTTCAACACAAAAATACAATGGTCTCCTCCATGCCAGCTGCCATTAGCCTGGCCTCTAAAGGACTCTCCATGCAGACCATGGAGCAAAGAGGCAGCTGCCTCTTTCTCCTGATCATGATGAAGCATGTTGAAACTGTGGTGAAACATGTTAGGGAGAGTTAAAGGGGTTAGTTGTTGAGGGATGCCTACCTGGTACCTTCCAAGTGCACGTGTGAAACCCCTGAATCAGCAGCAAGTGGCAGCTGTGCAAGTAGCCTCTGCAGCCACCACAGCGAGCTCATCAGCACAGCCATTCTTTGGCATGACGCAGGGAACTTGGAAGGTTCCATTAGGAAGATGACTGGTCCTCAGTCCCTTATCCAGTCCCACTTGGGAGATTAAGTGATATGCAAGGCCCAGCCTTTGGCAAATTCCTTTTAATGACTGAAATTTGGAGGAGGAGGTGCTTAATTGCCAGTTCCAGCATAACTCTACAAGTTATTAATTTTGCTGGTGTACTTTTTATCAAACATGAACTCAACCGCACCTCTTAGTAGGCACATCTTTCTGCTGCTCAGTGTGAGCAAGAGATGCAAGTGCCTGGATAAGGAATATGTGTGATTTTTTGCCTGAAAGTACAAGTGGACAGGATGAGGTAATGCAACATAGCTCTGCCACTTAAGTTTATAAATGCATCATTTGCATATTGTATTCTCTAAGACTTGGGCATACTTCTGTTAACTCTTGCTGTGTTGTAAATTGAAGTAATGTAATTGAGTGACTAGCAAAAATGTGGGCAGCCCAGCCACCTCTCAATGTGCCTGCAAAGAAACAAGGTTGCAGCGTAACATGGGCATGCAATACCCAAAATTCCTCCTGAAGGAAGAGTGGACTGTTCAAGAGCCTCTCTTGTAGCTGCTGTATGCCACTCCATATGCTGTAGTGCTTCCCCTAAAGAGCAGCCCCCCTGAGGCAGAGGAAGAGGGGAGCATGGGCAGGAAAGGCACCAGCACAGTGTATCTCATTACCTAGCTAGGCAAGTATCAGTGTTTGCTCAGTGTAAAACCTTAGCAGTTTCTAGGTAACTGGAGAGGGAATCCACCTCCCCTTCAAGTCTCTGAACTAGCTGATCTGTGCAGATGCCAAACCAATCAGCACCTGCCTCCCAGAGCCAGAGTCCCTCCAGACACCCATGGCCTGAAGTGAGGACAAGGCAACCACTGGGTGAGCAGAAAAGTGGGACTGCAAAACTGCTGGTGCTGGCAGGAAACCTTGAAGTCAGCAGCAGCAAAGACCACCTTCAGCTTGGCTGTCCCCCACACCAGTGGTGGTCCCGTCCTGCTTCAAACTGTGTGGCCAGCAGCCACTGAGGCCAGGATGCCTTTAGGGATGGCCAGCTCTTCTGGCATGCCCTGAGAGGTGACTTGCCAGCTAGAACTGTCAGCGAGCACCAGTTTGCTGCTTTGGGGGGACATTCTGGTAATGCAGGAACTCCCACGCTGGAAATAGCTTTAATAGCTCTGGCCCAGGCTTTGAGAAGGTCTGGGCCTTGGTTTTGCTTTTTATTTCGTGTGACAACCTCACTGCCAATTCCCCCAAACAGGGAAAAAGTATTTCCCAGCCCAAACTCCCCCACCCAACCAAGAAGCCCTTTGGCACACCCTCCCCAGGTCTCCTCTTCTTGCTTTGCTCAGGCGTACCAGATCTTCAATGCATGAAGAAAGGGAAGCAGAAAGGAATACAACTGGCTGGGGCTTAAATAGAAGGTTTAAAACTGTCTGTAATTTTTTCAACAATCTGTTTCTGCTCCTATTTTGTAATGTTTCCAGTGAAGTCCTCACCCCCATCCAATTTTTGGAGGGTAGTTGGAAGCCTGTTGACTCCTACGCAGGAGGCAGGGAGCAGAACCGGCACAGTGTCACAGAGGGGTCACGGCTTCTCAGGCTTCCTGTTTATTTTGGGAAGGGGTCACCCGGCCAGCCAGCCGCTCTGCCTGCGCCCAGGGAAGCCCCCAGCCACTGCATTCCTGCCCCCCTTGCCCGTGGCTGCAGACAATTGCCAACTGTGGCTTGCAATGCAGAGCACCAAGGCGATGTGTAAATGGGATAACCTGACATGCCTATTTACCCAGCCTGGGGATAAGGGGTGGAAGCTTTTCCACATCAATTGCCCTTTCTTCTGGCATCTGGAAGTATCTCTCTGAAGTTTTTATTTCTCTTTGGAGGGTAGTAACCTCTGAATTTCTCAATTATTTCCATGATCTTTTCCTTGCTGCTTTTTTCCTATTGCTGTTTGAAAAGAGGGCGTAAAGTCAACTGCTCAGTTAAAAACAGAGTTATTTCCTTTCTTAAAGAAAGCGTGCAATTTTTGCTCAGAACCACCTAGGGTACAGCCCACCAATGAAGCAGAAGCTGTAGCATCCAGGCTCTTCCTCGCTGCGCGACTCCCTGGTAAGGAGCGCTCAGATATGTGCTCAAACTTTCTAGAGCAAAAATCATAGCAGAATAGCAGCATACATAGCATTTCCGTATTTTGGAAGATATCCATGAACTAATGGTACACCAGTGTCCTGCTGGTGCTTCCTTTCCTAGGCAGGCTCTGCTTAGGTGGCACCTCATAGCTCTTCAGAAGATAACACCGAACAGCAGCGTTTGGCATAGCTATTAAAAGGAGTTAATAAAAGGGCCCCATGTATGGCAAAAGGCAGACACCAAGTAGCTGCTTGAGCCTCTCTCAATCCTCTGGCACGTCCTGCCTGGCAGGGTGCTAGCGCAGTGACCTCCCTCCAGCCTCTGCGGAGGAGTACTCTGCCAGTGCCTCTGTTGGCTCCTGCGGTCAGCAGTCAGCTCCAGTCTGCAGGGCAGGGCAGCCGTCAGAACAACGCTGATGAGTGGCTCTCAGGGAAGCTACTCCTGGCCTGCGAGCATGTAAGCGCACATGGCTTTATATTCATAGTGATGCTCCTGTGAATAAAGTTATAAGTGGTTGTAAACATTAGCAGGATCAGTCGCTTGCCATGAGGCTGTCCAAAGCCTACTTATGTCAACAGGCTGTGCCTGATGATACTCTCGCCTGCGTCAGTATCAGTATCTTTTTAAAATTTTGCTTTCTATGCCACTAAATAAAATGCTATTGGGTGGAGATTTTTCTTTTTCTCTAATATTATTCTCTTTTCAGTGTGTCATGAGGCCGGCTTTGGGACCAGAGCCAATGTGAAAGCAGGACATTGCCTGAACTGTTATTTGAATTGCACATCTTCAAATCCATACATAAGAGGGTGGTGGTAGTGATTCACTCTCAAAATGATAGATCATTTTAAACAAAAAACGGTGTTTCTAAAATGACTACCAGTAGCTCACTCTTGCAGGCAAACATGAGCAACGGTCTACAGGCAAGATCTGGCAGTTGCTTTAGGAGCTTTTGAACTGTTTGGTAAAAATTGCATAATCCTTACTTAGGCAAGAAGCCCACTGAAACCCAGGTTCATTCAACCTTCTGGAAAATCCTCTGGAGCAATCTCCCATCTCCAGTTGGAATGAAAATGGCAGAAAAGCCAGAAAATCAGGAGGTGCCTTGGAGCTAAGGCAAAGCCCCTCTGTTCCTACCTGAACCCTCCTCTCAGCAGAGGCTCTACAAACATTCTAACAAATATTTAACAGCTGACCTCCTGGTGATATATTGGCAGAGGCTGTATCTGCTGTCAGGTTTTTGCAGCTTGAGCTGGCAGGCCTTGCTTTCAGCCACAATGGCGCTGCTTTGGTGGGCTCCTTGGCTCTCAATCACCTGCATTTAACTAAATTCAAAATTTGAAGGACTATTTCCAGCCTCTCCCCTCTCAGTGCTGCGAGAGTAGCCTCCATATTTCATTATGGATCAAAGAAGGACACCTGGTAGCACACTCCAGCATAACCACCCTTCCCATCTTGGCTCTGGTTGCTCCATTCCAACCTCTTTTCTCCCTTCCTTCCATCAACCATGCCATTGGGCACAACTGAGGCAAGACAAAGCCCTCTCACACCATGCTGGGCACCGATAAATGCCACCACAGTGTTCCTCAGCTGGGCACTGCCCTGGCCTCGTGCAACCCTCATGCTCATCCAGGTGTTCTCTAGCACCCACTGCTCCTATGTATAGCATTGGAGTGTCATAGCAATGGGCGTTCCACAGAGATCAGGCAAAAAAAGGACAGTTTCTGTTTCTCCCTCACCCCCCCAAGAAAGGAACAAGAAGCAAACGCATTATCTGTTCAATTCATGTGCAGTTACTGCTGTAACAGTCAGCAGCTTTGAGGACTTTTTTTGTGTGTGATTTGATACACAAACCACATTTCCTATGTTAGCACTGTCACTAGTTTTTATCTGCTTTTTGACACTGAGCTTCGCAGTGTGGGTTTTTTTGCCTTTTCCACCAGAATAAATTCAAAGGCAGCAGATGCAGCAAAACCAGAATACTGGTCATCTCAGTTTTTCCAAAGAGCTAGTTTTCACATTGGAAATAAAGGAAAATAAATACAGATCACATTTTCTCTCCTGCAGTTAAAAGCCTGCCGCAGCTGAAAGCTTCGCTTTCTTCTTCCCCTGCAGCCTCACTCAGCTAGCACTCCAGCTCTGTTCATGATCTGAAATGTGCAAACACGCTGTTTCTTGGCTTTCCACCAGTGTATATAAATATATGTAATTTTTTCCTTCGGAGAACCTGGAGGCTAAAAACAAGAGGGCAAAGGAGTACGTGACTAAAACATCCAAACTTCCTCTTTCATAAGCCATCACATGATGAAGTGCAATTACAATTCCTGCCTTGTCCCTGCCAATTGCAGGCGCATTGCCTCACCCGAAAAACCCGGCTCCTTCCCCCCTGCGTGTGTGTGTGAGTGAGCGAGTGTGTGTGTGTGTGCGCGGAGGTAGCAATCGCTGCAGCCGGCTTGGCGAGGCTCCAGCTCCGGGCTGCAGAAAGAGGGCAGTGGGTGGAAGACGAAAACAAAGATCTGTTTACTTAGCATGCACGGATAAAGCGCCTTTCCAGCCGGGGGAGGGGAAGCGGGGAGAGAAACAGCTTTAAGGGACTTTGATGCAATGCGAAGGGAGGGCTGCTCGGGNGGCCGCCTCCTCGACGCGCGGGGCTGGGTCGGGGCGGCGGGTTTTGTTTTGCCCGTTACCAGCCGGGCCGCGAAGTCACCCAGCCCGGCACGGGGACGAGGAGGAAGGCGGCGAAGGGCGAAGCGACCACCGCCCCGTCTCGTCCCCGGGGCACGGCGGGCGGCGCTGGGGGGAGCGGGGGCGGCCGCTGCCCCCGCGTCACCCCCGCAGAGGGCGGAGGGGCGGCTGCGGAGCGCGGGGAGGCACCTCCCGCCGGCGGCCGCGGACGTCAGAGCTTCCCTGGCCGCGGCCGCCCCGCGCCTCCCTTCCCTCTGCCTTTCCCTCCCTCCCCCCGTAACCTACATAACGCGGTGGGGAGGGCGGCGCGCGGAGCCGCCGTGTTTACCCGGCCCGGGCACACGCGTGCCGGGATGCGCCCGGTGGGGCTCGTTCCACCTTCCGTGGCGAGAGGGAAGAGCGAACACCCCCTTTTCTTCCTTCCACTTCCAGCCACGCAGCCCCTTTGTGTTATTTTAGTGTGGATGCAGGCGGCAGATGAGGCATTCGCAGCGTGGCGGGGGGACGGGGAAACGTCTCTGCAGGGCTTGCTATATT